>CM065184.1:16947500-17440000 GCA_033026295.1 Channa striata | reverse complement strand
GATCCATCCGTCCATCATCCTGTTCAGGGTCATGGGGGGCTGGAGTCTGTGCCAACGAACACGCTCGCCCGTTTTCAGCTGTGCAGCACTTACCCCTCCACCGCCGTGCTGCCTCAAACTCAAAACCAAAAACTGGATTTTCCACCTGAACAGACTCCCTCCAAAGGATCGTAGCAAGAAATGATCGGTAGCAGTTAATTGTCGTCAGCCTGCTGTCTTTGTTTTCCTGTAACCTGGAAACTGCTGCTTCTCCTGGTCCCCTGTACAGCAGGATTTATGAGCAGATCACATACCAATCATGCCACGGATATTACGGTTTTAAAGAGTTTATAAAAGAGAAGGAGCGTGTTTTTACATGAGCTCTTTGTGTTTTAAACTCTCTTTAGATAAACTGATGTATGCAAGCGTAAAAAAATGACGTGTGGCCTAACTGGCATTGGCTGGCATTGTTTTTCAGTAGATCGGGAATCCCCGTCGACATGATTATCTGTTCATCTGTCCAACAAAAAAATGTAAACTCAGTCAGCCAGACTTCCGAGAAGTCCAAGCCCATTTATGAAATCACGAGGCGACAGTGTCGTCTTGGCAACAACTGGTCCACGTGGAACCGCTGTTATGTTTGCTGAGTGGAGAAATGTGCGCTTTCATTCATGTCATCACAGTTGTAAAGCTCCTCTCTGCAATCTGCTCTTACTTCTGCTTTTAGCACAAACCATAAGCTTCTCAATAATTTTCTGGTTTTTATATTTAAAAAATATAAAAATATTTTTCTGTAGAAAATGATGGCAAATGTCATGCGCTGTGTGTAGCAACAGCTACAAATGCTTCAAATGTTTTCTTGGCCAAGCCACAGAAAATGTGCTTAATCATTAGTCTATATAGGTGAGTCATTTTCAAAGGAGCAGTACTTTCAAATATGGTTATGAACGTCACATGCGGGTGTGGGAGCGGTCTAACCTTGTATGCACAAATAGCTGACATGGTTAAGGTGTAGGTATGTTATCTGAGATCAGCATGTGATTAGAAGTCTTTCTTTCCAGATATTCATGAATGTTAGAAACTAAATTTGAACTGATGATTAAAAGCAAATTAAAGAAAACTAACATGAATGTTATTTTTATTTAATAGTCTTCAATAGTTGAAAACTGCACTTTGCAGAAAGTATGACTGCGAGTAACAATTCAATTGATCAAACGGTATATGAACATGTTTGTGAATCTGAGAATGGTGACAGCACATACTGCCGATACACGTCTAAACACATTCTCAAAAAAAGTCTCAAAAATTCCAGACATATCCGCAGTTTATGACAGTATGACCCACTGGCACAAACTTGGAAACACAAAGTATGTTTTGTTTTTAATGTCGCCTTGGTAACTGCAAAATGCGCAGTGTGTGTGTGTGTGTGTGTGTGTGCGTGTGCTTGTCTTTCACTTCTCGTCAGAGACGCACAGTCCAGCCGCTCACAGCGTCTGGTGCTTGTTTTCAGTCGGACCATCAGTGGACTGACCTGTGAAGACTCTGAAGACTCTGACCTTTACCAAAACACTCTGACGAAACCGAGCATTTGAAGATTTGTGTGGCGCGTGTGTGTTGAGCAACACCTTACAAAGAAAACGGGGAAAACCACCTGCTCAGGGGGAACTGACCAACGTCATTGTGACTTCAACTTCACCAACCTTCTGACTTTATGAAATTATCTTTTCATATAAAATGAGGGTTACAGAGTGTTTGGTGCTGGACGTCTTGTGCATGTACAGTGATTTCTGTTTTTCTGGTGTGTCTGCAATAGGGCAAGCAGCGTCCCTTCACTGTGTTCCAGCTTCGTTCTTATCTTTCTGTCCCTACAGTCTGTCCTACAGGGCAAAACGTTGAAAACTAACAAGGAATGATCATTTACTCAACAGTGAGAAAACCTGGACATTTTCGGTAAGCAGTGTCACATGTGACAGGAATAGCAGAGGAACCAAAGGGTATAAAAAAGGAAACAAAGAGAACAAAATGTGTTGCAACGTGAGAAATGTTTTGCTCCCATGAGCATACAGGGTGTATGAAAATGTGCATGAGTCATCCTTTGTAGTAAGCACAGAGTTCATCCGACTTTAATGTTTATGTGACAGTAAAAGAAATCAGAGCAGAAACAGAGTATGGATACAAACAACGCTGTATGATTCTGTAAAACACATAATAATACATTTCATAGGAAGCATTAAAATATGGGCAGAGGAAATTGACTTGTAACTGTTACAATATAACGCAATGCAATACACCAACATCGAAATCTTGCTGTGTTGAATTGCGTTACATCCAGCCCCTGTATAGTGTCATTTATATACATATATTTATAAAGTATAATCTAGGTCAACATATAATAGTTATCTAAATAATATAAATGTATAGTTTTATTCATAAACATACATACAGTAGTTATTTTTAAGTCGGTATATTATCTCTAATACAAAGTATGATACATTAATACATTGCTGTGAATAAAAAGTGAGATATGCAATACTAATATATAAATAACACCATCAGAGTAATACATATTTAAAGACATTTGGATTTTTAGTGAGTAGACACGTTCTCCAGTGCTACAATTTCAGTCAATTAGCTTCCACAGCTTTGTTAACACCATGAAGTTATGAATTTTCTGACTGGACCTGCCTACGTTACTGCAGTGACTCGGGGCCTTAGTCCTCAACGTGCACTCACTGGTGCCGCAGAGAGTCTGTCGGCTTCCACAGCCTCGAGAACTACACGTCTGTGCACCAATTTATGGCTAGTCAGTAGTGGCTGTGTATTTATTGTTGAGGGTGAGATTCTTTTCTTCTTGCGGATCACCCTCCTCGTAAACGGAGCCTTTGTCAGATAAAAGTGAAAGCAGAGAGAGGCCCTCGCAGTTTGAACGGGGGACAACGTTTGTCTATGAGTCACACTGGATAATTATGTCAAGAACAAAAAGGGGAAATGTTTTAATGGCTGACTCTTTGTAATGAACGTCCCTTCTTTATTAAGTTTGTTTGGCTGCAGTGTCACATACCAGGGCCAGCGGTGAGAATGTCACCAAACATTACACTGATGAAAGGCCACGTCCGGCTAAAATTGCTGAGCCCAAATTGTTAGTTTGAATCAGGCACGTCACTCTGGCACATTGGACCCACTGTATCTCTGCATGTGTTACGCTGCCTCGTACCAAATCTCCATGACAGCACAGTATTGAATCATATATAAAAGCTAAAGATTATGTAAAACAGCAGTGGTGAGTATTGTAACCTAATTGTAACGAATTACTGGGTGAAAATAGTTACACTCTCACCTAAAACTCAATCCAACATTACAGTAACATACAGCGATGTAAAATCTGAGAAGAATGCGAAGAATCTACTACTCTTTCGGCTTTTCCCATTAGGTATACAAAGCCTTATTGCAGTTTTCAGCATGGTTATATGATAATGCAAATATTAATTCATGCTCAAAGTGAAGGGATACAGACTTCATTCTTCATTGTTGTTCTTCATCACGTGCCACAGTCCTGTAACAATGGAACTTTCTGCATACGCACAAAAACAACAGATCACTATAAAAATATGTCACACAAGGGCTTCGATGATCATTTTGTACCAGGATATGATTAGAATTACCTGACAATGTAGATGACAATCCCCACTAGCATCAGGAGCACAGCGATAATAATAATCCAGTAGTAGTTGGGATTATCTGTCAAGATAATAGTTTAGCATTTAATCCCTCAACAGGCAATAGCTCATTCAAATAATGTGATTAAGCCTAATTAACAGTTACAGTTAATAACATAACATAACATAATAATAAACGTTATACAAACAGCAATTTTCTTTACAATTATGTTATAACTTGATTAGAAATTTGCTGTATATGCCAGGATCACTTGTTGTTACATTTTGGGAAATACTATCCACCTACACTCACTATCCACTTTATAATGTACACTCTAGTTCAATCTAATACTGCAGCTTTGCTATGAATTCAACCTTTACAAAATACTATGTGCATTACCGTTGAGTTGTACCGAACTGCATTATATGAAGAGGTGCTTTTAATGTTTTCAGCGCCCACATAAACGAGGGAAGAATTAGTAGACTTCTGACAGTTTCAGCTCTGAAACGGAGAAATTATACTCTTGCTAAGAAAACAGATACCACACCCAGGTCAGTGCTCGTGTCGTCCAAAACGCACAAGCAAATTTTCTAAAATTTCAGGCTTTTATTTAGAAGAAAATAATCCTAAAGTAAATAATAAAAGTATTGTACAACGCACCGTAAGGCCTCAGTGGGAAGATAAAGAATTGCTTGCATTCTTTGTTATGGAAATCACGGAGGTTCTTTTATTTTTGGTTTATCTTTGTTCCGTTATCTAACCCTCAGTGTTTAGCCTGCCCTCAGCTCAGCCAGCAGTTCTCAGAATGAGTCACCTCTACGTAGCCTAAAGGCAAAACCCAGGGCATTTTAATAAACTCTACTCTTGAATGAATGTTTGCAGCTGAACAGTAAGTTTAGAGAGATTTAAGTGTGAAAATCAAACTGAAACCTCAAAAGGGAGAGCGAGGTGGCCTCCCCGCACCAGATTCACAATTGTTCCACCAATTTGGGGCAGGAGTCATAAATATTAAAATGGCAGCACAAACAGTCAGAGCTACCTAAGGACTAAAGTGAAAGTAAATATTTGCATTCAGGAAAATGTGTTAAAGATTGTTCAATTATAACCATCTACAAATGTCAAATTTAGTCATAATAATCAGAAAGTGATTCGAGGCAAATAGTGTCAATGTTTCAGTTTTCACCACCGTAAACAGGAAGCTGACTCACATGATGATGCCGCATAAGTCATTCATATATACGTTCATTCAGCTTCCCTGCACAGCTCAAACTGTTTTTACATCTGAGTCCTATCACATGATCACAATATTTGAGAACTGCAATATCATTTACAACTGTTATTTCATCCCTACCTCCCTGATACGGGCTGCCATTTCCACTGCAGTTGGCTGTAAAAACAAGACACAACTACGTCAGCACACTTGGTTAATAAAAATTAACATTTCACTTTCAAAATATATGCTGGGAAAAAATAAGCATGCCCATTGTCAAATAAACAGAATCGCCACAGATGTAAATCAAGTCACAAAAAGACAGATACTCACTGCTGCATTTCACCTCACGTGGAATCCCCTGAGCAGAAACAGAGAAACACAGTATTGTGATTATGTATCACACTTTAGTGTCTTTCAGCACTGTGTGTCACCGAGTGAATGGTTCTTCCACCCGGACGACATTATCAATACCTCAGAAATGCAGTCTCGGATGTAGTGGATTTCCCTCAAGCACTTGTTGGTTTTAAGGACATGGATGCTCCCGTTTAGCACCAAGTTTTCCATTTTGCCTTCTTGATTTGCCAACACGTGGCCCTAAGGTAAATGCAACGAAGAAAACTTTTACACATCTTTACAAACCAGAACAGAGTCACAAACAGGAACTTTAAGGCACCATCTTCCCAAAAACAAAAGCCTAACGTTCATATACTTTTAGATTTCAAACATAGTGTGACTGAAAACAGTAATGGCTGCAGTCAGTTCATGGTCCCCTAAACCAGGGCACTGTGTCTGCAGACCTACCGACTGCAGTGCATGAAAACGGTTTTTACACCTGTGCGGATTCTGCTGGAATGTCTGCCATGAAAATGGTCTGTGTAGTGTTATTTCAACACGGAGAATGTCAGGCATCATGTGAGAGATGGTTTCGAAAACTCACAGTTTTGTTGCTCCATGAGTATTGGCAGTCGGTGCCCATGTACAGTGGGACACTGTAACACGTCTGATCTGCTTCCTGAGTGACATTACAGGAAATGGTCTGCGCACAGCCATGGGTTATCAGGCAGTCTGGGGGGGGGATACCAGAAACATGGTTTATTCTACATATAATATCACAATTATTTAAAGGACTATAATGACACAAATGCACTATTAAGAATCAGAAACCAGTTGACACATAGTTTAACACCTTAAAAGCAGCCACAGGTTCGTGCCCAAGCCAGAAATAACACGGACATGAAACTGCATTAAATTTTGTCCAACAAAATGTGCAAAAATGGTAATTGACTAACTTATATTTGTGTTGTGATAACTCCATAAAGCCTGGTAAATTAATAGGCCTGTTCATATGGAAATGTTTATTTTGCTAAATAAGCGCATTTCACGCTTATTTTTTCACGAATCTCGGACTTGAGATTTCATTGGCTTTCATCTCGAACCGTTTCCAGGACAGATCATGGGATTCGCTGCTGATTAGAACCCGGAAGTGCGCCGTTACGTCAACATGGCCAAGCGAAGAGCGCGGAGGAGCGGTGGGGTAAACAGGAGTTTTTACGGCGTCTCCGGGATTTCAAGGAAGTTGTTTGTGGGTTATGAAAGTTTTAAAAAATGATAATATAAGATAGTGGAAGTTCAACACTCTTTGATACAGCGGTACAGCGACACGCGGAGGGATTCACACACTCACGTGGACACCCGCGCGCTTACAAACACAACCGTGCCACGCCCCCCATCGGATGATGAAACGTTTAGAGGGAATCCCCGCCCCGTGAGAACAGCCGACACTCGACAATCACAACGTCCAATGTCACAAATATCCACTTAACAATCGCGATTTCGTTTACCTCAAGTTCGCAGAAAAAGTTCTCCGTGAGACCTAGAAACGGCGTGGTTCGCCTGCGGCTACGACGAGCCGGACAGTCGCTCGTGTGTGTGTGTGTGTGTGAGGTGTGCGCTCATTCTGCGGGCTGCTGACTTCGGTTCCTTACGCAAACTCCGTCTCACTTACAGCCAAAAATCCAGATGAGCAGCGGAGGCATCATCGTCCTCCCTCTCCTCCACATGCAGGATGGTGTGTGCAGGGTCAAGGCAGCGGCTCGGCTGATGGAGATGCGCGTCTACAAAAGCTGAGCTCATCGCCGTCCAACTACATCCACTCAGCCAGGAGGAGTCTTTATGTGAGCAGAGGTGTGTCAACGTTTGTCACCCTATTCTCAGCTGACGGAGGGGGGACGAGGGAGGGCGGGGGCTTCTTTGAGCCCTGCAGGAACCCGCCCTGCGCACATTCCGTTATCTCGGCGAAGGGCACAAACGTGCAGTGGAGACGTTCAGGCAGAACATTACGACCACCTGTGCCAGGTGTTTACAGATGTTTACAGATGTTTATGGGTGGCAACTGTCAGAAAGTTGATGTGTTCGTCACTGAGCTTGAATTGGGGGGGGGGGGGTCGTACTGTGGGGCATTGTAAGAAGAGGTGGCTCTGTTTCTCGTTTATTCATTTCTCTTTTAACAGACATTTTTTTCACACACGTGTTATTATGTAGTATCACACAAACAAGAAAGCATTGTGCATGAGAAGAATCACTTTAGTAAGTAAGAGTTTCATGAGGAAGTAGACCCATATGTGGGTGAAAAGCAGTGAATGAATGTGTTTACACTTGTAACTGGTTCATAAGCACCTCAACAACACATGCAGAACCCGACTAGAACACACTGACTTCTTCTAAAACACTTTAACCACACACCACTGTTTAATAATGAGTTGCTTGCCAGAAACCACAAATCATGACAGCTTAGTGTTACATTCTTCTAACGGCAGAACCGTGCAGCCGCCGGTCGTCCGCAGTCTCTCTTTGATTTTGAGCGGCGGCTCTCTCACACGTTGCAGTCACTCCTGTCGCTTTCTACACAGGCGAACAGAGGGGGCCCGCTGAGGCTTTGACTGGGTGGACGTACGACCGCTCTCTCTCCTTCACCATCTCTATGGACAGCTCGATCTGCTTCTTCCCTGGCTTGGAGGGGCAACATCTCCGAGATCCAGCGGAGTCAAGAGATTTGTCACGTGTGTCTAACTTGGACTGGATCATGTCTGGCTCGGAGTCAGAGTTTGGGTCACTTTTGCTCTCCATCGCCTCCCTCTCCGACGTCTTTTGAGACTTCTGGCGGTTTATGGTCTTGGAGGCAGCTCTGTGTCTGCTGCCATACACCGTGCTTGGCATGGGCCTGGCCTTGAAGGCATTTCGCTCCTCTTTCTGATAGAAGTTCCCCAGTTCTGCCACAATCTTCGCCTCCCTCTTTCTTTTTCTCTCTCCAGAAAATGGAAAGGCTGCAGGGACGAGGCAGCAGATGTCCGGTTGCCCTGGAGTCGCGGCTGTTGTTGCTGCTTCTGCTGGAGCCTGATCTGTGACTGATCATTTCGTAGAGAGGAATGTGTATGTGTGCTGGTGCGGGTGATGCCCGGAACTTTTTCTGGCATTCTTTGAGCTCCTCTAGCTCCCGTCTCATCAACATGTTCTCCAGCTCAATCTCGGAGCGTGTGCGCACTTTGTGCTTCTTCCTCTCCTCCTCTCTGAGCATCATCTTAAAAGGTTTGGGCACAGTGACCTTTGAATTGGACCAAACCCTGACACCACTTTGACGGGGCGGTCTTCCCTGCGGTGTGGGACACATGGACTTGGGCTGAAACCAAAACTGTTTTTGGTTCAGCATTTGTTCTGGGCTCAACAGGATGTCTCTGGGAGAGAATAAAGAAGAGAACGGTTCAGGGCAGTGCACCTGGAGATTTTAAAACTTATCTTTCTATGTTTCACCAACCTCCTGAAGGTTCGGTCCTGGCCACTGGTCCTTCTAGGATTGTCCAGCTCCAGTTCTCCCCCACTGCCCTCTCCAAAGAGCTCTGATTGGTCAGAACCACTGGATGTCTCTTGGAAGTCCAGTTCTTCCTGAGAATTGATCCTCTGGAGTTTCCTGGCTGCACCACTGCATGAGAAGGAGACAGACGTAACCCACCCTGACAAAGAAACCACTAAATGAAAGTTATTACAAATTTTCAACAAATGTAAACTGTTGCTGTATTAGATTTATGCAAACTTAATCCTAAACCTAACATACTGAGGGTAGTTAGGTGCACACATTCTTTCATTATCAGAAGTAACACAAATGGCCAAGGAGTGTATATCAAAAAGTTAAAGGATGAAAACAATGAAGAAACATTTGTAACAGATCACTGTTCATTAAAATTGTACACATGCACATGAATGTATATTGCACACATGCATTTTAAAATTAAACGGGTGCAGGAGGGGAAAACTGCAAAATGACATCCGATCTGAACAAAGGTGTGGCTGGTGCACAACTAGTTTTTCAGACGTGTCGTTTTTGTCTGCACTGATTTTAAAAACCAGTCCTTTAAACTTTTGAAATGTCAAGTGCTGTCAAGTGGCACAACGCTGGTCTACATAAACGCTGCGTGGAGGCAGGAGTTTAACTGAAACAGCAGCGCCATCCTATGGAGGAAGGTTGGATTGTTTGTGTTGTGATTATCAAACGATCCTCTAACTTCTGATGGAAACACGATGAGCACCATCCGTAGGAGAAGTGGGTTTCTAATTTAAAATCACTTCAGTAAACTCGTGTATCGTGTTGTGTTATTGTGTAGCTTGTGACTAACTTGGCATGTACATTCTTTATTACTCTGTTCATAGATGCATCATAGGATGTGTCCCACCTGACTGACTCTCTGGCGTCTCTGCTTGTCCTTCTGCCCAGACCTCTGTCGTCTTCCTCTGCGTGCCGGTCCCTTCCCTGACTGATGTACATCTTCTCCAGCTCGGCCATGTTCCTCAGGTGAGCACTCTTCAGCTCCTCCAGCCGGCGGTAGTACTCCTGGTTGGAGAAGTAAACGTGCTGTTCCCTCTGCAGACCGTAGATTTCCAGGGACAGAGAGCTGTGAATGCCTCTGCCACCTTTTCCTTCCTCGCTGCACTCTGAATCCAGATCATACTCCTGAGAACAGGGGATGTGTTCAGGACAACAGGCCCTTTTACACTGGTGTATGTTTTACCAAAATAGTTTTTAAAAAATGAAATAATCCCTATTTTACTAAAACTTTCCCTAGTTCCCAGAAAACACCAAGACTTATCAAAGTACAGTGCTGTGTTTTAAGCTCTATGTTGTCTTATATTTGCTGAAAGTGTTGGATGCCGCACTAACAGCGAACGTTCACCAGATTCCATTTCTGTAAATCTGTTCATCTGTCCCGGTGACAGATGTATTTGCATCATCTGCCGTGAGGTTGTGGGATAACATGATTAACTCAGCCGGGGGATATTTATCTTTGTGACAACAAATCCTCAGGTTTTCATAATAACTCAGATTCAGCCATTTACCATGTTAAAAAAGACACTGCTTGATGAGGCGTCACTTATTTGAATAGTAACAATCAAACCGATGTCATACATTAACTTAAAATATGTAAAAATCGGATATTGTAAGAGGCTTTCTGTATTTTGCTGGTTTAAAGCTTGAACTGAGGAGTCTTGCCTCTTTTAATCCTCACCTCACTGGTGCCGTCCTCGTCTCTGCACGAGTGATTGTTTCCGTAAAGAGCCATTACTTCTTTGATTTCCAGAGAAGGTGAACGGTACATCGCCACTATCTTCGTCCTTAGTGTCCCCCACCCGAGACAACACAAAAACCTTACACGCAGCTAGACGCAGAGCGGAGCTTGTACCTCGTTGGCTGTTTTCACTGTGAGCACACTGACCGGTTAAGCGGGGATGGCTTAGTTAGAGCAGGACGCCAGTAAAGATTAACATGTATCCCACTGACACACAAAGGCGGAGATCCTCTTATCATTCTGTGGTCATCAGATGGACCATATGGTCCATTGGCTTTTCACTTGAAAGCGTGATTCAGAGTTGGATGCATGTGGATGCTCCCAATCTGGTTTACAGATTAGCTTTCTCACATGCAGCACTAGTGCTGCTCTGCAATCCCCACTGACCCCATCGCAGACTGACTGACGGTGTGAAATGAAACGAATCCCCACAGCGATCGATAATATTGATGACTTTAGCTTTTTGTGAAATGTTTGACACAAGTAAACTGACATGCATTAGCATATTAGAGGTAGATATGTGGTTTCAGTCCTGTTATTGAAATAATTTTGCTTGGTAGGAATGATGTACAAAAACACTTACAGACAGGGACGTACATTCTTCATCGCATGAGAAATTGCCACTAGTTGCAAAGGAAGAAATGAAATGAATAGAATCACTCCTGTATTGTTGGGATTTTTGGGAAACAAGTTAAACTGGCTGTTTTTGTGAGCTGCTGTGTTGTCTTTGTTACTCTGGATGGATTTCTGCATCTTCTGTTTACATCAAACGTAAAATCATGTCACTAATAGTGATTTAGAAATGTGGAAATGGGAATTTTGTGTCCTTTGTCACTTTTCTCCACCTCTCCCTTTCACCGTAATCATTTGTCACTGTCTACTTGCAACGCTAATCTCTGGTCTCCACATGGCACACATGCAAAGCTGCCAGACTTTTGCCTCTAAGTGGTGTCGTCTGAGATCAAGTGCAGTGAAGCTTGGCCTGAGTTCAGCTGCGAGATTTGACAGGGGAACCTGAAGTAGGAGGACACCTAAAGAAGCAGAGCATCTTGTCTTAATCCTACAAGTCTTCACCTCATGCACCTCATTCACCTCTCCCCATCTGTCTCCTGTCTCTTTCTGTTCCATCTGCTGTCCATCTCTCTAAGAAAGAGAGACAGTGCAGGGACCAGCTGAAGCTGAAGAGACAGGATGATATTTCAGTGTCATAATTCATAAAGCTTCTTCACTTACGACCCCTTATAAAAACAGTATCTGTCACACTATGGCTGTAGTGTGGATACTTGAGCTTCGAAAGTTCACCCCAAAAGGGAAGTTTTCCTGATTTGAAGAGTTTGATTTAAAGTGTCGAAGCAAAACAAAACCTGAAAACGTTTGTTTTCCACCCCTTAGATTTTAAAGACCCGTAGGTTGTTAAGCAACCTGGGTTCTTCTACAAATATTAATCCATAATTTTTAACCACTTGTCCCAGCTCTCATAAGGCAAGAGATGGGGTCCACCCCGGACAGGTCTTTATTCTGTCTAAGAGCCGACACAGAGAGACATGCACAGACAAGCATTCAATCTCACATTAACACCTACGAGCAATTTGTTGGTCATAGTCCAACAAATTGTGTGTTTATCAGTGAGGTCATAGTGGGTAGCAGAGTCGTACTGAAGGGTGAGGTCATAGAGTCGGAAGGGTAGCAGAGTCGTAAGGGTAGCTCGAAGGGTAGCAGAGTCGTACTGAAGGGTAGCAGAGTCGTACTGAAGGGTAGCAGAGTCGTACAGAAGGGTAGCAGAGTCGTACAGAAGGGTAGCAGAGTCGTACAGAAGGGTAGCAGAGTCGTACTGAAGGGTAGCAGAGTCGTACTGAAGGGTAGCAGAGTCGCACTGAAGGGTAGCAGAGTCGTACTGAAGTGCATTATTAGAAGAGGTGGGTCTGCTGTATTGGATAATAAAGTGGCCAGTGCTAATAAACCCATAACTATAATGCTACTTTCAGATGCAATGCTAATGCTACAATAAAAGAGCTGCTGCTGCTTGTTTTTACTGCCATAACGGTCATATGCCAGTATTTGTTTTAAGCCAACGATTCATTTCATATTCTAACTGTCAACATCTGTCCACAAGATGGCGCCGTTCTACCTTTTACAACAGTTTTCATGTTCCTGCAAAAAACCTACATTTCTGCTTATCTGTTTATACAGGTGGGTGAAAAAGTTTCTATCCCTTCATTTTAAAATCCCAATGAAAAGATTGTATTTATCAACATATATATCAACATATTATTTAATCAGAAATGAATTAAGGTTAATTTATTTGGGGGAAACAAGCTTTTGCACCAGTATAATTTAGATTATTTTACCAATTGATTATTTTACGTTTTTTTTATGATTTTCTGATAAAAGAACATTAGGACAATCTGAATGTGTGTTATCATACATCAAACATTTTATATGACACATAGGGGGATGCAAGCTTGACCCTAAACCATATTGATCATCTGTATGATTTTTTTTAAAATGATCAGCAATTTAATAGAAGTTCTGTTAAAGACAATGTCATATGAAATTTTGTAATTTTTATTTAAAATCCATAAAGTTAAGACATTCTAAAGTAGTAGTATGTTTACGCAAGTTTACGTTTTTTCCTCTTTTATTTTCTAATTAGTAACTAACGACAGAGACACTAAAGGTTTGTCCATATCTTTAACCACCTTCTGGAATTAAGGTATTTTTTGTTTATTCTCCAGTTCTCAGAACAGCTTGTTCTCAAAGTTCACAGAACTTTTCCTCCACATCCTCCCAAGTACAGACACTCCTTTGTGTGTGTGTGTGTGTGTGAGTGTGTGTGTGTCAGTCTGTGTGTGAAACAGAAACTTACAGTTACAGTTAAAACCCACGTGGAAAATATCCATCCACTCGTTCTGTATAAAAGAAATTAGAGCTGTTCAGTATCATTGGAAGGACAGGGACAGTATCCCAGCATGGACTGGACAAAGGACAGAATTGACAAGAAGACAACAACTTTAAATATGACATTATAGATTGTTAATGAAAACTAGAATGAAAGTGACAGTTTAGTGCATGTTTCTGTACGTCTGCTGTATGTGCCATGTTTCCAGCCTTCCACTGGGCTTCTCGGTGTCCTGGCATGGAATGAATAGTGGCAGTGTTCGGTCAGAGTGGGGCTGAACAAACAGTTATCACAAGCTTGGCCGTCCTCCGCGACACAGGGCAGCTGCACAAAGCTCAGTTCTGCTCAGTCCTGAGTGCTTGTGCACGTCCGGCAAACACTTACAATACGCTATGTAGGTGACGTCTAAGCCATTTCTGGGACCCTTAAACCACATTGGCTTTACAGAGAAACAGGCGAACCGCAGTTTTCTGTAAAGAAGGCCTGTGTTTACGAGGAAATCCCCCTCACCTCACGTCTCGCTCCCACTTGTTAAAGTAAAGTGCACATGGTTATTGCAGAGACGTGTGGGCGCCCACACTCACTCAGTGAGGAACCTGCACTCACAGTCCACGTGGTGGGCGCACACGGACACTTTCCTCCTCCACACGAGCTAACGTGGATGTGGAGCGGTGCTCTTGTCTGCGCAGCTTCACAACGTGACTGTTTTGGAGTGCAACACCCCACCCGCTACTTACCCAGCCCTTCTCATTAAGCTCCTTCAACCACTGCTGTTACGCAGCCTTGGCTTTGAGTGGGAGGCGGGTTGCTGCCTAAAAACGAGCCTTACACATCGTGGATCCCGCCCTGCAGACAGATGTCGGGAGTTGGAGTGGCTCTGTATGTAGGAGTCACCTGACGTCAAGTTTTTATCTTTGAATGTACAAGGAATAACTTATTAATTTGTAGGAATGACACCATAGAGAATCTGTTTCTTAAACGCTCAACAATCACACGCATTAGTGAGTATAACTTGTCAACAGTTTCAGGAATCCCACTTTTTTTTCACTCTTTTGTCATGACAAAGCCCCGATAGAGTAAGACCTTGCAACACCCTTGGGATGAACTGAAATGCCGACTGCAACCCAGAGATTATGGCTTAACACGCCAGTAAGCTCACTAATGTGCCTGAATGGAAACAAATTTCTGCAAGCGTCAAAATCTTGCAGGAAGTCTTTCCTGAAAAGGATTAGTGTGCACTGTTTGGGACTGATACGGGCGACTGTCTGAGCGTTTCTATATTACTGTTAACAGGACAGGACAGAATATGGTAAAGCATTTTACACCTACACTATAAAGTATGTACTGTAATTATTCCACGTAACATTTAAACAGGCCATACTCTGCTGCTGTGATTACTGCAAATGTAGGTGCAAGTATTGCACAGAGTCAAAGCCGTGCACGTCTTGACATGCTTTCTGTAGGTGAAATGCCTTTCTGGCATTGGTGAGACCACTTTTTTCTACATGTCTGACAGCTTGACGTGCCACAGTTGCAGAAGTCTACCGGCATCTCTTCGGGTTCTCACGCTCACTAAGTTCAAGGAAGGAAGGAAGGAAGACTTCAGCTCAGGGGAAGGAGGCCTTATTTCAGTAAAGCCCCTGACTAAATTCTAAGCACTAATTTGCCTTTTATATTACCATTTTAAACCTGCACCTATTCATACCTCTAAATTTTGGTCAAGGATTTGACTGCATTCCTGAAATCGTTATGAAAATACTCAACAGTAAATGCATCATTTTGATTGAAAAAACAACAGCTTGTCTTATTTCTATACAGGAAATATTGGTAGACGATGAACAGAGAGATAGGTAGTAAACGGAGTATCTACAGGCGGTTTTTTGTTCCTGTCCAAAATCTCCAAAAATGAGCTTTTCATCATTTAATTCAAAAACACAAAATCGTGGAATGTATTTGAGACAAACCCCTGCAAGTGGAATTAGTGATTGTATAAGTAGTTTATCATGAATGTTCTATTACTGCAGGACGTTTGCATAGATGTTTTCATGTTTTACATGCCCATCAAATGTTACTCAACGTACGATAAAGGCTTCTGCTGTGCACGCCAGATTCTAATCTCAGTGACCATGCACAAGCTGCAAGTCATTGCAGCCGCCTAGAGTCCACGTGTTCCATGAGTTCTGAAAGCCTTTGCACAGAGAGGAAATATACTGCAAGTTACCCAATCCTCCTCATCTTAACTTATCAAACGTGCAGTCGTCGGTTTCCAAGCATAACTCTACTCGTGCTGGAAATGGTGTTTAGGGTAACTGAGTTCACCCATCCTCTGATATTATTGTCTGTGAGTGTGTGTCCATGAATTCCTGTAAGGACACATGTTTTACCTGCACTATCACTGCTTCAGCGGCAAAAACCCACATTTTCCAGACAGGCCTTTTGACAGCTCGCAGAGACCAAATATAGCCATGTCGAAGCAGTTACTCATGAGAAAGGGAGAGTGATAGCAAAAACAAAAGAGAGACTTTCTGTTTGCAGCACTCGGTGAGAACCCAGCATGTCTTCAGGTGCATCCTCATCTTCCCTTTATTACCGTACATCTTCCTCACAGGAGAAAACTGCAGTTATCTGCGTTTTACATTTAGACATTTGGCAGAGACTTTTCTCAAAAGAGACTTAGAGAGGCACAAACGTAAGTCAAGGAGAAAACATCAAAGCCAAGTGCCTTCAGAAGAAGTGTTTCCGTTCCGTGAGAGGCAAGTGCAAGCAAGAGCTGAAAGGAAGTTGTTGGGTTTTTCTTTTAAGATTTAAGTGCATAGGAAGGTGTGGTAGGTGTGTGCTCTGCAGTGGATGCAGGGCGGATGCATCATCCTCACTCAGAGCTGAAAATGTGCAGAGTGTCGCACTGTTGGATGAAGTTTGAGGGCGTCATCATCTGGAGGAGAAAACTGGGCGCTGACGGCTGCCATCTTGTCAGTGAAGGGGCAGACAGGGCTGTCTGTATCGAGGGTGGAGAGGTCCTGTGGTGGGGGCAGAGTTGCAGAGACCAGTGAAGAGGACTGAGCGCCTGTATAACTGTTTTACATGTATAACGGCTAATCCTGCAAGCCTGGAAACTCAAACAGCAAATGCCAACAAGTGACATCCTCCCACGCAGCATCCCTGAGGGCAGGGGTGTCGAACTCCCGCACTCAAGGTCCGCAGTCCTGCTTGTTTTCCAACGGCCCCTTTTACAGATTTGTAGGTGTGAGCACTAAGTCTTTAAGGGTTTGTTTTTTTAATCACATGCATGAATTCATCTTCACTCTCATCGTCAATTGACTACACCGACTCACCATTAGTCCCGAGCAGTGGACTTCCCCCTTAAAATATTAAGACACAAATACAAAGGCTGCACTAACCACTTAATTTGCTAACTCAGATGCACGTACTAATGACAGTGTGTGACGAAACCGCTGCAAACAAACATTCAACGCCAGCATCAGTAGCTAACAATCTTTAAAAGGAACTAAGCTAATTAATAATCTGCAACGTGACACATGATTTCTGGAGCAGAACTATGGTTTTACAGTAAAACCAACCAACCAGTTTTACCGCTGTTTTGGGGTTAGGTGCTATTTTAACCTACATTTGCCAAAGTTTTACATTATTTTCCAGCCTCAGCATCAGTGAATCATAAACCACGAGATCAGACTGTAAATGGATAAAGCAAAGCAAATCTGATTATTCTAGAGTGACTTTACATCCTGTGACAAATGTTCAGACAGTTGAGGCGGGAAACAGAGAAGTAGAATAAAATGCATGAGTAAAAATATTCAAATCATTCTAAAATACCCTGCTGCGTGAGAATTCCTCTTGTTCCCCATGAGTAGAGGAGGCAGCGGTCTACAGCCATCCATTTTAAGACGGTAATTTATCAAGACGTTGATTACAACGTTGGTTTCTTATTTGCCGTTAATCAGTGTACTGCATGCTCACAACTTTGTGTGCGCTGTGGTATTTCTGTGCAGCGTGTTCTGTCCCGCATGGCAGTTCCCAGGAAGGATAAATTTAAGCTGTGGCCAAATTACTAATAGGGACCAAAATAACTTTTCTGCCCAGAGTGAGGAGCGGGCAGTGATGGGATGATGCATCCAAAGGCTCACGGGGAGATTTACTTAATCAAAACCTGATGTGTGAAAGCAAACAGAGATTCTTTTGCCGTGTAGTCTCGAGCTCGCGGTGTAAATGAAAACGTCCCGCTTTTCCCCTCAACTACACACACTTATTTAAAAGAGCAGATGTGACCATGGTTCATGTCTACATGTATCCAAAATGTGGGTTTCCTGTGCGTGAAGACAGAACTATTTGATTTCAAGATCTGATTCTCACCATAGTATCTGAACCGTTTGAGTACTTCCAATGGCAAAGTAAATCAACGCTCTGATAAAACTCACAGGTCAAGTGTGCGGAAATGTAAAGGGTCCGCAGCACATTGAGTTTCCCGCTCGATCATTAAACGGTCACTGTGTAACAAACGTCTTTTGTTGGGCAGACGTGTTTGACCATTACTGATTTGCAGACCGGCACCCGTCTAATGGGTGTTATCGAGTGTTTATCGGCTCATACTCATGGTTAAGTGGGTAGCCTTTGACCGTTCACACGTGTGACAGGGAGTTGACATCTAGCAGTTGATTTTTGGTGAAGGAGGATGACTGGATGTGGGAACGGAGGACAGGAAACAGAGGAGGAACCGTTTGATTTGGTTTTCTTCCAACTTTTAACTTCCACTGGATTTTGCTACTTCAGTATTTCATGATTCTTCAGTAAACCCCTCCCTGATGAACTCTCACCCTGTTGAATGAGTGCCTCAGCCTAAGAAGAGTGTAGCTCTGCATTCATGTTGTAACCATGACAGAAACAGCCGGGCACAGCGCAGTGATACGAACCTACTGTTGAAGAGAGGGTTTCCCACTATACCACAGTTATGGGCTGATCAGAGCCAATCACGCCTGATCAGTCTTCCAGGAACCTTGAAGGAGGTGATCAAGTCTGTGATGGAAGACCTAAAACACATAAAGAAGCGGGTACGATGACCTCATTGTGCCCCCATCAAGGTGGCATGTGGCAGCAGTGTTTTCTGCTGCTCCATCTATTTGTTTGAATGAAGTTAGTTTTCAGTCTGTGAACGGCAAAGGGCTAAATGCCGACAAAAGCTCCTCTGCAGCTGTGGTTTGTCCTGCACAGAGAGAGTGGGAGGTTCTTCTGTGGCTGTTGTTGGCCTTAACAGAGAAGGAAGCAAGCGATTCCCCTTCCCTTTTAAAGGCATCCTGTTAGACATATCAGGCGGAACGACAATCTATCAGCTTGTGCTCGTACTTTCACCTCCTAAGAATGTTTGCTTTGCGCGGCTTTTGTTTACATATTTTGGTTTCATCTGAATTCTCATACGGCCTGCACAACGCAGGGGCTGAAGGCATCACAAGTTCCCCCGGTTTCCCCCGGTCCCCAAACGAGAGCATGTGAAAGTCGTGCTTTTTCAGGATTCCTCAGAAAGACTTGCTCTTGGCTCTAATAGCGTCACAACGCAGCGTGTTGGATACGGCACTGAACACACGCACATTCACACACACGCAGCTAAACGATCGGTACTGTAGACGTCCAGCCGTCCCGGCGTTTGCAGCATTTACTGGGAGACTTTTACTGTTCCTGTAATTACCCTCCAGTGCTGTGATTGTCCTGCTCCACCTCACCAATGAAGACAAAGAACGGCGCCACTTGAAGCGCAGTGCTGTTCGACATGACAGAGAAAAGGGGCTCGGACACTTAAGATACTGTAGCTGAAGGAGTCAAGTAAAGTGAAGCAGAGCGGGTTTGTCGCACAGTTTATTTCCATTCAGAGTTGCATTAAACTTTCACCAAATTCTGAACCACTGAACCAGTCGATGCGTGAAGTGAATGGGTCACCTCGTTTGTCATTAGTCACGTGGCACAAGCTCCAAAGTGGAGGCTTTATTTAGAGACTCGAAGCTTGGTGTCATACATGACATCACATTCACATCAGCTGTGTAATCTGTAGAGGGCTGCAAAGGGGACTGAAGCCAGTCCCAGCCAATGTTGGACATGTCGTCTTTGACTGGGTTAGTTTTACAGCGTTTTTCATGTCGTCCTTTAATTTGCCTTTTTAAATTGCGAAGCCATGTTACATGTAGTGCTTGAATGGGACTCGAAGTCAACGTGCTCTGCTCCTCCCTGCCCCTCCCTGCCCCTCTCTCTGTCGGCTCTGCTAAACTACACCTGCGAACATTTAAAAACTTTGTGTGTGTGTGTGTGTGTGTGTGTGACATTTAGCGAGCTCTGATTCTGTGCGCACAAAGTCGCACAGCGCCGCTTCTCCCGCCACGTGTGTGTGTAGACACACACGCTGTTCAGACACACCCACAAAAAGGGTGTGTCTGAAAAAAAGGGCCTGAGAGTCTTAGTGCGCAGGAAGACACCCATTAGAGGCAGCAGTTTCATTCAAATTGTTTGTGCACAAATGTTTGTTAATGTGCATCTATGCATGTGTGCGCACACCCACACACACACGGTGGTGGTTCTGTGTGTGTGTGTGTGTGTTGAGTTGTGTTTGTAGCTCTTGAAAAAAGCACCTTGATGTCGTCCCAGTGGCGTTTCATGCTGTGGTTCAGTTGCGCTGCTCCTCTCATCTCTCCCTCTAATCTCTAAAACCCAACCTGACTGTGCTGTTCCTGCTCTGATTAGACTGCCTGGCTCCTTGGTGTGTGTGTGTGTGTGTGTGTGTGTGTGTGTGTGTGTGCTGGGCAGAGCCACAAAGTCTGGATCCGATGCACGATCAAACTGTATTACATACGGTACAGCTGCGCGGCCTGGCTTGTGTCATCTTGTGTTTACTGACCAACAGGGCGAATGTTGTTGGGGGCGTGACACGAGCTGCACTGTTGTCGCTCCGTCACCTGCTTTTTAACGCGTAGTGAATGACAATATTTCCATCATGTCCCAATGCATCAAAGTGGAATGTGTGGAAAAGAAGGATGAGAATTGGAAGTGAGGTTGGAGTAATTACTTTTATTCTTTTTCTGTTAAATCGTCACTATTTTCAAAGAGTCAGCGCTTCGACAACTTCAACCCCAAGAGACTTTTTCATCCAACTAAATCAATATCTTTCACAATTTCATAATAATAGCATTGTTAACCCCCTTCTTCTACGCAGAAGAAGAAAAAAAGAAAGTGAGGAAAGGAAACACAACCTCAAAGCTGTGACACAAATTTGTGTTTCTGACTAAAAATGACAAAAACAGTACGTATATCAGTGTTAGCTTCAGTGAGGTGATTCCTTGGGTCAGTCCCTTTTTCATTGACATTACCCTGCTTTGCTTTCGGGTTTCCTTTCCAGAGAAACAGAACAGTCAAGGCTCCACTAAACTGCCACCGTTGTCTCGTTTGCAGAGGAGGAGCTTTCTGTTAACATGCAAACCCATTTACTGGTATTTCTTCACTGCCAGTTATTGAACCACAGATGTTATGACAGCTGTATATTACATATTAGCTTGGGACGTAGTTTTGGTTTCATACTTCACTTGTTTTACAAAAAAAAGCAAACGTTGCTTTGTTACAATTTGTATGCCGGCTCCAAGCCTTTTTTATAGCGTGTAGTTCATTAATGATGAAGATGATGAAGCTGCATACACGCTCAAACAATTTACTGAGCGTCCTCCTTAAAGCTGCAGTATGTCCCTTTTTTAAAAATGAGTGGCAGATTGGTCCATAGCTTTTTTTTTGCCGATAAGCTCTCTTAAAGCCTGCAGTGACAGACTTCCAGCATTGCAGGGATGTTCTTCGTACAGGTTTTTGAGTGAGACTCCGCCTCCTAACCCATCAGAGAAAGAAACACCCTTTATGTCCAGGCGTCAGTATTTGATGCTGTGGGATAAATTTTGGGTTTCATGCTACAGCTAGCTTGATACCCAAAAGTTGCATATTGAAGGTTCATTTCACACTTTTTTAACTTTCGCCACAATGGAACATTGGTCTGCGTGTTGTTTGGGCACATCTTTACGCCGGATGCCCTTCCTGATGTAATGGCATAAAACTAGGAAACACAAGAGGGACAACATAACTGCATGAACAAAACTGAACAAGATCTGACTAACAAGGAAGGTGCACCGTATGTTTATGTAGGCAATTATAGTTATGGAAAGATTTTTTACAGACAAAGCAACATTTTCTAATAGGAGTTTTACTTCCCTGCCAAAGTCAGCGGAGCTTTTTTCTTTGGTTGCTTTCTCATAAAAAATAGAGACATAACGAGTCTAGAGCCAAGTTATTTCTTTCGAGTGCGAGTATCATGATAAACACCATCATCATCAGTTTGGCTTGTTAGCTGAGGCCGAAGGCCTGAAAGGAATGTTGCAGGAGCTTTCAAGTATTTGACAAGATGCCGTGAGATGCATCACTGAAGAGATTACAGCTCGTCCTGAGGGCTCAGGAATCAAAGTAGCGGATCAATCCAGTAGTGGTTGAGACTTTTCAAAGTGGTTGATGTGCCAAGAGCAGACATTTAACCACCTGGTAGTGAAGCTGCACACCTGTTCTGAGATCAGCCTGGTAAACCAGCGTGATACATTAGCAACAAAGGAATAAACACAGTGAGCAACGGTGGAAAGCAGCTAGTGTGCATCAGCCCGGGGGAACTTGAAAGATTCCGTGAAACTCCAGTAAATGGGCTCCTGAACTTCTCAGAAACCTAGTTCGTGGAAAACATTCCTTCATGGGTGTGATCATCACAGACTTGTATCAACCCCATCTTTATGCCTGTGTCACCACATAAACAGACCGGAGAGGCCTCAAGTGTCATCACTGCCCGTTTATCAGATTTTAAAATGTGCAGTAAACTTTCAAAACTAGCAGAGCTCTTAGGCAACGGTCATTTCTGACGTTACTCATTTACTGCCCTCCAGCCTTTCTTCGGATCCAGCCCGTCAACTTTCCAGGTACACATCTACATGTCTGCAGCCGCCCCAGCCTCCGTGACCTTCAGGTCAGCATACCAGAGTACGTGGACAGTCAAGGAGGCACGGCACTTCAACGGCAGCTTGCATTACGGCAGCTGATGGGGAAGTCGGACTTCCTTTAAGCACACGTTATTCAGAGTCAGCATTTTCTTGAAAAGCACGCAGCATGTTCAGTTTGGTTTTGTGTTTTTGAATAACTGTGGGAGCAGATACAGAATTATTTATTCGGAGAGGTCACCAACAAGGCACAGCGTGATCATAAATGGCTTTGCGTTTCTCTTACTTCTGTTTATTTCAGACTGTCTTCTACTGTGAAATAACACATTCCTGTCTGGTGACCCAACTTTCCTCTTCCCGGCTACTTTTGTGCTGCTCATTCCATAAATGTCTCTGTTTGACATCTCTTCAAACACTGGTGTCCACATTTTCCCCTTGTTCCTCTTTAGTTTGTTTCTTTTTGAATTTTACTGAAGCCGCTCGTTGGAGGATCCCATTTGGGATTCTGGGATTTGCTACAGGGTTCCAGAGTTGAAGAGAAAATGTACCTTAATGCAAGTCACCTAGCCCAGTGTGGGGAAGTTTGCAAAGTGGGGGGGGCTGGTATTTCCTGTGTTTGTCGCTGGCTTCAGGGAGTCTTCTCCAAAAGGAAAAAATGCTAAATAACACACCTCGCTCATTACTTGTCACTGATCCGACAGCCTCCAACAGAAATGTGGGAACAGAATCATTCTAACCGAGACAATGTAGATCCACAGACGTCTTTGCTCCTTTGCCTGTTTATACTCAAATGGGCCCAAATGAACTTTAGCCAAGTTCATGGTGGCTGCGTCACCCCTCCAGTTCATCAGCATAAGCTGCACCAACTGCTCGTGTGCCAGGAAAGTGAACCAGACGCTTGTCTCATGTTTTGTATTATCCGTGTACGGACCGCATAGGAACCAACAGCTATCGTATGAATATGAACGCGTTCGTGTTTGTTGTGCGGGCAAAAATCAGATCTACAGCAGCTGCGATGTGAGTGCAGTTTAAACATCTGTTTTGCAGTATTTGAATATGAATACCCACCAGACCTAAAAAAAAAACACACATACAGTTCCAGGGAAATGTTTAGACGCCTCCTCCCATTCACCAAACCATAAAATAACACAAAGAGAAAACATGTTTCACATTTTGGAGTCTTCAGAGTATGGCCTTCATGCCAGTTTTATTACACTACGTCTATCCTCCAGATATCTTAAAAGCTCTGTAGAGTCGCTTCATGGAAAGGCCAAACATTACTGAGATGTACGTATCATGTTACAAGAGAAGCAAATGAGCATTAAGTAGGAGCTCCTGAATCTGTTTTTGCTTCTCCACTTCCAGAGGTAGTTTCTCTTAAGCTGTGAGCCGTGGATATTTCTCAGACCTTATGGCCTTTAGGAGACAAAGTGCAGACTTTGAGAGCACTCAATAGTAAGCAGTGCAGTTTGGGAATGGAAAAGAGTGAAAGTCGGACAGAGAGGTGTTAATTACACCTCAAAATTATACAAGAATGTGAGGGTGGTTGGGTTTCACTGATGTCTCGGTACATCATCTACAACTTCCTCAACCTAAACGACCATTTTGTTCATCGCGTCTTATTGTGATGCAGGAACTTCGTTGTCATGGTTACAGCGATAAACGTTCATTTAGGGTTGTGGAACGCTCATGGTTTGTTTGGTTATGATAATAAACGTGGTTAAGGTTATGGAAGAATCAATGGAACAATGATGACGATCAGTGGTTTCACATGAAGCAGATGTTTTGTTGATTGTCATAACTACCGTCATTAGAGGTCACCTAACAACAACAACAAATATGGACTATACTAAGCAGCAACCCTGTCTGCTGAGATGATGGTTCTATGCAACTAAACTGCAAATGCACTAGATGTTCCAACACAAAGGCTTTTCTACACAAATGAAGAAGTCGGGGAGGTGGTGTTCAGGATGGATGGCAGGGACTGGAACCCACAGCTCTGTCACACCACTAACCCCAGTTCATGTCCAGAGGCGCTGTGGGTGACGTGGGTTGTGCACATTTTTATAAGGGACAAGCAACTTAGATGTTCTTGTACTTTTTGTCTTGTAATTTTGATCTTATTTCATTAATGTTCATACGTTAAATGTTAAATAACGCAGCTGGAGATTGAACAAGTTATGCTGTTACTATTAGGAGTGATGCTTAAAACTATAAAAACATGTTCATTGTGTGATTATTTTCTTTGATTCCTGGTCTAATTCCAAAGTAAAGGAACTTATAAAATCAACCTTTCAACCAATCAGAATTGCACTTATTGCAGAACAAGCTGACATAGGTGGGAAAGAGTGAACATTCCTTAAAGAACATTTGGTCCTCTAATAAGGCCCTTGCATGCACAGAAGTATGAAAACGTAGTCAAACGTGCACAGACACGTATTATTTTCTCGGTGGAATGTGTTTAAAATGTAAATGAACCGATGCCCTCCCTTTTCAAAGCCAGTCATTTGAGTCATTGAGCTCTAGAAGGTCTAGTAATCCTAGTAAAGTATGACTTTCTGCACTGACACAAAATGTTCACACACAGCCGACTTACTGCTGCAGCTCAAGTGTGTATGACTGGGTGTTTGTATGACAGCTCAAAGTGCACGCCGGAGATGATGTACTGGTTAAAAATAGCTCATAGCTCACGAGTAGAGCTGTTACCATATTACATGACACGTATATTTTGTGCACTCTGAGCTGTCAGGGACACGTGCAGCATAAATACGAACATTGTTCAGGACCAGCTTTGTGCATTAGCAGTCAGGAGCTGGAACGCGCCTTCTCGTACATCCTAGAAAACGGAAAACACACCTTTCGGTGGCCGACCGCGTTGTTTTTCTTTCACTCTGCGGTCCATCTCATCCTGAACCACCTCACTTTGGTTGTGGTTTGAGGGATCGTGGAGACCAGGTCACATGACCCAGCACTCTATCGCTGGCCGTTTAGCCTGGAGGTGTGTAGGTCAAGTTAACCTCACACGGGACATTCAACAACAAGCCAAGTGCTCTCCGCTCCACACAGGCCTCCGCCCAATAGTACGAGGTTAGGTTGAAATGGGTTGTGTTTCAGATAACACGTCCAACTTCTTACACATCGTTACTCTTTCCTTGGAATACGAGCGCCTGCAGAATGTCTTCTTCTCAGTTCTTTTAAAGTTGTCCAATTTAAGTGTCCTTGGCTGGATTCCTGCCGCAGCTGACTACGGCTACTCCCTGTATGTCCGTTTTGTTTAGGACACTCCTGTTTCTGCGAGGACTGTCGGTAACTTTAAAGCATTTAGTCCTGCATCAACAGCCCTACATCCAACTTTAAACCTAAAAACTAACCACAATATTCACAACAAAAGTGTCCTTCAACGATGTGTCAGACTCAGACTTGTCCACCCAACCACGGACACCTGTGGGCGGGCGTGGAACGGTTGCTGCACCTGAGCTCAGCTGTCACCTGAGCAGACTGGTGTGTTGTTCCCATGTGGGTGTGTATCACAGGCAACAGCGGGAACAAAGACACGCATGAAGACACTGAGCCCAGTGCACCACGACTACGTTCCAGCTGAACTGTTTTTGTTTCTTCAATGTTTTGTTCATCCTGTTATAAATTTGGATGACAGTAACAAGGGGAAACTGTCAGGACCCCAACGCCAGCAACTGAAATCAGTGCCGTTAGGTTGGAGACTGAACATACTGTACGATCTTCTGCAGAGACAGCAGGCTTGAGTTTATGAAACATTGAAAGCAGCTTTATTATTCATATTGTTTTATCTGAGACAGCTGTTTTTTTATATGAAATGAATATGAACAACCCGGGATCCACTTAACTCTTTGACTCTATATGACATGCCAGTCGACCTTCATTTAGTTTTGATCAGCTCTACAATCAATGATCAGTATGAACCAATGTTTAAAGGACGTACTGCAGTTTACAGGTCCAGGTTTACAGTTCTCAACCTGGCCCCCGTAGCGTTGGAACAGCAGCAGCCTGAAAGTCCCTCTTCATACCAGCTTATGTAAAGAGTTTGCTGTAAATAATGTTGGTGTGAGGCCCGTTCCACTTTCTGCATTACACACAAACTGACAGTGCAAAGCGAAGTCCTGCATTCATGCAGCTCATGTTTTAGAAGCGTGGCCCTGCTGATTATGGATACGCAGCGGGGTGGAGGAGGGGTGAGCCCTGCTGCCTCACGGCTACGACTTCCCTGCTTTGTGTCAGCGGGGGCTGTGCTGTTGCACGCTCTCCCCGGGTAGATTTCCAAACCCAAGCATGTCGTGTGTCTCACAGTTGTTAATGGGAATGTGTCGGTGCATTGCAACATTACACGGCACCCCTGAAGTTCTCTGCACAATAAGTGGATTCAGATGGGCCCATCTAGAACGCAACAACTCCTCGTGTTCGCATGTGTCGACCCTGTGGCTCCTAAATTACAGCGGAACTTTAACTTTTCTTATAATTTCCACACGCGACAATAACATGTCTCCATTTTCATCCTGCGTTCTCTCCACATGACATTCCAACAACATATGTGATAACCGGGATGGCGGACCCGCCATGGATAATTGCAGAGCTCCCAGGCGGGAGGGGACACCGCAGATGCAAACAGTGACGCTCAGGGCTGCGGTTACCGGGCAGTAGGTGGTGTCTGAGGAATGTCCTCCACGAACAGACAAAGGTTGTGATTTATGTGTGTGTTTACTCGTGTCTTTGAAGGAGCAGCACACTCCGAAGAATGTGCAGTAAAAAGTTTCACAGATCTGTGTTCAGGAGATAAACGTATGAAATCCGAACATTAAACAGCTCAGTCATGAATGACGTTGGTGATAGGCGCAACGTGAAATCACATGCACATTTGCATTCCTGTTGTACAACTTGTCGTTGTTGTTAGTGCGTCCAGCTGCACACGCTGAAGAACTCTGTCCACAGGGACTTCAGGTTGGGCTGCTTCACAATAAAAGCCTTCCTGTGACAACGGACTTAATATTGTCTTTATCACAGCTTTATAAACAGTTACTAGTTGCATAAAATTAGATTAATTTACTCGAATGCGTCATTTGTGCAAATCCTTGTGCGTTTTAGTAAAAAGTCAGTCAACTAACGTCTGTCTGCTCAGCAGTGAGACAACAGTTTGTCACCTAATGCGGACACAGAACCATTAACCCTCCGAGGAATGACTGAGTCCCTGTGGAAACTCCTTCCCTACCAGTACACAAAGCAGAAAGCAGAGCAAACATGCAAACACTGCAGAGCAAATATGCAAACACTGCAGCCTTTCTCAAATTAGAGACAGAGATAAAGCTCGAGGTATTTGCATATAATATTTATAATGCTGTCATCTACAAAACAAGTTTCACAGAACAGGTTTCATTTACTGCAGCACATTCCCAAAAGGATCCTCTCCTTGTCTCTTCCACGTTAGCTGCGTTTTTTAACGGCGTCGGATCTGGTTAAATTTGAGCTTTTAGGTCACGTGTACAGGACGGAGGCAGCTTCATGGAAGTATGCAACAAAAAAGTAAAAATGGAGAGAAATAGAAATGAGGTGAGTCAGACGTCATGTGTGCAGCATTAACTTAAAGAATCCAGAAATGTTTTAGACGTTTCAATTCTTCTTTTTTCCTCGTTACTCCACTCTCAGTACACCGTCCTGGCGAAGTGAAAGCGATGTCTGTAAATACATAAAATCAAAAAGGATTCACACCCTTCACTCAGCACTTTGCTGAAGCGCCTTTGGCAGCAGTTACAGCCTCGAGTCTTTGGATATGACACAACCTTTGTACACCTGAATTGGTTTTTTTTCTGTCTTTCGTCTTTGTAAATCCACTCAAGCTCAGTCAGGTGGGATCAGGACCTTGAGGGGACGGACTTTTACACGTCTGTTCGGAGATTTTCAGGAAGGTCCAAGACAGGCTCAAGACAGCTGTAGCATCAGGCTGCAAATTAAAAAAAAAATGAAGGAGGTTTGAAAACTGATCTTCGTGTCTGTAGTTACACTTACAGTTAAAGCACCTCGAGTAGCAGGTATGTTACTGCAACCCTGCCCGTAATGTTCAAACTCGTCAACCCCGACCAGCAGTCGGGTGGGGGGGGGGTCACATGACTCCCGCCCAGATGAAAAAAAAGCTTTCACCTCTTTCATTTCTGTTCACTGACCAGATCCTGTGGCTTCAGCAAAGAGGATGTGTGTAAAAAAAAATGAGGACACACACATGTCCAACAAGCAGTATTTCAAAACCGAAGTAATGACAAGGATTTCCACACACCAGAGCATCACGTCGCAGCCTGTGACCCCGTGGTTAAAATATCAAACATTTAAACACTCAGACGTGAACACGGCATCACAAGACAACAGGAAACTGGTTCATGGGAGAAACGTGATGCTAAACATACAGTTTAAAAACGTCATGTGCAATCAAAGAGGAAAACATGGGATGATTGTCTCCGTGCTGCGATGGCCAGCAAGACAGAACATCCTGTGCATGGTGCCGTTAACTGTCAGAGCTAATGATTAACAGTTTAACTCCACGTATTGGTTTTGGGCAGCTGAATGCACAGCATTCAGACACTGAGGGTCTACCTGTTCAGGCAGCCATCGTGTAAATAACTGAAATACTACATTATTACCACGATGAGTTTTAACCATGACCCAGTTTGCAGAGGATGATTCATATGCAACAACCGCGATCCGTTATTTTTGCTTATGATCTGCCCATTCCTTTGTGTGAATGGCGTTTATAAGGACACGTTAAAGTGCTTCAGCTACTGAAGTGATCCGTTTACAGCTGTGATTAAGTAAGAAGGCTGTAGTTGGGTCAGTTGTGTCCAGCTGCTTCATAAGTAATATCCACAAATTTATGTGCATGAACGTCTGCAGCAGTAGGTTTCCTCTTCACAATTTAATGAAATTGCAAATGTGGGAAATTTGGCAGATTTAAGAAATGATGCATCTCACGTCCCCTTGTTCTGATCCAGCCGGAGCTAACGAGCGCTTGGATGTACACCACACATTGAAAGTCACAGGACCCAAGAACATTGCTGCCAGGATCTGGGCAAAGAAACACAAAGCTGCTATTGTTGCTCCAAGAGGAACCTCGAGCAGACAAATGACAAAGAATTTTAATCCACCCTTCCTCTTACGATCAGCTGGAGTTACTGTAGGGGAACAAGAAAACAATGACAGCTCCTGTTTACTTTCACACACTGAGCACAAGTTTCCTGCAGCATGTCACTGGTTTGTAGTTCTACATGTGTGTATGGTAGTCGAACATGGACCACAGGGTCAGTGGTTCGGTCCCAGGTCCCCGTTTGCTGCGTGTTGGAGGGTCCTTGGGCAAGACACTGAACCCCCAGTTGCTCCCGGTGGGCCAGATGAGCCGTGTGTGTGTGTGTGTGTGTGTGTGTGTGTGTGTGTACCAAATTACTCAGTAAGTGGCTCTGGATAAAAGCGTCTGCCAATTGACTAAACTCCTATATTTTGGAGCTGGTAGCTTATTTCCAATTGTCTCTGAAGAAGATGTGAAAACAAGCTATAATAACAATTGAGCCTAAATATTAAAATATAGGCTGAAGATGTGTATTTTTCCAATATGAAAAATATTTCTAAATAATGGAAAAAAAAAACGCAGCTCTGATTTGACCACAGACCACCACACAGTGTGTGAAACTCACTCCAGCCTCACTTTTAATCACGTTAAAGTGTCACTAAAATGCCCCCACCCCCAAAAATGCAAAAATGAGGATCTTGAGTCTCCACACAGAAGGTTGTGGTTTGACTCATCAACACCCGCGGTCTTCTGCTTTGGCCTCGCTCACTGACATGGCCGCAACACGTTATCAGAGTTGCAGCTAGCGTTGCCTGAAAGGTTTTGAGGTTTAGTTTTGTCCATTTGTTGCTGTGAACCACAGTTTTGATGCTGCGAGGCTTCTCAGGAATTTCCCATCAGAACCCTGAACACCTCAGGTGACGCTTTAGTTGTGTGTTGTGGTTTAAATGATCTTTGGCTTCCGATGGAAAATTAGTTGACGACAAAATCCATGCAGCAGATAAACAGGGTCAAACATGCATTAAATAATAACTTAAATCTACAGTGTAAACTTTGGTCTCTAAGGAACAAAAAAAAAACAGTCGGATGTCTCACTTTTCAGTGAGACATCCGACGATCTGTGACTCTTGACGGCAAACCTTCAGGATGTTGCTCACAAAAGTTACACTTATTTTATGTGAGTGCTTCCTAAAATAACTGTGTGTAAAGCGTTTAAGAGTATCATTTCTCAGCAAAAGCATTTTGTGGCCATTTGCAGGAAGTGAAGTCGAGGTTCACGACACAGGAAGTGACTTAGCTGTCATTTGTTTGTGCCTGCTAGGTTTTTGAAAATGAGGGTTTACGATATTTTTTCATTGTTCACTGTTTGTTGTCACAACAAATTGTGTTTTGTAAACAAAGGAGTTCTGCACACACACACACACACACAATAGCTCAGTGTGTGTTTCTGAGAAATAGTGATTATAACATGTTGCGTCATCTCAAAATGGACAAATATTTTTCACGATCACCAACTGTGATAAATGTGCTTGCGTGGCAGCTGGTTGCACGGAGCAGGTGAGTGACCTCCACCTTCATGCAACCAGGTAACATGCTAGTGACATTTACAAAAAAGGGAAATTCCAGTTTTGCTGCCTTTCGCTGATTAACAAAGCACCAATACACACAAACGCTCAAAAGACAATGAGGTAGATAAATGTCAGAACAACAGTTTACACACTAAAGGCTAAACCACGTGTCTGGGTGTGTGTTCACAGGAAGCGTTTTGTTTACTGAGAGCAACTCCAAGGTGGAACCCACAGGAACCTGCAGGACGGGGGAAAACTACTGCAAACAGCAACAATAGTGTTAACAGCAGGTAAGATACCTTTAATTTTTCTCCGTTTGATGATGGAAAGGTGCTTTTAAAAGGCTAAATGAGCACACGGCACTCAAAGACGCTCGTTTCCGTACACAAACATGATGAAATACTCAATAAGTGCTGCAGCCTTTTAACCCAGCGTGCAGTTGTTCTCTGATGAAGAGGATCATTGAATGCATCAGGGGCCCTTTAGATTTTCCGCCCCCGCCACTCAGACAGCCTCCGGTTATGAGACAGAACGATGCAAAACGACTCAGCAATGACCTGAAACTGTTCAAAACACACAAAACGATTCAAACAGGTACAAATCCTTCACAAATCAACTCAAAATAATGACTATAGATTCATACTATACCGTACTATAGATGCTATAGTAGAGTATAGTATAAAGTGGTTTAAAAGGACCAGAAAACATGGGTGTCGGTTGTGATCAGGTGATAATGTGAGGTGGGAAAACTGCCGGTAAATGGGATAAACTCCACATCCTGTCAAAACATTGTTTTATCTTCTATCAGCTGTTTGATCAGAGCTGCTCGTGTGCTGCCACCCTATCAAACTCATTTCCTGCACCTCATTAGCAGCAGCGTGCGTTGGCTCCGCTTTGATTAAACCTGAGACACGAGCAGCTGGGCGGCCGCCATGTCCTCAGCAGACACCCGTCAGCAAACAATGCCTCATTGACTCCCAGAGACTCTGGGAGGCGGACGGAAGAGACACCTGAGTCCTGGCTGTTTTTGGGTTCCTTCACACCCGCTCCTCTGAGGTCACCCAATCCGCTCCCTATCCCGGTCGGACTAGCCAGAATTAGCACCCTGCCGGCGGACGACCGTGATTGGAGGAGGGCTCAGACATACATGAAGCATGAAATCAGTGTGAAAAATTAGCTCATTACCTCCCTGACATAATTACATTGGAGAGAACTATGACTCTGCAAGCAGCAGTCAGACTCATTTTCCATGGAAGAGAATCTCATTTGATGCAGAGCATAATTCAATAGGCCATTATTGACATAATATAATCAATATTAATATTGTATAATACTACCCAGTCTGCACACAGAGGCAGCAGCAGCCTAAGTGGAACAAGCGCATGAGCTGAGTTCTGATAAGACTTTTAGACTTTTATGACTTCCATGTAAAGGAGGAAGAGCTTTGTGCTCTTTTACATTATTGTTATTCAGTATATATTCAGCGTAAAGTCCAAAGCCAGTGGCACTTTCTGACCTTCTTGACCTTTTGCAAACAGCCAGAAGTAACAGAATGGATCAAATAGTCACACTGAAGAGTGTAGACATTGTTTTAGTCTTTTTTGCAGTGAATAATTATGGTTTGCAGTAGAGCAGTTTGGCCACTGTAGCGTCATTGTTCCAGGGACGGGCACCAGTCCGGGAACTTGATTGGCTCTTAGCTACAAAGGAACGAGCAGGTGTTTGTTCAGGTCTTTTGTTGAATTCTGCTCTTTGTGAAAATGGCTCTTTGCTCAAAGCACAATGGGAAGTGAGTGTAGTTTCTATCTTAGCTCATCTTCACACAGGAAGTGGTTCAGTCTATTACGGAGAAACCAGAATCATAAGCAGTCACATGACACTGGACAGAACGTTACAGGAACCAGTATGTTGCTGCATTTTGGAAGAATTCGTGGCCTGAATAAACCTCCAGCTTTGTGAGAACGTGGAGAAACAGCTGAGACGAGTCCGATGTCATGGTCCCACCGAGCCTCCTTAGAATTATTTATGAGCCCAGACTGGGGGTCCGTTGTTTCCATGGGGTGATCAGCTGTGGATCGGTTACACAGAGGGACGTAGACCCCCATCAGTCCTCCAACACAGAAGACCCCTTTGGTCCAGAAGTTGGTCATTAAGGAGGGAACAGCTTGCATGGGGACCGGCCCCCCTGGTGTTTGGAGACCATCCCACCCTTCACACGTGCACACACACACACACACACACACAACATTCAAATGCTGTCCTGCTTTTAAAGTGTTCAAGTGTTTGACTTTGGTTGACACTAATAACTACAGAAAATACCCGTCGTGTCCACTAGCACGTCAAATAGCGTCTTTTACTTACAGTAACTTTGTGTGGGACACGCCACTGAATGTGAGAGTGAGGACATGTTTTAAAGTAAGGACATGTTTTAAAGTGAGGACATTTTTAAAGTAAGGACATGTTTTAAAGTGAGGACATTTTTAAAGTAAGGACATGTTTTAAAGTGAGGACATGTTTTAAAGTGAGGACATTTTTAAAGTAAGGACATGTTTTAAAGTGAGGACATTTTTAAAGTGAGGACATGTTTTAAAGTGAAGACATTTTTAAAGTAAGGACATGTTTTAAAGTGAGGACATTTTTAAAGTAAGGACATGTTTTAAAGTGAGGACATTTTTAAAGTGAGGACATGTTTTAAAGTGAGGACATTTTTAAAGTAAGGACATGTTTTAAAGTGAGGACATGTTTTAAATTGAGGACATGTTTTAAAGTAAGGACATGTTTTAAAGTGAGGACATTTTTAAAGTAAGGACATGTTTTAAAGTGAAGACATTTTAAAGTAAGGACATGTTTTAAAGTGAGGACATTTTTAAAGTGAACATTTTTAAAGGACATGTTTTAAAGTGAAGACATTTTTAAAGTAAGGACATGTTTTAAAGTGAAGACATTTTTAAAGTAAGGACATGTTTTAAAGTGAGGACATGTTTTAAAGTGAGGACATTTTTAAAGTAAGGACATGTTTTAAAGTGAAGACATTTTTAAAGTAAGGACATGTTTTAAAGTGAAGACATTTTTAAAGTAAGGACATGTTTTAAAGTGAGGACATGTTTTAAAGTGAGGACATTTTTAAAGTAAGGACATGTTTTAAAGTGAGGACATGTTTTAAAGTGAGGACATTTTTAAAGTAAGGACATGTTTTAAAGTGAAGACATTTTTAAAGTAAGGACATGTTTTAAAGTGAGGACATGTTTTAAAGTGAGGACATGTTTTAAAGTGAGGACATTTTTAAAGTAAGGACATGTTTTAAAGTGAGGACATTTTTAAAGTAAGGACATGTTTTAAAGTGAAGACATTTTTAAAGTGAGGACATGTTTTAAAGTGAGGACATTTTTAAAGTGAGGACATGTTTTAAAGTGAAGACATTTTTAAAGTGAGGACATGTTTTAAAGTGAGGACATTTTTAAAGTAAGGACATGTTTTAAAGTGAAGACATGTTTTAAATTGAGGACATTTTTAAAGTAAGGACATGTTTTAAAGTGAAGACATTTTTAAAGTAAGGACATGTTTTAAAGTGAGGACATTTTTAAAGTAAGGACATGTTTTAAAGTGAGGACATGTTTTAAATTGAGGACATTTTTAAAGTAAGGACATGTTTTAAAGTGAGGACATTTTTAAAGTAAGGACATGTTTTAAAGTGAAGACATTTTTAAAGTAAGGACATGTTTTAAAGTGAAGACATTTTTAAAGTAAGGACATGTTTTAAAGTGAGGACATGTTTTAAATTGAGGACATTTTTAAAGTAAGGACATGTTTTAAAGTGAGGACATTTTTAAAGTAAGGACATGTTTTAAAGTGAAGACATTTTTAAAGTAAGGACATGTTTTAAAGTGAGGACATGTTTTAAAATGAGGACATGTTTTAAAGTGAGGACATGTTTTAAAGTGAAGACATTTTGGCTTGGACCCTAAAAGGGGATTTTTGAGGGTCAAGACTGGGTTTTAGGGTCAGGGTTAGGGGCCACGGATTGTATTATGTATTATGTATTATTATTGTATTAAGAAGTAGAAACGTGTGTGTGTGTGTGTGTGTGTGTGTGTTTGTGAGCAGCAGAGAGAGAGAGAGAGACAGAGAGAGAGACAGAGAGAGAGAGAGGGAGAGACAGAGGGAGAGAGAGGGGGAGAGTTCGGGGCGCTCGCCCCGCCCAGACTCTCTCGGGTCTCTTCAGTTGAGGATCTTCCGTCGCTCGGCGCTGAAAACACGATCCGTCCGCGTTGAGGAAAAGCGACTTTCGGCCGCCGGAGGAATCACGTGGATTTACCGACGGTCTCCCGCGGACTCGGACTCGGACCCGGACTGACGCTGGTGGGACGGCGGACACCGAAAGCAGGTGAGACCCGGCAGACCCCGAGTCTTTACGGCGCGGACCCGAACACGGCGATCGCGCGCAGGAAAGTTTACCGCGTTCCAAAGTGTTTGTGGGTCCAAAGCCCGAGTGTGAGACCGGATGTGTCCAGCTCCTCACTTGTGCTTTTCAGTGTCTGTCCCGCTTCCTTTAGTCTCCGTAGGTAAAAACATGCGAGCCTTAAAAGTCGCCTTTCCCATTTTTCCTTGAGTCCTTGAACTTTACATTGGCTCTCGGGCCAACAGATGAGACTGGCTGGGTTCTGTGGGTTCTGTGGGTTCTGGGCTCAGTGTAAACAGGTCCATCCACCTCTGAGTCCTCAGAGACACAAACCCAAACCATCAGCTGTGCGTGGGACAAAAGCAGCAGCAGCAGCAAAACCTTAATCCAATATTTGAAGGAGATAAATGGAGAGCGGCTGTGAATGGCCCTTTTGTTCGCCTGTTCCCTGCCTTTTATTTCCACTAACGCAGGCTGGAGGCTGAGCAGACCTGGTCAACTTACCGCCCTGGACCCACCGGTCCCCCGCTGCGCTCCTCGCACACGTCCTCCCTTTCTCGGAGACCACGTGTGCTCTGCCAGATAAAGGCTTAGTGATCACATGAGCAGTGTTTTCCATGAGTTGTTGTGCAGATGTGTGTGTCAGCTGTGAAGACTGCTACCACTCCACAGCACAATTCCGATGAGCTGCTGCCTTTCTCCACTTAGAGTAAGTTGCCGTTTCTGTCTCGCCGGCAGATAAAAGTGGTGCGAAATTCTGATGAGGTCTCTAAAAGGAAGTCATTACCCTATTTGTTCGTAGTTTGACTGTGTTGTGGGCATCAGACCAAGCTATGAACGAGGGCTCAGTGTTTTTACAGCTTTCTGATCTGCACACACACACACACACACACACACACTGGGTAATTTCTGTTTACGAAGTGCATGGGTTACAAATCCAACAAAGAACAACATGCAGTCCCACACTCGAGTCTTGTGATGATGTGCGTCAGATGAAGATAAAGGAAGTTGAATTTAAAGTAATAATAATTTTTTTATCCTCCAGCTCAGGCACAAGCTCCATTTTTCACTTTCACAGCAAATACCTGCTTCTAAAGTCAAGTCTCTGTGGCCTTTTGACAGATGTTGTCTGTATAATAAAAACTATGTTTTAGCCATTCTAAGAGTTTGAATGGACGCGAGGACAAACAGCTTAGAGTAAAACATGACGTTATTAGAAGTTGGAGATAGGCGTTTACCTTCATCCTTTTTTTGAGCATCGCGTGTCGAAGTAATCGGGCTTCATCTCATTTTCAGGTCACTTATTTCAGAACATCACAAATGGGAGATGTGGAGATGCCCGGGGGGGCAGTTAATTATGGGGACATCCCGTCAAGGCTGCTCTATAACCACATTGTTATTCGTCACTTCGACACAGAAATCTGAGATGTCCTGTTTAGACAGGCATCCAGCTCGTGTTGCATCCACTATTGTCTCTGGTGACACTTCAGGACAGACCAGTTTCCAGTGTAGATGTGTTTACTCACTTGTTTGACCACTTGTTTGAGTTCTTATTTGCATCCAGCTTGCTTTTCTCGGGTAGAAATCTGCTAATGGTGGATTTATATACAGGAATACATGAAGAGGTCATGTGAATCAAGATAAATCGCTCGCAATAACATGAAAAACCATTTGGTCCTGGGCTCACAGGGTCGCGTTATTAATTTTGCAGATACTCACCTGGTGGCTGCCATTAGCTTTGCCCACCTGAACCTCCACCTGTTCTGCGCACGGACAAGCTTCCGGTAGCCAGACTTCACTTTGGCTTGCGTGGGTTTTTATTTACGACTCCTCATGATTATACTTATGCGATATCTCTTGGAGTGTTCTAAACATGTTTGAAAGAGTGACTCTGGAGAATCAGGATATTCAGAGTTCATACGTGAAAGAGGCTTAGGCTTCTTCAGGTCCATTATTCTTAAGAAGTATTGGTCCAGGTGCCACAAGTCACCTGCCTGATAATGTCGCCGGGATGATCTTCCCAGGCGTTGAAATTCTTTCTGTACCGTCTCTGTCGGGGACACGTCAGGATGCAATAATGCTTAAATCACAAGCTGGTCACGTGTCCCAGAGCACCTCGGTTTGAGTGATTGGATCACAGTCTAGTCTCATTGGTCGTTTACTTTTGCATTTAGTTCTGTTCACCTGATTCAATCAACCAAGGTTCATTTTAACACAAAGCGTAAACGGGGTCTTAAACTGACCTACATTTAGCGACATGTAGGTCGCACGATGTGCAGTTGCCAAGCTGCCGCTTTCTAGACCACGGTGGCTTGCTCTCAGTTTTCAAGTGTTTGAATGAGCAATTGAAAATGAAAATATACTTGGAGACACGCTTGCTTTGATGCTAAGACAGACGAAGCGTGTCCTAGTTCTATTACTGGACAGGATGCGTAAATGTGAGCCTCTTATTATTATGTTCTCTTTTAAATAAGGGGGTGGGACACATGTTGCCTCACTTCCTGTCTTTGTCATCTACTCGTGAAAGAGGTTTATTTACAATTCTACCCATGGACCTCCGTTTTTCCTCCATCCATGAACTGCTTTACAGGCTTTGTGGCATTAGGTTCAATCCAACATGTGATTCGCTTGTACGTTACAGCTGGGGCATGTTTACTTTAAATCACACACATATTGACGAGAACTTAAATGTGTATTTGCCAAAGTCGGAAGCAGCTGCAGCTATTAAAGCATTTGCCTGCCACTGTTTTCCTAGATCCATTAAAAACAGCTTACAGGGAAATGCTGCATGGACACAACTAATCCATAATGTTACAGTCATTTAGCCAACAGCAGGAGCTCCACCCCACACACACACACACACACACACACACACACACACACACACACACAGACACACACAGCCTTTATGTAAGTGATATCTTTAACACACTCTCAGCACAGACCTCAGGACGTATTTGTTGCATTGACTCCACATCAGCGCGCTATGAGTTTAAAGTTGTTTGCATGTCCCGTGTAGATCTTCTACCCACCCTGTACTCCAGCGTTTTATCTGTGACTCGTTCTAATATTTTATTTTCCCACCTCAGTCTGGTTTTCGGTGAGGGGAACACATGGTCGGCTCAGCTGAGGTCAGCCAGTGAAGAGCGTTCAACGCTGTGGTCATTTTTAACCAAGATTTTTAGAGCTGACAGAATTAGTTGATGGTCAGAAAATTAGAGACTCAGCAGAGACTTTTGATTAACAATAACATTTTTTAAGGATTGAACAATAAATGTTTCCAGCTTCTCAAACACAGGAATTTACAGATTTTCCTCAAAAAACACGAAAAAAGAGACTTGAGAGCTCTGAGAAGATTTAAAGGCGTCTTTACTGATATTTAATGTCTGTTGGTTCTAGTTTGGGTAGGACATAAAAATAAATATGCCTATATCTTCCCTATATTAAAATGTCTCTCTACTTTTAGCTGAAAAATGGCTCCAGGTGACATCACTCAGAGGAACCTTTAGTTCAGATTATGTCGTTTGTTGTTCACACTATGGAGCTTGCAACTATGATCATCCTGCTTATCCAGAGCTCCTCCGGGTGACATCATCTGAACTCCCAATGATGAAAAACCCCTCCCAGTGATGTCATTAGGATGGGTTTTTCAGCTACAAGCTGAAAGAAAAGTCAGAAGGAGTTTTAAAGCATTAATATACATTTACACCCTAAACTAAAGCCCCAGACAGCAAGATGAAAATTGGTGAAGTCGCCCTTCAACCTTGAACTCTGGGAACATTTAACAAAGATCCTGTATTGTAGGTTTTTTCTGTTTGTGGGCCCTAACACCGCTGTGCTGTCAGTGTCTATTTAACACGACAAGGAGCTCTGAAACATCTGTCATCAGTATCAGTGCTGGGCAGATGGTTTCCGTACACTACCTGTAATGAGCGGAAAAGAAATGAACCTGGACAGTAAATTGAAGGAAGATTTGATGATGGGGAAATTTGCTGTAAGTGGATTATAAGCACAGCAGGACACGAGCAAAAATCACTTTTCAAACTTATGCAAACATTATGTAACTAGAAAAAGCATTTCCATAAAGAAAATGCACTGTGAAGGCTTCAGCTTTTTTCAGCAATGCTGAACGAACGAACGATCGCAAGCAGCAAAAGAAGGAAAAAAGTTGTTAAAAGTTCATAAGCGGAACTTTTGAAAGTTTGCTGAAGTAGTGACGCTCTAAACGACGTACGGAAAAATAATAATGATGATGACCACAACGTTACTCTGAGTGCGTGAATGCTTCAGCATGCATCTGCGATAAAGATAAGTGTGAATGATGTAGTGCTCTCCCACCCATAAAGATGACAACATTACTGCAAACGCTGAGGCATTTACTGGAGATAAAAGGGTCCATCGAGCGCTGGTGCATTTCCCATGAAGGAGTCGTGATGTCAGTGAATCTTACCGGTGAGATGAAGCTGCAAAAACATCGAGTCATCGCAGTGAAATTACTCTGTAGAAATCAAGGTTTGTTGCACAGGAAGTTGGAGACGGAAGCTTCGTTAGTAGCTTGAAAGCTTGTTCGCTATTGTCTGCACTCTTGCTCTCTTCCTGCCCTCGCTCCCTAAGGATGTGGAACATACTTATTTAGCCATTTATAGATCATAATTCAGATGTAATGCAGGATATGCCAGTTATCTGATGTTTGCACAGGAACCGATCAACTTGTTCCCCCATGGCGTTTTACGTAAAGTGTTTACATCCATGCATCAGGCTCATTTTTCGTTCATTTTTTTTCAGCTTCATCATTTTATGACTCATCTCTGCTTTTCCACATACACGTTGTTAATGCACATTAACAAATGATGTTGCAAATATGTTAACCGGCTGTGTCATGTCAGCTGAGATGTAATGTCATATACACGAGTTGCACCATGTGAACTCTACGTGTCCCTCATTGCCTCACACGGAGGACAAAGCGGTGTGAGGTGTTTGTGGGCGAGCCAGCGCTCAGTCAGTGTTATGACCCAAACAAAAGGAGTCTTTCTTTGAGATGATTATCAGGAAAAACCGGAAGAAGGACCGACGATGTTTTTTAAGCCGTGACTTCAAACCCAAATAATTTTATGCAGCTGCAGAATCTCGGTTTGGACTAAGTGCTTCATTTATGTGAGTGTGCCTTTCTTGGACAGTTTGAAAAACGCTCCATCTCTTTGACGGCCTAATGAGGCTGTTTTCTACAAACAGTTCCACGGTCTGTGCTGTTTTCCTTCCTGGACTACATCCTCTTATCTCGCGGTTTGTGGTGGTGTTGTTGTTGTTGTTAAGATTTACTCTTCAATACTCTGAGACTGTTTCCTTGGTAATTTGTTTGCCTTCCTCTGATAACTGCTGTTATTAGTTGCAGTTTGCCACTTTCCACTGAAACGCCAACCACACGGACCTGCTGCAGCTGCAGCAGTGGTTTTATGTCGCCCTCTTTAGCAGATACGTGGACCATGTAGTAGCAGAGGAGACCAAAGCAACTTATAAGGGCAAACGTTAAATGGACAGACAAAAACACTAATCCAAATCCACTGCCCCCCCCATGTCTGCTGGACAGGAAGCAGCATGTCCAGCACTGGGCACACGATGCCCATTGCCCCAAACGGCTGTGAAATCAATTAAAGCTACAAGACTCACTCCACCATGCTCCGCCCTTCAGTTCCGATAGTTCCAACACATCCTAGTCAAGGAGAAATTGAAGACCTCTGATTGGTTGGAAGGGTGCCTTTTCGTCTCAAGGCACATAAATGGCTCTTTCTCTTCTCTTACAGTGGTAGCAAAATGGTGGCAGGTGTAACAATGTTTCGACCTAAACAGTCACGAAATGGTGGATTAGAATTGTGTAAACACAGGTATGTGAGTATGGTTATATGTGGGTGCGGACCATTACTAAGCATGGACCATAAGTCAGAGGTTCGATCCCTGGTCCCTATTTGCTATGTGTCAAAGTGTCCATCATCGGAACTCCTAATGATGAAAAATTTATTCAGCTGGAAGCAGAGGTATATTTTAATATAGAGACGTCAGAGGGAAGTTTAAAGGCATTAAAGGCAGTTGTGCTTACGATGCCAGTAATTGTAATCCTGCTAATTCACTGTTGTATCTCCTAAATTCAAAGCTGCTGCATTTAGAGACTGTAACCATGACAGGATAGAGCTCATTAGCCTGAGATTGGTACGCACTGTCTTTGCACACCGTAGAGAGAGCTGACCTTTTCCAAGTATGTCAGAATGGCAAGCGTTTGTTGATAATGAGAAATTCCATTCTATTTTGAAAGCGTGCATGTGTCTGGGTGGGTGGGTGGGTGGTTTGTGGTGGGATTACTGTAAGCTGATTCAAGGTTCTCTTCTCTGGTCGTAGTTGTCTGGCTTTCCCATGCTTTAGCCAGAGGACCCGATCCAGGCCTTCATCTTGTAGGAGGTGCAGCTGAGGTGTCCCTGAGCAAAGGTTTCCAGGCTGCAGGCAGTTACCAAGCAAGCCGCGTTCCATTCCTCCTGGTTGCAGGTATACAACAGCCAGAACCAGATTTAAAAGGCACTAAATCCATCAGCACTGTTTCCCCTTTATTCCGCAGTGCGTAAATGTTCAGAGTGAATTACAACCACTGGCCTCACTGTGCTGGTGTCAGAGTTAGTCCGGCTTTGAATATCAGACAGGCCTGACTCCTCAACCTGATTATCGGGGCGTCCACTAGAAAGATGTGCAAACTTAGACTGTATTGGTGCAACTCTGGACATTTAGAATGTGCCTGAAACACCGGGTCCTTTAAAAAAAAAAAAAAAAACTGCAAACAGTGTTCTATTTCTGCAAATGCGTGTGATACAGGTCCAGGATTTCTGGGGCAAACGCTTATTAGTCAAGCTCATGTGCGACCTTTCACCTTTGCGAATACTTGTGTGGACTGTTGATATTTGGTGGACAGGCTCCAGCTCCACTTGGTCGCGGGCCTCAAGTTATTTATGGTGCTCTCGACTTCTCACTATGTCTCTATTAGACTCACGTTCTCTCATTTCCTCTTAGTCTTTTGACCTCGAACGAGAGCGTTCAAATTCCTTTCTCTTTACAAGTTAACGTGGCAAGTTAGTTTCATAGCAAGTGTGTATTTGTTGGCAGTTTAGGATGCTGTAAATGGATAAAAGACATGCAGCAATTAGAGAAAAAAAAACAGCAGATTACAAAACTATTTTCTGCAAAACTAAGTAGATGAACAACAATGCGTCTGGGATGACATAAGCATCCTTCAAACGGGTGATTTTCTTTGGCAGGCCATTGAAGGATGGTTGGCCTTTCCTGTTGTTTTTTTTGTTTGTATTTTTCATCGCTGCATCATTATGAACAGATCAAGATGATCAGGCTCTGAGCTGCGCAAACTGAGTCTTTGTTTCAAAATTGCAGCGGAGCCATTTCTGTGTAAACCTGCAACTAAGATTTCATTCATTACGGGGTAAATTTGCCTTTTATTTACTCGATCAGAAAGCAGTCTTTTAGAGCTCAGATGTTTTGTGACCAAAATATTTAACCTGAAAAATGAATTCAATGGTTATTAGTTGCAGATGAATTTCTGTTCTGTGGTCTAAACTCGAAAATGGTTTTGTGTTGAGAAAGAAAACGACACATTCACTTTGCCCAGTGCACAGCTGAAAAGTTCCAGTTATGATATTAAATTGCACAAGTGTTTTGTTCCTCTTTTCTGTTGATTGGTTCCTTCGTTGTTCTCTCCCGTGTCAGTGAGGAGTTGGACAGTTTGGAGAGACCTAATGTGAACTGGGTGGTCAGGGCCACCTCCTTAACCTTTATCTCTCTCACACACACACAGCAGTCAGCAGTTCAGCTCCTCTTCACAGGAGTTACTTCGGGGAAGGTTATTGCAGTGACACCTGGTTAGTGCAGAGGAAACACCTCTACAAACGCGTCTTTTGTCCATTTATTTTTGAATTTTTTTGCACAGTTGCTTTGGGCTTTGAAACATAAAAACGGGTCTCGCTCGTCATCTTTTTTCAGTTGGATTCTCACCTCTGGAAACAGAAATATGTCAGTTATTGTGAGCTTCGAGCTGATTATTATCCCCAGTTAAAAATTATTTAGTTCATCCCCAGCAGTTCCGAATGAGAAACATCACTTCCTGTTGCATTTAATTGGTTTTCTTTGTGGCCGGTACTGACGGAAGTCGTGGACAAAGTCTGTCTGATTAGAATCATCACTGCAGCTAGACACACATTTTTCTACATGACATTAATTTTACATGCAAGTAATGTTTTTTAACATAAGTAAAAGGAACATTGAATACTGTATGTATTTAACTTGAAAAGGAAAAAATATGTCATCTCAGGGGAGTCGGGGTGTGTCATAAATGTCCAGTCATGCACTCAAGGGGATGGGTAAAAATAAAAAGCATTTAATAAATATGGGCTAACGATTAACAACAATGCACCCACTCATAATGACGCTCATGCTTTTCCTCAGGGTGTGTGACACAAAGTGAACTCCAACCTGTAAAAAGCTATTCCACACACCAATAAGAAACTCGGCATCCTGCACTTTGAAATATTTAATATTATAAAATGTAAGCACTTCTTCAAGTTTTGTTTGCAGGTGTGTAGGATTAAAATCTCCAAACACTGAGTCACTGGTAAAAGTTTTGCATCCCCCTTATTCTTAATATATCAAGGGCGATGCAAACTTTTGCACGGATACAATTCTGTCTTTTACTGTAACTTCTTGTTATTGTATTAGGTTTAAGGTCAATCCCACTATGTGACATTTCAAAATAAGGGCGTGCATACTTAACAACGTACATGTAGCTCCTACAAATGTTCCTTCATCACCTTTTGTAAAGAAACCAGGAGAAGCCATTGTGTTATAAGGCTGGAGTCAGCGAGGTCCATTCACAAACCACAGAGATGTTTCCCTGTTGATTCAAACATCTGCTCATGCGTCTGCAGGAGTTTGGGGTGTTGGGTCATTTTTAAGATTGAAGCAGTTTGGTAGTTATCGCCGCACAGTATCCCGCGATACGGCCTCGCTATCTGCCGACTTCTCATATCTAACTAGCACAACCTGTGGATTAATGAACAACAGCCCAGTTGTGTTTGCACAAAGGGAGCTTTCCACATCACGGCCTTCGGTAAAATCTTAAGATTACGGTGTTATTTTGTCTCTGAAGTCATGTGCCGCTTGTGTTCCTCTCACTTTCGGACAAATTGTGCTGCTTGTCCCGCGTTAATGTCAGATGCTGCACAACAGGTTTGTGCGTATGTTATGTTGTGATGATGGATACGTGATGTGGCAGATCTACAAAAAGGATATTTATAGTTGGTTGGCAATGAGGTCTGACTACATGCTTTGGAAGGAGATTTAGCAGCATGACATGTGCTCTGCCAATGTTTACAATCTGGAATTGGCTTCGGTTTTGTTTATACCTTGTGCTAAACTGCAAACCGTTTAACTTTCCGAAGAACTCGAGCAAAGTTTTCCAAGTCTGACCAAGAGGCTTCTGCAGTGAGTGACCAGTAGTGAAAACACACTTTATCATTAAAATAGTTAAAGTAGTTTTGCCTGATTATAGACGGTGTTTAAAAATACTTGGATGGTTTAGTTTCTTTTATTCTAATGGAATAATACATTGGGGGGGTTAATAACCGCAGATGTGCATGTGGCAACGCGTGGGCAGGAGTAAGAGATGCTCAAACATCACAACTCCTGGATGGACGGACGGACGGACGGACGGACGGACTAGTGAAAACAGCAATTAGCCCGGTGTCGGGTTTCTGTGGTGGGAGGGACGTGTGTGACTTAACGCTGCAGTTCTTGGTGTTTGGTTAGCACTGTTGTGCGCTCTTTGGCCTGCACTTTGTGTGACGCGGGTAGGGTCAGTGTCTATTTTGTGTCTTGAATTTTTTGTTTGTGCAAAAACATGAAACCTAGTTGTCCACGTGTGCCTGCGTGTGCTGAGCCAAATGTGTGTTTGCCTCACAAACCACCTTGCTGCACCAAGAAAGAGTGTTTTCAATGTCCAGGTGGGATTAAAGGAATGGGATTTCCAAAGATGAAAGCTGATTTCTTGTCCTTGTGGCCACACTGTTATTTAAAGATACTGTATTAAAAATACAACATCTATCTGGTGTTTCCCGAATTCCGAAAATATGTACGAGCTGCTGCGCTTGTAGGTATCGTTTAGTGCATCAATGCTTCGCACTGGAAATCCAGCTTGGGACAATTCCCAAAGTCGGATAATAAAACACTCAGTTAACGCTTTGCTGCCGATTGTCATCTCAGTTTTCTTTACGTGGCACATTCAAGGAGTTTCACATCAGCATAAAAGCAAATTAATAAATCTATTCTAATAAAATCAACTCCTATCGACATCACATATTGTCAGGGTGAAAGTCTCTTTACAATCAGCTCCACATCGACACCCTCTGTCTTTAGCAGACCGAGCCTGTCTCCACCGGCTGTAGATACTAGTTACAGATCCTGTTTCTCACATTTTAACAAGTTGATTAAATCAGCGTCTTGAAATAAAACTCAGACTCTGCTCAGATCTGCAGCCCCGGTGTGTCTTTTTCATTCACTTATATATGATTTAACAAACAATTTTTATTTTATTATTCATTAATCAGGTTTTAGTTTTATCAGTTGATTGATTGGTGGATTTCTTTGTCTATAAAGTGTCAAACTAATGAAAATATGCATTTGGGTCATGCTGATCTACACATATTCTTAATCGTCCAGTATAAATACTTGATTCACACTCCTGAGTCTGCTGTGACTCATGCACATTCATAATAAAAATCTATTTCCACGCCCTCTACATTTATTAATGCGTTATGACAGATGTCATTGTGTCTTTCGTATTTGTCCTCAGGCCAAACTCCTCTGTCCTCCTGTTGACAAACTGGTTGTTATGTCTGTTTTCAGGTTCAGTCCTTTTCTCGGCTCCCGCGCGGTTCCCTCCCATTTCCCAGTCGGCCCCCTGTTCCCCAGCGGTGGAGGTAAATATGGGGTAAGAGAGCTGAGCACAGACTCCAGGACGACACGTTGAAGAGGCCCACTCACCTGCACAAGTAAGATCGCACACACACACACACACACACACACACACTTAAGAGACACTACTTCACAATGCAACATTTGATCAGATGAAGTCACGTTACGTACGTTTTTAGTTTCCAAAAATGTTCAAACTAATTGCAAAAGTTCTCTTTGTCACTCACACACACACTCCTGAACATTTTATCAGGTGGAAACAACAACGGTCAAACACAACCTGTGGCCGTCCAGTCAATTAGTGCCAGACTTAATCCGCGGGCGACTGACTTGCTCCCTGTGTTGATCAGTGAAACCGCAAACACCATCAGTCCATCAAAGTCCATCTGGCTCATCTTTGTAGCCAGGATTCAATCTGCACCCTCCGTGAATGTTTTAATCAGCCTTTAAGAGGCAAACAAACACTGCAGGGTGTAAAGGTTTTTATTATTGATGTTAGTATTGACGTCGACACTAATTTTTAAGTTGAACATCCTCCTGCTTATAATTTGGTCTGTGATTGATGGCTAGAAAAGCAAAGGGACAGACGGACGACTCTTAACAGCTCTGCAACAGCTAATGTGCGCCACGTAAAGTGACGCTGTCTGCAATAACTCAATTTCCTGATGACCAAAAACCAAATAACACAACCAACATACAAACAGTGAAATAAAGAAGGTAAGAACCTTAGTTACGGATAATTAATAAAAGGATTTTTTGTTACACGACGCACACAGAAAATGATTTGATTGGCTTTCCGTTTCTTTTATTTCTATTCAAATTCACTGAAATCCTGTAAATAAAAAGCAACAGTCTGTTGTCAGACATTAACTAGAGGCGCTGCACATGAGAAGACAAACACCCAGACTAGTTGAACCATTAAACGGACATTTCCTGTGAGCTCCCTAATACAAAATCTGTGTAAAACCGTCGAGCAGCTCATTGTCGGAGTAGGTGAAACCTTGTCTGTCCCTAAAGCTGGATTCGTAGTTCTGTGTTGAGGGTCTGCATAAAAATTAGTTTAATATTGAGTACGTGTCAGAGTTGTAGTGTTACATTCGCACAGTATTTCAGATGCAGGTGGAGGTTGTTGAGGCCTTGGGCTGTAATCACTCTCTAATTATGTCCTTCTGTGCGTCTTCTCTCGTTTTTTGGTCACATCCTACTGTGTGCACCGACTAACCAAGACAAACTGTTTGTATGTGAAAAAGAGGTGAAATTCACTCACATCTCATGAAACGGAGACACGTCTCATGAAAACACGTTCTCCTCCACTTGTAGTTTTGCTGCGTCTAAGTTGCTTTGGATAAACTTAGAGGCTCCAACGGCGGAGCTCCAGTCAACCCCTCACTTTGACTGTAAACCAGTGGGGGAGAGGTTGGCTAGTTACCCCTTTTTTCTGGTGATGACGGTCAGAGCGCACGTCTCTCATGCAATCCTAGCTGCACACATTGCAACTGCACATTGCCTTTACACACTACTGCATATATACAGTAGTATGTTGGTGTATCAGTGTGGGTTTTGCAAAGTCTGTACGGAGACAACCACAACTGTAAACCGCAGCATCAGAACAATGAAAACCTGCTATTTACATTGTAATATTGGAGGGAAATCCCTTTAACTTGATGATGGCTCCGGCGTGTGTGTGTGTTTGTGTGTGTGTGTGCGCGGCATCCGTGGATCAGCCCGATTGTGATCCACTGATGAAAGCAGCAGCTAAAATCTCCCCCCGACAGCGGCACATGGCCCATAGGTGTGTTTGTACCCTCAGCCGACTGATGGTTAATTACACGTCTGGAAGCGGTGGCCAACATGTTGTTTAGTTTTCTTCTTTAGAACGTCCTCTTACCCCACCCACTCATTTCCCACATGTCCTCTCGTTGGTATGGAGATGCAGAGGACAGGAAAGACTAATTAACCATGAGAAAGACAGGAGGGTGTGGGCAAGGGCTCCAAAGGGAGAAGGCGACGTCTGTGCCTGTTTTTGTTGGTGATTTAACCCTGAAGTACCACCAGGATCATGACGCGACCGTGTTGCTGTCTCCTGCCTTTGTCTCTGTTGTCACATAAGTTTGAGTAACAGAAAGAAGGAAAGAGAACAGGGAGGAGCAGGAAGAAGGAGTCAGACAGACGGACAGGAAGAGAGAGCTGGAGGGCGGGGGGGTTCAGGGACGGAGGGTAGGAAAGAGGGCGAGCGAAGAGTGCAGCAGTGCAGAGTTGTTGCGAGAATAAGCCAGTCTCACGTTAAAGTGTTCAACAGCTGCGTGAGGTGCTGGTTTCACAATATGTCCTGAAAGATGAGGAGATCTCTCTCCTTATTGACCTGCATCCACATCACCCAACTGTAGTTTCTGGCAGCAAAAACGGGTGGAATTTCTTTCATTTTCAGGGGAAAACACAGTTTTTGTAACATTTCTAGTGAGAAACATGAGCTGAATTATTATAATTAATAGGAAATTCCTCCCACTTTTAACACTCACACACAATCAAAGATGATTTCCTGATAATCAACAACACACACATTGTGCCACCTCACGGTCCGTCAGCCATTACACAGCCGCCCTCTTTTCTGTAATGTGAAGTTTATAGCCTCAGATGTAATAGTAAAAAAGTTGAGGGGGGGCATCCTGGTGCTTTGGAAACTGACCCTGAAATTACGGGTTTGACTGGAAGCCTCCCCTGATTTCCTGGTACCTACCAGCCATTTGGGAATTTCAAAGGTGTAGTTCATCCCTAAGTAAATAATGAAGGGAAAACGCGGCTTCAGCAGATGTGCAGGTGATGTGGCTGCCTTTGTGGCGAGCGTTGAAAAAAGGAAGAGGAGGCCCAGGAAGTGAGGGGATGAAGGCAGAGTGCAGACATGTGCAGTGAGAAGAGAACCGAAAGTGAGACAAGGGATGTTCGAAGACGATGAGTCGCTCACGTATCAGACAACAAAAGCCACAAAGAGGTGTCCTGTTGTGACAAGATAATATGACAGTGGGTGTTGGAAACATAACCATGTATGGAATGAAGGCGTAATTATTTTATTGTATTTATTTTGGATCGGAGCCAGAGCTTGCAGCGAGAAGACTCTGAATACTGCAGGTGATATTATCTGCACACACCCTCACCACCTGCTGGGCGATCTGAAACGCATAATTCTGTGGGCTAATTCAGCAAAGTTTGCTTTTCTGTCTTCATGTCACACGATCAGGCAAACGCAGTCAGAGTCCGACAGGTTTGGCGGGATAGACGGCGTACGAGCCAACGATGACCTTTGCAAGTGTTGTTTGCTGCAGTTATGTTATATTTTAATTTTCAATTTTCAATGGATGGCTTGCCTGTAAATATCTGTGCATCCCAGCATCATCTGTTCCTTGTGAAAGAATATTTTCGAAGGCTGGGGAGCTGGGGAGCCAGAAAAGGGGCAGACTGAAGCCTGCCACAGTTCTGAATAAAAACCCGTAAAGAACAAAACCGTTGTCACTTTGCTTCTGTTAATACACCTTCCTGATACACAAACGGGTCACTAATCTTTTTGTAACCCTCTGACATGTGTGAGGCGGCCTCTGCAGACGCCTACAGGTAAAGGATGTGGGATCTGACATGTGCTTGATTAAGCAGTTTTTAGTCCCATCAACGTACTGAAGTGTATTAGAAAAAGAGGCCAGATCTGTTATTATGTCACACCTGAGCACTAACCACTAACATGACTGTGGGATATTTAATGAAGGACTGGAGAAGAGTTAAACATCCTCAAGATAATATCAGACAGGAACTTAATTATTTACAGCCCGAGGCTTTGACACAATACGTCCATACGTCATACTGACATTCTTCGATTCCATTATCCACTGACTCCAGAGCAGCAGGCAGAAAAGAAGCCGGGGATCGATGGGGTGACGCCGCAGCAGAAAAGCTTCCAGGGTTGAAGTTTGTGTGAACGACGGAAGCAAAACTAACTCTAAAACAATCACCAGCTTGTTTTTCCTGGAAATGGAAAAGAATCATTAACCTGAAAAATCTATTGTTTCTTCTTGTTCCATCGTGTTAAAACTTGACCAAGCTCCCAAACTGCTTCACTGCATAAAAGATCTAAAAAAATTACATAAAAACTTGTAATTCATCTCTAAAGCACCATTATACAGATGTTGTTATTTATACTGAGCTGTGTGGTTGAGCTTCACAGAAAGATAAAAATGTGCTGACATGAGTCACACGGCAACACGTCTTCCACAGATGGATCTTTGTTGAGCAAAGATATTTGTGCCTGGAGCAGCAGGTTACGTCACTGTTTGCTGCATCTAAAAAAGGTGAATGACTCTTCGTCTCCATAGGGACAGCGCACAGATTCATATCACAAATGAATCTCTGACTTTTGTAAGTACTCATGACAATCAGTGTTCATTTGCAATTGACTTGCAGCCTTTTCTTGTGGGCAGGCAACGGTCCATCGACCACAGAGTCGGTGGTTCAAGGTCCGATTCCCTCTGGTCATACATCCAACCGCTGTGTAGCGTAAAAACCTGCACAGAAATGCACATGCAGTATTTTAATGCTGAGTTTATCAGCCTCTGATCTGTTGGATCATTAGACTTTGTGACACTCTAACACAGTAAAGTTTCATCTTTTGTTACCTGAACAAACGTGTACGTGTGCAGAGTCCAAGAAGCAGCGAACACACCTAAACAGTGGCCAAGTAAACTTTCACGCCTCTGTGAGAAACAGAGTCGGTCTTTCCAGTGAAGTGTCCCCAGTGTTGGTCTAAAGGACAAGCAGCGCTGCACGTCCTTTAGGAAGTACAACACAATTGGAAAAACAGACTCTCTGCCAACATCTACAGCGTAGTAACAATGACCGAGACAGACGGACAGCGATCCCAGTGTCCTGGGACACATTCAGCAGACTTCAAATGTCGTGTCAACGCACGCTCTACACCTTGTTCTTGTCTCCAACCTCTTTTAATTGGTTATCTTCTGTGTGTCCACTCAGGTGGTGACGGGCGCAGGACACCAGCATGGCGCTCCTGCGGGGCCGGCTGAAGGTCTGGGTGACGCTAATGATGGTCAACCTCTTCATCTTCATCCTCATTTTCCGACACGGCACTCAAGACAAAAATGCACAAGACAAGGTCCAAGTCCCCTCCAAACCATTCTGGACCAAACTGGGTCCCAGCACAGCCTACTGGAACCACCAGCAGCAGATTCTGGACCTTCAGAACAATCCCATTCTTATGGCTAACTATAGCAGTGCAGACTTGCCCGATTGGTTCTCTAGTGGCAATTTGTCCTCGGACCCCTGCAGGCCCAACGTCAGGGTTAAAACTCAGGTGAAAGACTACAACTCCCTACCGGACCGCTTTAAGGATTTCCTGCTCTACATGCACTGCCGTTCCTACCCGATCGTGTTGGACCAGCCCCACATCTGTAAGAGGCCACCGTTCTTGCTTCTAGCTGTCAAATCCCAGGTATCACACTTCGACCGGCGCCAGGCCATTCGCCAGTCCTGGGGTCGTGCAGGCGTCATGGCCAACCACACGGTGGTCACCATCTTCCTCCTTGGCAACGCCACATCTTACGACTACCACCCGGACCTGTCCAGCAGCCTGCGTGACGAGAGCGCGCACCATAAAGACATCATCCAGTGGGATTACCGGGATTCATTCTTCAACTTAACTGTCAAAGAAGTTCTGTTCCTCGAATGGATTCAGACTCGCTGCCGTGGCGCTCGCTTCATTTTCAAAGGAGACGACGACGTCTTTGTCAACACCTACCGCATACTAGACTTCCTCAAGGGGCTGTCGGAGGCCAAAGCTAGGGATCTGTTTGTAGGCGACGTGATCACCGACGCGGGGCCGCACAGAGACAAGAAGGTCAAATACTTCATCCCGGAGAGCATGTACGTGGGGAAGTACCCTCCGTACGCAGGAGGCGGCGGGTACCTTTACTCGGGGGACCTCGCTGCACGTCTGCATACTGCGTCTCAAAATGTAGCACTCTACCCAATAGATGACGTCTACACAGGTATGTGTCTTAGGAAGCTCGGGCTGGCCCCCGAGAAGAACAAAGGCTTCAGGACCTTTGACATAGAGGAGAAGTACAGGTCGAACGCCTGCGCCTACAAGAGTTTAATGCTCGTTCACCCAAGGACCCCACAGGACATGATAAAGATCTGGACTTGGCTCAACAGCCCCGAACTAAACTGCAAGTGACAGTAGAACTGAAGCAGCCACAGAGAGACTTGTTGACCTTTGGGGGTCAAAGTCAAACAGATTTCGTCTTGTAAAGGATCATAACGTTAATTTGGCAGCTTGAAGTGCGCATTATGTTGTAAGAGTCACTTGAAGCCTCAGCCTGGTGCAGGTAACGCACAAATACCTCGTAACACGACGAAAGATGTGCCACGGGCTCTGTTTTTAGTTTTTTTTCCAAAATGGCCACCATAGTGTTTCCCTTCACATCAGACTTCCACAGATGAGCTACCCCTGCTTTACCATGAAACAAGCTTCACCCAAAGGCACAATGTCCTGTGTGTGTGTGTGCGTGTGTGTGTGTGTGTGCGTGTGTGTGTGTGCACATATTTATATCACATCTATTTATATGGCCTTTGTAACACTTTAACACTGTGGCTCTGTGATGGAGCATCTAATGCTGTATTAAATAAGGTGGGATACTCTCGGATTGTCACTAGTTTCATTGGTCAGGGGGACAGGACACTCCGTGTGTCCACGTATTGCAAGTCATCGAAAGGACATGTGCTTGTTTCTGCACGCGGCGGCTGTGTGGTGAACCCGTCTCTGAAATTGTCACTGGAGGTGTAGTTTGTGCTGCTATTCCCATCCGTGCCCCCTTCAGTATTTTCTTAGCATTCGCTCTGTGTCAAACTCAACATGATTGCTCACATGAAATCCGTTCTGTTTGTTTGTTAATTTATAAACCGTCCATTAATTATTCCAAATTCACTTTTCACGTTGATGCGCTGCATTGTTTTAAAGTGTTAGATATGTTCACAATGGCGCGTTTGGTTATGGGTTGTGTGGAGGAGTGAATGCCAGTTTGCTTTCAGGAAATGGGGGGTGGTGGGAGCTCTGTTCTGTACAGCTCAGCGGGTCTGGGCTTGGTTTGTCATGGATGGACAAATGTAAACGCTGTCTGCTTGCTGCAAAAACTGCTTATATAGACCGTAAGTGCATTTTCTGACCCAGGTGTTGGTCTGGGAGCTGAACATCTGTATGAAATAACTGCTATAACTTTACTGGGATGTGAGTAGATGCGAATCAAATACACTTTAAAACACACGGGTTTGACAGACTGGCTGCAGTGTTCAGTGATCACTGCGGAGGCTTTATTTCAAAATATTACGAATCTCGTTTTAAAGAAATTGTGTTTTTATTACAGTTTTACATCCAAAGGTCAAATGTTGTTTTGTTTTTTATTCTGTTCAGGGTGGGTTGGTCGGTGAAGGGTTAAACACGGCGGATTAACTCTTGAAATGAAACTTTTCCTTTTTGTCTGAAGGTCTTTGCTTTAAATGCTGTATTTTACTTGCTGTAAGAGAAATGCTGCACAAATATATAACTTTGTCTTTATTCTGCCAAAAAAGGTCCTTTTCAGCAGTATATGTAAGAAGACGAGCACCTTTTGTGATATTGGCCTCCTCAGAGTAGGATGGCGACACAGAAGAACTTCCCGCTAACATCCAACATAAAAAGGTCAAAGAAGTGAATTACACGTATGTAATTCTGCTTCCTTCCAGGTTTGGACTCACTCCACTTTTGATTTAGTCCTTTTCAGGTTTCTTTTCAGTTTCCAGTATTTACACCTACGATGTGGCTGGAAATAAGTGGCATGAATGTGGCTCTGAGTCACACGTGGCTTTGGCCCTAAACCCGCTTGATGCCGGAGAAGAAGGGCCACGTTCTCACGCCTCTGTTCGAGCTCCCCCTGCTGGTCGGGGCGGCGGTGGTGGTGGTTTGTCGTTTTCTACAGCCACGACCAAAACTAGAGCTAATTTATTTAAGGGCAGTTTAACGTTCTCTCTGTCCTTGTGTCTTTAAATACTCTAAATCAAGAACGACTAAATCTTATTTGCATAAGGTTTTGTTTGTGACACTGTGTGTCTCCTCAATGTGACGTGTAAATGTTTGTTTCCTACATTAATGTCACATAGTTGCTACACAGAAAGACATGATTCAATAACAGTCGGGTTCTTCACGCCTTGTTTTGTAAGTTATTTTTGGCATACTGAATATTTGCTTATTTATATACCTATGTGTTAAAATTAATTTTCAGGAGAATCGAACGTAATAAAACGTATTAGTCCAGGACCGAATGTAGCTCATTTCATGTTGTAGATTTTTTTCATTTTGTTTCTTTGTTTTATTCTTTTTCTTTTTAGTCTTTGTCCAGAACATACTCACTGCTCACCAAAACAAACCTACACTCACAGTTTGTGGCTACTTGAAATGTTTACATGTTAATAAGGGTCATGATTGCTTGTTTCGGTCAGATGACTGGAGACATCCTGTATGTTTGCCACGTGGACGGACATGTCACTGTAGCTCCAGCTGGAGCACTGTCACACACGGGGTCCCGTGTTCGTCAGCGCAGTCGATGCAGGTCAATGACGGGGCCACAAAGGTCACACGAAATTTCCAGTGTGATAACAGAAAATCACTAACCGGTGAAACCGATGATTAATAATATTTGTGACACCTCAACTGAATATAGATTCAATATTGGTCTTGGTTAAATGATAAAATAATCAAGACTTTTGCTTTAATCTCACTATAAATGTATTTAAGGAGCCTGTTATTATTGTTGTGCGGCTGCGCTGTAGTCACAAAGTACCAAATCTGTGCCTGATGTTTGTATGTACTGTATCCTCCATTCATGTTAAGCCTGATTGCTTTTTTATGATGTATGACTTGATTATTTCAATATACTTATATTTTGCTCTTTTGTATATATATTGTTACTTGCATTTTTATTGTAATACACCCAAAATAAATTATGTGAAGTTAAATGTGTTTGCATTTTTTTAACTTCTATTGAAAATTTCACGCCATTATAATCTGATTTAGAATTTCCATGCGTTAACTTATTTTACTGTCTATAAAAATTATTTTGTAATAATTTAGTTTTTTATTAAAACAAACATGTCAGTGTGAAAACAGACTTCTACAAATTGATCTAAAAAAATAACCATGTAAAACTGATAATGCAGCTAAAGAGAATTTGTATTCGTGATTGTTGTGGTCTAAGTGGATTTTCCACGGGCCTAAAGAGGCAGAAGTCCTCTGAATGTGACAAGGACAAATGCTAAATCAAGGAAAAAGAAATACCCGATGTGACCTTTGACCCCTGACATTTTCGTTATGGAAATCAACTGAGCAAAAAAAAAAAACGTTTTTTTGGGCACGTGGTTGTAAAACGTCAGCTCATCTTTCCTCACGATGGCTCATGATGTCGCCAGCAGAGAGCAGCAGAGCATCGACTCAGGGACCCATGGTTTGTTCTGCAGGGTTGGATGAAACACATCTGATCCCAGTCCAGTGTTACACCGTGTTAGACCATGAACCTTTGGTGTAAATTAGATCCTCAACCTGCTTTTTCACCGGAGGAGCCGGGTGTCTCTGTTTTGCTCCACACCCTCTAAAAACAATCCTTGGTCTGGGGGTAGAACTAATCTTTTGGGCGATGCCTGCAGCGTTTCACACTTAATGGTCAGATGTGAAAAACGAGGCCGAGTGAAAGCAGGTGCAGTCTGTGTGCTGCTTCCAGCTCTTTCTGATGTGTGGATGTTGCTCCGTATCTACACGTCGGCTTTGAGGAAAGACACCTGAGTAAAGTTGTTTAACTAAAGAGAAAATCAAGGACAGAGCAGTCGAGCGGCTTTGTTTCAGCGACAAACTCGTTGCCCTTTCCTCTCGAGGGTGTTTACCCTCCACCTCATCACACGGGCACAAGGGAAAGATGGGACACGGTTGTCATGGTGACCGTATTCCCAAGGCGGAGGCGGTCATCAGCTGGTGCAGGTGTGGGAGCTCAGGAAGGTCCTCGAGAGGAACAAAATGTCCCGCATGTGTTTGAACTGGCTCCTGTTGTCTCACAGTAACAATCCAAGGACCTTTTTCCGGAGAAGTAGTATTTTTAAAACACAAATGTTTAATAAAATGTTTTGAAATGAGCGGAACCTTTGCAACCTTCACTTAGTTCCATCAGATGATATTTTACTGATGACACATTAGATCACAGCAGACATAAACTCAGAGCGAGACACGCGTCGATTAGCTTCACTGTATTAATTTTTAATGAGGTGTCCGTGTGTCCGCCATCTCTGGGTGCTCATCATCTCTGAAGCCTCGCAGTGGAGCGTGTCCTAGATAAAAGATTCAAAGATTGAAATCTCCACCTTAAGGCCAAAATCTTTGCACTGATCACCACAACTCCAGTGTCATCCCACTTTATATTTTTTCTTTCAGGTCTTACCTTTGGTTCCTTTTCCTTCCTGACAGCACAGTTGCATCCTGTTGGCACAAATGTTTTATTGGGTGGATTAAAAGACTTGTACCATGTCAGTTGTATCCTGTCCTGCCATGACATCCTGTCCCAGCCCAGAATTATGTTCCGTTTCAGTGAGGACAATTAAAATCACGCAGTCCCCTTAAGACTTTAAAGCACAGATCACATATATAAGATTATTTCACTGACTGTGGCCATAAAATCAGAAAATCTAAAAAAACATCTATTTTATATTTTTCATTGCAAATCCCAGGAAATCCCATGATCGTACTAACCAGCTCATATTCTACTGAGCTTCAAAATCGACAAATTGTTTATAGAGCTGCACAATGGCTCCTTCATTTTAAGGAACATAAATTGATGTTTTGTGGACTCAATCCCACATACAGCACCAATGTATATAAAGGAATGGACAAATGTCCCCAACAAAGTTGACACGTCCTGTTGTTTGACTCACTTTAGCTGAAGATTGTGGATCTTTTCTAAACCTGACTCAGGTTTTAAAACTCTAAAAGATTCAGACCCCTGTGTTTCTTCAGTGTGACTCTTCATTCTTGTCCATTTCCAGCCTTTTGGACACAGGAGTATTATGGGATGTTCCAGATGAGGCCAGAGGTGGGAGCACACACACGCTCTCATCCCGGATGGGCGGGCTTCCATTCTGCATGTGAGACACAGTCCATGAACGTCCCCTGAAGCGTCTGAATGCAGAACAGCTCCATCCACCTGATGCAGTGAGCAAACACAAGAGTGATTTGCAACTGCAGCCGCTGAGTCACTCTGACCCACGATTTTCAGTTTTCCACCTGCTCGTCCAACACTTTTTACTACAGCAAAGGAATTAATGTTGAGCTCAGCCGTATTAGACTCAAATACGACAGGTTTACGGGCTTCTCTCAGTTCCTTCAGTTCTGATTATGTCATGTTGTTGTTCACACTATAACTTTTATAACTCATGGTCAACCTGCTTGTCCAGAGCTCCTCCAGATGACATCATCTAAATTCCTAATGATGGAAAAACTCTGTCGAATGACGTCTTCTGGAGGAGTTTTTCAGCTTGAAGCAGAAGAATATTTTAATATGGTGACATCAGAGGAAAGCCATAGAAAGCTAAACTAACGCCATAGAAAGCAAGTTGAAATTTGGTGAAGTCGCCCTATAAATGTTTAATAACTTTTTAATTATATTTGAGACCAGTGGGTATTTATTTATAAAGTCTATATTTTAAGACTGATTGTCATTGGTTATGAGACACGGAAAAGTCCTGAAAACAGCAGGTTTGAAAAGTCTTATTTATACTGTGGGACAAATATTGGACACTTGACTCCAAAGTCCTATAAAAGCAGTGTATTAGTAGAGAGCATTTAGCATCTATATATAAACTAGCATGAATTAAGTCAATATTGATTTCTTGTCATTCGTTAAATCGTCATGTTGAATTTAATTTGGTTTAAATTAAAAAAATGTGATCACTGAATGTGATGATTAGGTGTAAATGGAGGATAAGCTGAGCACATTCTGACACCTCACCATGATCATCAGCCTGCTGCCAGGAAGCTGGGATGATGACTGGAACACACACACACACACACACACACACACACACACACACACACACACACACACACACAGTGGATTCTATAACTCTTTTTTTCCAAAGAGGAACAAGTAAACTAGAGGAAAGTGTTGGTCTGCTGAGTGAGACTTAATAAAACGGAGGGAGTGAGTCACAACTGTGATTAAAGTCTCTGCTCTGTCATCAAAATGCAGGAAATGTCTGTTTGTTGGTTTTTAGATCTGAGACGTCCGCCTTCAGCTGCACAATAGGACTTGAGATTTGTGAATCGGGTATTTTGTGTTTAAATCATCAAAAAAAATATGTTAAAACTTGAGCTGCATCCATGAACCACAGCGTGAATTGCATCAGTGGAAAACTGTTGGAGTTTGGCATTTTCCCTCCAAACCAGCAGGGGGCAACAGCACAACTGTGGCACCTTTGCACCTGGTTTCATGGGTTGGCAGGAGGCACAGCTGCAGTCGCCCCGTCTTCAGACTTCACCTTGACAGTTGTTTCACTGTGAAGGAAATTATAACAAGTGTCACAAATAAGAGCGAAACTGAAGATTGTGTAATGTAGGTTAAACCATGTGCAGGTTGCAGGTTGAGCCTATAAACAGGGAAGTATTAATGAGATGGGACCACGGTGAGTCATAAAAAACAGAAATCCTACTGATTACACTAATAGAAATAATTGGTTCCCTGAGACACAGTGTTTACCCGACACGTTCAGCCACTTGGTACCTGCCTCTGAATGTCATGAGGTGCTTTCTGCACACGGGACGACACCAAGTGCAGTTCGCTGCAGCTGGGTTGTAAGGGAGGGGGGGCCTGGGCGGTGATGGATGAGCCACCTCCTGGTTTTAATGAACCCATAGCTTCCAGCTCCTCCACTCGCTGCTTCTCGGGGAGGAAGTCGTGCTCTAATTCTCTGCATCCTTCAGGGAGCGGTGAAATGATGAGAGCAATACTGAAGAGTTGTTGTGGAGAGGCCTGGAAATATGATGGAGATGGGGGGGGGAGAACAAGTGTCAGACGCAGGACCTCTGACTGAAAATCAAAATGCAAACGTGTCACTGCAGCGCAGCATCCGTGGATCCGTACGACATGACAGACACATACTGACACTAACGGCATAAATCTGTATGACTGACGCTTGATGAAGCTTGAATTACAGTGGTTAGAAACAGCCTCAAAACAGAAATGAGCAAAAATCTCACAGTTCCGTTTTTGACGTGACAAAATAATTGGAGATGTTCACAAACATTTAGCAAAAATTCTGCCTCATTACTATTAATATTATTATTATTATTGTATTAAAAGAAAAAGTGCTTGACTATTTTTTGTCTGACTTGTACTGTGGACTAGTGCTAGTGTCTGGGGGGACATTAACTTATTGATGGTAAGAGACATAATTAGATTTAATTTCTAAACTCCTCATGTCCAGTAAGAAGAAGAGGTAGGAAGACGTGTTCAAGTTCAAAAAATGGAAAAAGTTGTTTATTAATAAATGTGTAACGTGAACACAACTCTGATTGGAAAAGTAGTGCCGTAAAAAGTAGAGACATTTGCTGATAGATGTAAAAAAGTCAAAGTAGCCAGAATTAAATTAAGTAATGTACAGATTTGTGAAAAATGTACTTTAATAGAATAACAAAGTGTTCCTTTGTGACGGTGCAGTGAATCTGCAGACCTGTCTGAGCAGCTGTTAGTGAGCAGACCTCCATCACTCTCTGTTACATGGCAAAACAAAAGGTTCCGTCCCTCCATTTGTCTTAGGTGTCAGTCTGAACCTTCTTCTGTCCTTCTCTTGCTCCTCTGGTTGCTCGCTGCCGATCTAGCTCAGCACAGATGGGTTGTGTTTCAGTTTATTCGGTTTAATCTCCTCTAAGAAAAGGCAGATGTGGTTTTTGTCCCGTCCAAAAATCAACCACTGGAAATACTGACTCCAACCTGAACCTGCTCTCTCCTCTCAGATTCACTCGTTTATTTGTTCAGGTTCTGCGAGTTTCTCCAAATGCTCCTCCAACAGAAGGAGCGCACGCTGGATTTCACGGCACGGAGACTTTGCCCAGATCTGTATCAGGTATAAATCTGGCTGCAGCTGCAGCTTCTTTAAAGGAGCAGGAGCGAGTCCAAAGATGCTGCTGTGGCACAGTTGTACGTCTGTTTTCTCTCCCGGATCTCACTCCAACGCTGACTCCTTTTCCACCGTTGGCAAAAGAACAATGTGAAAGCACATATTTTTCTCTCCATTTGTCCGTAGTAAGTTGGAAGAAAAAAACTACAAACCTGCGCTTTAAATTGATCTCAGGTTTGTGCCAAACCTCCCCAAACTCTGGCTTCGTTTCTCTGACATCACCTTCCTGTGAGGGACACTGGCTCGGCCTTGTCTTGATTTGTGACAGCTGCCTGCACCTCGAGTTTTAAATTCACTTACAGCTCAACAGTCTGTTTGGAAACGTAATGAACTCAATTATTCTGTTACCCAGGAGGCGGCTGTTTGCCAGACATAATTGAGCTAGTTTGCTGTTCGCAGCGCTTCAAACAATTAATTCCCCAAGGATGATGAGGTAAGTTGGAGAAATCCGCAGCTCCCTGAAAGCAGGATTCGTGTCAACAACGAGACTACAGAAATGTAAGAGAATTACACATGCAAAGGGAAGCGCTGTGTCGCAGCTCTTCAGTCTCACTCTGGGCCTTCGACAGAAGCCTGGAGCTACTCAGTCACCCGGAACTAACGTCCACGTCCAGAACAGTGGAACCATTTTTCATAAATAGAATCTTCTCTCATGATTGTGGTATTTTTGCCTCACACTTTGTCCCAAGTCCATTAATTTCTAAGGCACTTTTAGAGTCTTAGCTTCCATAATGTGTCTAATCATCAAGCAAGAGCATTTCAAAGATGGATTTTTTTAGTGTTGTAATGGATCAGCAGCATCGTCCAGCATGAGTGCGCACATGATGAGCGACAAAACGAAATGAAATCATCCAAAAACACAGGAACCAACATGCCCAGGGCTTCTCTGCTGCAGTGCTACATTAACTCGCAGCATCTGTCCCTCTTTGACATGGGAAGACGTGAAACGAGTGGCCACAGTGACCCACCGTCAACCACCATCTGCTTTAGATTCCGCCCAGTTCAGTTCGCAGTTAAGAAGATAATCGGCTTATCTGATTTGAGCCACTTTGTAATTTCTCAAGCCCGAGTAACTCCTGCACCAAACACTGAGATCTGCGTTATGTTTATTACAGTATGATGCATGCTTTTTCATAACTGTAAACTGTGATCCTGCATGTTGCATTAGATGTTTGGAAGTCTCACAATCAGTGGAAAGACAGCAGAGAATGACTGTGACATTGCATCCGGCTGAAAAGTCTTAAAACAGGACACAGAACCCCTGAATCGGACCTCCAGCCTGCAGCAGAGGACAACAACTTGGATATTATCAGTCATTTCTTCATTTGTGCAGCTTGAACACAATTAAATGTGGATTTTACATCCACAGCTTGTTGACATTAACATAGCTTATCAGAGCACGGTCCAACTCACGATGCTAAACATGATGTGAACAAAGCTAAAAAGGCGTAATAAAATCCAGCTGGAATGGAGCCTGTGTGTGGCGGGTTCTCTCAGGCCAAAGCCGAGCTGCTGCAGAAAGAGGAGAAGGTGCAGGAAAACCTTGTCTCTAAGCCGCTGAACCCCGAAACCCGGCAGTGGATCAGCGCCTGTTTTTCCACCTGCAAGCAATGAGTGGGCCACAGAAATCTTTCCAACTCCGGAGATCAAGCGAAGGGAATGTGAGTGAGCTGGAGTTTGTCTCTTCTTCTGTCCCGTTCCCCTGTTTCTGGGTTTAGCAGTTTGACAGTAAATCAATTCAGTTTTCAGCTTGAATTGTACATGTAGTTTTCTTATTTCTAAATCTTTTTCTGAACTCCCTATGCTTCAAGACAAAGTCCTGGTAATAAAATCCAGAACCGATCAATTATTCCTGTGTCAAACTCCGTGTTTTGAGTTCCGGCAAAGGATCTGTTAATTTTTGGGATGTTTCTGCAAACTGTCCACAGGACAGGACAATGAGTCACCAGCTGCACTGATGATTCAGCAGGCCTTTGCGTATTTCCCGCAATCATTGACACGACTGGAGCTACTACTTACTGTTATTTGTTTCAACAGATCTAGATGAAGTGGAACGCAAACGCTGATTAAAATCTGAGGGGGAAGCATTATATCTGTCAGCATGTGGCCGTTCAAAAATGCTGCAGCAGCTCTTCCTCCGAAAACAAGGAGACATATTTCACGACTGTTGTGAAATCAGAGAATAGGGGATTTGCTCCTATTTGTTGCTTCGATTATTTTCGCTTTGTTCTGACTTGCATTTGCAGCTCAGACGCAGTTTGTTTTTCACCTCCCTGAGCTAAAAGGATAAATCACTGTCTCCTTTACGGCTCCTACTCTAAAGAAGTTGCTCTTATCTCTTAGTTGGTGGAAAAATGTGAAGTTCTGTTCCGCTGTGCGTTTTCTTTAGAGATACGAGCCAGGAGGAAGAAGAAGTGAGAATAAATGAGAGTTTAATATTCAGCTTCTCTGCCAAACAAGGAATAAGGGAATTCACAGCCACCTGCTCTGAGCCTGACGTCCACCCAACATCCCATCCTCGTGTTGCTGTGGTTTAAAGTCTAAGAATCCTCCCCAGGGTCAAAAACTCAGTTTCATCTTTAACAGAGCTAAACGATAAATGGAGACCAGAGGATGATCGCAGTACCAGTGCCGACTCAGAGTGAGTGAGTCTGAAATGGTCTGTGTGCGACATCCATTAGAAGAACGTGGTCCACTCAAATCAGCAGAATGTCTACAGTGCAGCAATCTGGATGGTGGAAGTGAGGCAGGTAACGCTTCCTGTTCCTTTCTCAGATGCCCACAGGTCGTCGCACCCAGTCAGACAAAAAGCCATTAACAAGCGCTGAAAGCTTTGTAGAATCAATGCAGATCTTCACATCTGGATGCATTTTCAAATCGGGCTCTAATAGCTGATGCTAATGCAAGATATTTGTCAAAGAGTGAACGTGAACATCTAACAAAATCCTTAGACAGTAATTCTGAACATGTGCTCCATTTTACCCTTTAATTAGTGGTAAATGTAAGATTAATCTAGGAACATAGTGTTTTCTAAATTTTGTTGCAAGGTTTTGCTTGATTATCAATATTGATCACAACTGTGACATTAGGAGTTTCTGGATTTGATGCCTTTAACTCGTGGTCAGTGTCTGACATAACAGTGTGAAAGTAGAATTCATGGCAGAGCTGCTGGATTGGACTGTATTAACTTGCACAAGTGGTCATAATGTTATGCCTGATCTACGTTTATCGGGTGAGTTTTCAACTAGACATTTACTCCTACAGCAACAAGGCCAAAGTGCACGTTCACGTCTAACATCAGCAAGTAGAGATGGTTATGAAACCAAAACAGAAATAAAATGTTTCATCTGATGATGGTCATAAACTCTGGGGACCAACGTTTGTTCGATCCACTGTTATGGACGACACAGACGTAAATACCAAATTTAACAGTTCTTCCAGTGGTTTTCGAGACATTGGACTCAAAACCTTCATGGCACTAAAGATGCTCAATAGCAATGCCAAAGAAATAGATTTCAGCATATGAAACAACCCTGGCAGTGTTGATGAATTACTTCCAGCAGTGAACCTGTTAATGACTTCATCCAGTCACCTCGCTGCCAATTAACAAACAGTTTCAACCGGCAGGCAGGAGTGTGTGGATGTGGGCTGCTGGAGGCAGAGCGAACAAGGAAGTCATTCTGCACTCGCCCGAGTGAGCTCAGCCGCCCGGGGACTAATTTAGCCTTTGTTCAGGTTGTGTGAGGGGAAGTGGAGACCTGTCTCTTGGGGAGAGTAACTGGAGAGCGACTCGTCTGCTGGACTGTCACTGCTCATTCACTGAGCTGACACTTGTTCTCTAATCATCTTGCACCGGTCTGCTGATCTTGTGATGACTCTCTGGGCTGATTCCGTTCTGAAAACCAGGGGAGGTCAACAGAACACTGCACGGTCTTTTCCCCCATCGTACTGCTGTGCATCCACACGTTTACTTTTCTATTATAAGCATTTCTGCCACACGTCTCCTCCTCCCCTTTGATTCCCTGAGAATTTTGTATATTATCTTCATCTTATGAGAACAATTCATGTGACATTGTTGTGCATTATACTCTATATCTAGATTTGATAAAAACAAGCTCCGCCATGCTTCAAGCTTTTTGCAGGCCCTTAATGGGTTTTTAGTTTAAAGCTCCTCACTGGGTTCTCTCAGTTAATTCACATGCACTGCACTCAGCAGATGATGGGATTTTAAACCATGTGGACCATCAGCCTCACTGTCAGCATAAAGCAACAATGTGATGTATTGGTTTCCTCTATCGACAGCCATCAGGCCATATGCAATCAGAGCATTTTCATCTCCACAGGAAACGTGATTCTCCAGACTACAGGGAATCATGGAGCATTCTGCGCACAGTCCAGGGGATTCCTGTTTGAACGCAGGTTTAATTTCACACAGACATGGATCTGATAACCACCCAGGTGAGTGCAAATGGCTAATTTTCTTTCCCTGGAACTCCATTCCTCAGCAGAGGATAAATAGATTCATTTAATTCTCATTAGAGTGATAAAGCTGAGCAGTGTGCTCTGACCGCTGTGACACTGCCGGAAAGACTTCTGTGGCCGCGTGTTAACAGACACTGTCAACATGCAAATGTTATCCACCCTCTGGTCCACATTGACACTTTAACATCTTCAACTTGAGACTTTCCATTCACCCCAAGAGCTACTTACAGATGAAGTGGTTGTAATAATTTGCATTTTCTTGTATTTAATTTTCCCCCACCTGATTTCTGGACCTCTGGCAAGAAATTATTGTCATTTCCCAGAACCACTTTTGCCACTTGCCTCAGACTCAAATTGAACACATCTTTCGGCTGCACTGCATTATTATTTGTCGTTAATGGAGAAATTGATGTGCATTGTCTTAGATTTACTTCTCCCTGCATCAATGTTTTTTTGCAAATTGACAATAACCGTTGGCCAGGTGTCTTCAGAAAACAGTGAGCAATGGATGCATACGTGAGTCCGTTTTAGGTGAATTTTAGGTGTCACTGAGTTGCACTGTGGACATGTCGTCAATCTATTTCAGGGCTGATGGAAATTGTTTATTCATTATCAATCAATTCATTCCCTAATCATTTACTTTAAAACTGCTGCCACAGCTGCAGATAATAAATTTGCAACATGTCAATATAGACAGAGGAAACCGCTGCTGTTGTTACATATTTGTATGGTCAGTTGTGGAACCAAATCGGTTATAAAATCTGTATTTGTGGTTTTCATTGCAGTAAGCTAAAGAGCAGCTGCCACACCCATCTTCCATGTGTAAATCCAGTCATCCCCGGAAACCCAGTGGCTTCCTGTAACTGAGCGCCAAGCGACAGATACCATCAGATACTCTGCCATGAGTGAGGAGGATGTTTAAAGCAGAAGATGCTTATCTGGTGCTGCAAACGTGGTGCTCACATTTCCATGGAGAGAAACAGTGGAAGGAGGCAAATATGTTGTGACCTGAGCTGCTTGGAGAAGATTCCATCATACTCCGGTTTGTTATTCAGGCTCTGCCTTGTTAACAGATGGGAGATTTGCCTTTTTGGGGCATTTCCAATTTATCTTTGTTCCAAATAACAAACCATTTTCCATTTCATTTTTTTATTTATTTAAAGTAAATTTGAATCTGAGCTTAAGTTAATTCAACTTTTTCGACCATTTATTTCTAAGTTACAAGGATGAGTTGTTCTAACTTGAGTAAAACTTGAAATTATGAGTTAAATAAACAGCAGAATTATTGCATTATTAAGTTAAGTTTGAGAAGTTTAGTTTCTGCTTTTGGATTTTGACATTCCATACATTCATGACGTAAAGTGTTTATGTGTCTGTACAGGGTTTGGGGGAGGGGGGGAGCATTTTATGAATAGAAAACCTTTTCAACTGGAAAGCACTGGGGTCATGCATTTGGATTGTGTTGCAGCCAGTGGACAGGAAATATTTGAAAGGTGGAACTCTGGAATCAAATGTATCAAAAAAGAAAAGTTGGAGTTGAAAAGAGGACGACCCCTATAACGGGATAACAATCCTCGACGTAACTCGAAAATGCCCACACTTTTTTAGGAGCTGTCTTTATCAGCCCAATATTATAGCTCAGTAGGTGCATTTCTATCTACCAGTAGGTTCAGGAGGTGATCACCATGTGCTATGTTGCCCCCAACAGTTGTAGTTGTGGTCGCACAACATAAATGTGGAGCTACAACCTTTAACCACAAGCCCACGCGGTGTTCCGACAGCCACTCATCCAAAGCCAGTTTTAAACTTCATCGCTTACAGTCACTGCTGCTCGTGCAACGTTTCATTGGCCTGTAGATGTCGGCTCATCAAAGTTGCCCACTGAACTATTATTATGGGCTGATAACAACTGAAAAATATCCCTTTGAGTATATTTAAGTGTAAAAATTCATGAAGTTTCTTAACACATGCAGGCTGAAGGTTTTTGAATGGCCCTTGTTGTCCCATTACTGAAAATCTATATTGCAGCGAAGAATGGAAGAACACCCTACATAAAAAAATGAATGACATTTGTAAGTTGTGATATCTGATCATGTTTGTTCCCTTCATGGCCTGCAACTGTGTGATAATATGTCCTGAACAAATAATGATGTAGGATCCATATGTTCATAAAGAGGCTCTGTTTGCAATTTTCCGGTAATATATGAAATGATCAAAATGTTTTTTTATATATCAAGGGATACATACAACCGTATAGTTGACTTGATGCATTGATTACATTCTCGGTTGCATCACAGCTGTTGTAGCTTTGCGTGACCTTTTGAACGGTGATGCTTCAAATTACAATATTCTTTAGGAGCAGCTTCTATTTCTTCTGTTTGTGCCACTATATCGTTTGCGTCAGCAGCGATACGTTTTTTGCTCCCCTGAAGTGGTTCAGACTCGCTCGGCTTTTATCGAAATGAATCTGTCTTGTTAACAGGTCTTTTCAAGTGGCCGAACACCAAACGCTACAGACTCTGCACTTGAAGAGCTGGCTGAGATCCTGGAGGACGTTTGTTTGTTGGCTCTTCACAGAGGAAAACAGAGTGAGTGGGTGCTCAGAAAGAGACGTTAGGTGTGAAACTTCTACTCTTCCTTAACAGTTGGTTGGAGACAATACTACTGCTGAAAACCCACAATGAGAACCGTACTGCTACTGCTGATGCATTCCATCTGTGCAGTTAACCTACAAATGCAGAAGCTGCAGTGTGCTTCAGTATTCGGGACAGAAAAGGCATTTTTATTTTGAGACACATATTTGGCTCTCGTGGTAGGAACTGGGACGTCTGGGAAGCAATGAAAATAATTGGTGGAATGAGACAAAACCACGCAAACTACACACAAAGCAAGTGAAAATGTTCCCCACACTAGCAGCAGTAATGACTAATTTCTAAGAAATCAAGCATTCATTAATCATGGTCATAATCTCAGCATTCTCTGGACACGGTGTCTGTCTTCAGCCTGGATTCATTATATCCTCTTCAAAGAAGTGATAGTGGCTGAAAACTACAGAAATGTTGGCCGAATAGGGCAAATCTCAATGTGTGTGTGTTTGTGTTGAGGGGGTGATTTTCTTCTTTTGTGTTTTACGCTGAAAATAATTTACACATGAAAACTTTCAGTGTTGCAACATTGGTGAATAGAGACGGGATTGGGAGTACCTGCCTTCTCGGCTTAGTCAGTAAAGCTACAAACAAATGGAAAATAACAGTCATCACTTGGAAACAGGGAATGCAAATCATTTCTTTGTTTTCAAAAAATCAGACACATAAAAAGGAAGGAGGCAGGAGGGTGGGATTCCACTTGACCTTTGCCACTGTCTCTCACTGTCCTAATATAATACACTCTTTCTCTCCCTCACACACACACACACACACACACACACACAGCATGTCTGTCCTCATCCTGTGTTATGTATGAAATGGGGCCTTCGCTGACATGCAGGCAGACACACAAAGCGTCATTTAGCGCCGGTCATTTGTCACATCAAAGCATTCCTTGGAGCTTGGGGGAAGGCTCCCTGTAATCTGTCAGAGTGAAATGTAAACAGGCGATACGGAGGAGCAGAACCATCAGACCCCTGCTGTCAGATCAGCTCTGATCTTAAACTCCAAGTTCTTCTCATTTGACAAATACGTATGTAAATGTATTTTGATAGCTGGAGAGACGGACAGGGGTTGTGCCACCAATCATTCTTCCGCAATATGATCTAGAAGTGTATATACTCCCAGAAAAAAGGTTACTGTTGAGTTTTCAAACATATAAGCCTCACCATTTAATGAGATATACAGCTGTTACATATCAATACATATAACATCAAAATAGTTATCAAAAACCGTATCCCTTTCCTGTGACTTTTCTTTTAGGTCAATGCCACGTCAGAGAAATTCAAAACCACGAAGCAGATGTTCCATTCACATTTTTAACAATGCACTACATGTTTTTAACAACGGAATTGTGGGTTCACCAAAACAACAACAAGAACAACAACAGATGCTGGTGCTACGGCGTGATTCATAGCAAAGGTCCTCAAGAGAAACGCTGTTTTATTTCCTATCATACTGAATGTCGCTGATGATTTGAATTTGAATGAGCTTTTACTGTTTACATGCAGACCTCTGAGCCCATCAAATAAAGAGACAACAAAGATGATTCCACCATCTCTCTCTTGCAGCTTATAGCCCTGAGCAACATATGAAAGGATAAGATATCAATTTCCTGTTATTACGCTCATATTTTGTTTTTCCGATTAAATTAATCTGCCTCATATTGCCTTTCCCTCACCAAGTCTGGCCTCTGTCCTCCTGCCTCCTCTGCTCTGCATTTTACAAGCCTTTGGTGAGGGAGTGTGAAGGTGTGTGGGCAGAGGAGGAGGTATTGATTTCTTACGAATGGTAGGTGGTTTATTGCCTCTCAACATGCGAGAAAGACCCCCAGGGCACGCAGGACTACAAGGTTAACACTCACTTATTAATGTGACAGGACCAGGAAATGGAGCTTCATCTTTAGCACTAATCCAAGAAGGGGGTCACACTACACTTTCCTGGGTGAACTAAATAACTAAATACGTCATTTTCATCCTAAATCTCTTTTAAATCCTTTTAGTTGCATGCTTGAGCTTTATTGTGCAGAATGACTTCTGTTGAGTCCATGATGCCTGATGACTGTTTTTGTCTAAAAAATTGTAAGCAATTACAGTATTGTTCAGTATGTTATGTGTACATGCATGCTTAGAGAATAGAGAGAACTTGTTTCCAGCAGGTAAACATTAAAACTATAAAAGTAAATGTTTGCATATTCATAATTTGGCTTTTTCATTTTGGCAAAGTAGAACATTTAAAATTAGGGATTTCTAAGCAGTAGAATTTGTGTAAAGAAAAACCTATAAAGGCTGAATGGATATATATTTAAACATGTGTGTAGTAATTCTACATAATAAAGTTTCTTTTTCTTAACATCTGTGCATTTCTCTTTTGCTCTGGGGACTGGATCCTACAGCCTACAATCGGCTGATGAATGCAGGGAAAGCGTCTTATCTGCACTGGCAGTGCGGGATTTGATCTGTTTGATGGACGTGGGGTTTGACCAGTGCGATAACACAACAATCCAGAAATGCATCATGAATCAGTAAACAATCTGCAAACGGCACAAGCGTCCGACCAATGGCTGATGCCCGGGGGCGTTCTTCCAGCCTTCAGACGCACAGGCGGCAGGCGGCGACGGAGAGGCGAATCCGCGCCAAGCTTACCGGAAAAACGGAGGACTAGACCGGAAGGGAGGTGATTAGCCTTCAAAATAAAATAAAACGAAACCTTCTCACGTTTAGAAAAAAAATAAGCGCGTCCATGTCTTAGTAGAAAACGATTATTGATGTCACTGTTCAACCCACGCTCACTATAGGAGCTTCACACCATTTAGCTAATATTCAGAAAAAATTGCGAGTGGACGCTTTAAATTGAGGACCCGAAACGGAAGTCTGTGAAAGTGTGCTTGACTTTACTCACTCCGGTGGACCCGAGCGGTGAAACTCTCATCAACTCACGGACTTCTTCGGTGTGGGAATTCCTGCCTGGGGTGGGAGACTTTGGTTTAACTCAGGTTCGAGACAAACGGAAATAAACGCGACCTTTACTGACTCGGTCCCGGGTCCTCGGACCTCACGTTTACCTGCGGAGCAAATGCGCCGAGCGTCCACGCCGCGGTTTCCGCTCGTGCGGTGTTGTGATGGCTAGCCGCCGTCGCTAGCTAGCTGAACGGCTGGTGCTGGTACTGTTGCAGAGAGGATGATAATTAGCTAGCAAGCGGGGCTGCGCGTTCTCCCACGACTGCTGGTTCGTCCCGCACATTTCGTACCACTTGTGAAAACGGATAATGCGTTGGATTTTCCCCCTGAGGTGAGTGTCGAACAAGCACGGTTAACCTAGTTCCACATGTTTACTCGTTAGCTTAACTTAGCAGCTGAATCATTCCAGTTAGCGGAGAGCGACCGGCTCAGGCTACTCCCTGGATTCAGATCCACTCCACCAAATATTCCGTGTTCATAAAATATTTCGTGACGACTCTGTTTTGGTTGTATTTGTCAGTGCAGCTGCGGTAAAGTGGGGATGGTCGAAGCGACTTGTTGTAGTGAAGTGCCATTGCTGGTATGTCTTTGTTTCAGTGCACACATTTATAATTTAATACCAGACATCCCAAGTTAGCTTGACACCCCAGTAAATAGCCCCGTGTGTGCGCCGTGCTGGCAGTCGAAGTGCGACTGTCCTCTCCACATTCTTACACATTAACAAGTGTTTCGCTGGCGGCGTGGAAACAAACATATGCAGTGATCACGTTGCATCCAGTGGCAGAAAAAGACGTGTAGCATCACACTAACGGGGCCAGTTAACATTTGGTGGAGTTACTTGGCGTTTAACGTTAGAAAATAGCGAGGATAACGAAATTCCGGAGTACCGGAGATTTACAGTCCAGCTGTTTCTGCGCTTATTGTCTCCCTTGTCTTTCTTTTGCAGGCAGGACCGCCGAGCGGAATATAATGTGTATATCCAGGGGATTACTCGTCATGCTTTCTGAAACTATGGATTGATTTCTTCATAGAATCATGCGTGCGGCCAAATCAGAGCTCAACCACTGCTGCAGAGATTCCGTGGCATTATTTCTGGATTTATCGGGCAGTTTTTAAAGACCAGCAGCGGCGACTGGACGTGCAGCCTGATCTTTTTTTCAATGTGCTTCCGATAAAACATTAACTGTATGTCTATGCGGTTTGGATATGCTCAGCTGCACATAAACATCAGTGTGTGTTCGTGCGAAGGAAGCCCAAAGAAGGAAGTCCAGGGCGGGATAGGTAGTCAGACACCACCCGTTCCCAAAGAAACATGGCCTCGGTTTGGAAGAGACTGCAACGTGTGGGGAAGCATGCGTCCAAATTCCAGTTTGTGGCCTCCTATCAGGAACTGATGGTGGAATGCACTAAGAAATGGTGAGTTTTGGTTGAATATCAGGCGACCACAGTGCTGTCATTTAAGCTCATGTAACTGTGTGTCTGTCTGTGCTGGAATGCTGAGTTTGTTCCTGGTGGCCGTAATTCACACACACTCTCACACAGTCTTCTTGGTGTGCAGGCATGTCTGCATGCTGGGAGGGGCCCGACTGCCCTGTAAAATTGCTATGCTTTTTTTTTTTCCTCTCCCTGTGCAGTAATGTTGATTTTGTTTAGTTTAAGTCTTGAGTGAAGACTGCGATAGGCAGAGATTTCCCTTCAACCTTATGGGCTGGGTTCAGACTGCCCCTGAGAAAACTGCTAAAATCCCTACATGTTTAAGTGATGCTGTTGTGACTCTGATCTGATCTTTACTACCCTCCCTGAAAGTAGGCAAACAGTGACACATTAAGGAACTATTATTTTCAAATTGCCTAATCAGCAAACATGTAATGTGTGGCAAGGTATACCATTTTACGATTATAGAATGGTTCACACATTTACATCTTAGAATTTGAACCGCTGACTGGGTGTACCACAACTTTCTCTTTTTCCCTTTGCAAATTGTCAGTTTAGAACAAAAACAATCATCCCTAGAAAGTAACAGCTGAAAACATTTGTTTTGTTTGTGTTAATACATTAGTACACTGGCCTATAATCTCAGTGTAAATGTACAACCCAGAGACTTTGCTTAGTCACAAATTAATTCATGAATGATTATTAGTACAAATAGGGAGAGGCATTGTTAGTGGTGTTGGCAGAGGTAAAGGTAGAGTATTGAGTATTAAGTTATTATATGCTACACTTCTTCCTGCAGCTATGTGAACTTGTAAAGCAAAGATGTAGCCTGCAGACATGGATTCTGAAGCAGCTTGCCGTAGGCGTGACTAACACAGCCCTACAGAGCTTTGACCTGGGACAGATGTTAACGTGTTGGAGAATGGAATGGGAAAAATGTACATCTCTTCTCAGAGCAAAGGGTGGGTGGGCTCAGAATACAGTTAGTTGTATGCTTTGTTTTGCTGTCTGAGCAGAGCTTTTTTGTTTTTCCATGCGAGAAAACTCTAAACATTTCTTTACATTGTGTAAGTCAGTTATTTACAAAAGCATACAATCCAAATTCATTGAGACCTAGAAATAAAGGTCTCAAAATATGTTTGAATATCTTTTGTCTGTTGACTAATGCAGATTATGGCCCATGTCATGCAGCCATCAGCAAGTCAGTGTGTGACAGTACCAGTCATCCTAAATATCACCTGTATTGCGTAAACAGTACTTAAACAACTTCTATCCATCTGTTATCTGTAAGTGCTTATCATTTAATCATGTTCAGTGTCGCTGGGACGAGGGGTGGTGTTCATGCTGGACAGTTTGCCATTCTGTCTCAGGGCCAGCACAGTGAGGCATACAGTCATTCACCACCTAACCATCTAACATGCGTGACTTTGGACTGTGGGAGGAAAATGTAGTACCTGGGGGGAACCCATGGAAGCCCTGGGAGAATATGCATACTTCACACAGAAAGACCGCAGCTGGCAGGTAGATTTGAAGTTGGGACGTTCTAGGTGTGATGGCAGGGCTAACTACTCCAGCACCGGGGCGACTGTGGCTCAGGAGGTAGAGCAGTCATCCATCGATCCCAGGGTTGTTGGTTTGCTTCCCAGCTCCTCAGTCACATGTCAAAATGTCCTTGAGCAAGACACTGAACCCCAACTTAGTTGCTCCCAGTGAGTGCAGGCCAGTTGCATAGCAACTCCCCCGAACTGGTGTGTGTGGGATTGAGACTGGGTGAATGAGAAGCGATGTAAAATGGCTTTGTTACTAGTAAGGGAGAAAAGCACTATATAAGTGCAGACCATTTACTGTTTACCTTTAACTATGCTGCCATTTAAATAACTTCTGATATACGTCTACCACATTAGACCGTATACCCAAAGTATGTTAGAGAGTGAAACTCAGGAATTGTTCTTTGTCTTGGAGTAAATATTTAGCATGCATCTGGGCATGTCTGGCTCAAAGCATGTGAGGAAGCTTTGACACTCTGCCTACCTTGGACTTCATCAGTACGGTATGTTACTGTAGCAGTAGAAATTTTCCATCTGGCTTGGAAACTATCCTCAGCGCTCAAATGGATCTCAAATCCTGAAGCCTTCACAAGTGGTTTTTGAAAACCCACATGCTTTTCTTTTCTAAAATCAATAACAGGAAGAAAGATTGAATACTTTTTGTGTCAGAGTTCCTATGTATGCGTGCCCATACATAAAGGTGTTGGTCCTCTCAGTGTACATTGTGTGTAAAAGCATTTTGTACACTTGGCTGAACTCAAAGGCTCAGCTGAATAATCCTTAAAGTCCACTTCTCTGCTGTGCATGTGTGTGGTTCCCTATGTGTAATTCTAGTGCTTTAGGTGTGATCAGTCGCTTGACTTGCCATACCATGGGGATGCAGTGTGAACTTTATTGAAAAGGGGAAAAAAATATTTCATGCTGCAATCATCACTTATGCTCTCAGGCCCCGTCTCTCGTTTGGTGGAAACTAGATGATAGAGACGGCCTGTTTAAATTATGTTTGCGTCTTGATTAATTTAAGTTGCCTGTGCTGTACACTGTTATAAAACAGTGCGCTGACCTGCCATAATATATGATTCATAATGACAGACTTTTTGTGCAACTGTCCAAAGCACAGAATGATGCGCACGTACCATTTTAGAGTCTGGGAACATCATCTTTCACATGAAAGCACGATGGAAGGTTATGTGCAGTGACACAGTAGGTTGTCAGTCTAAGTCTACTACGTCTGTAGTTTTATATACGACCAGTAGGTCACATATCTGAGGGAGAGTTCTAACTAATCCCAAATCAGTTGGAAAGGTTTTAATTTTGTAATCATCTGTGCTTTTTCTTCTTTTCATGCTAAATCTTTTTCTTTCTGCACTCAACATTATTATTATTATTTTTATTATTATTATTATTATTATTATTATTATTTCTTTAGCAAGAAGCCAAACACAAGGGGAGTTACATGTCATAATTTGTTTGTAAAGTAGCCTTAGGGTCTTTATCTTTGGCCTAGTTGCCATAGTCAATGCCTGTGGAGCAGAGGGAGTTAGCCCCTTTTTAGATTCCAGAATCAGTTCAGACTAAACACTAAAATATTGATGAGTTCAGTGTTTGTGTTTGCCAGTGAAATGAACCACAATTTTTTTAACTGTTTAATATCTTCCTTTTTAAATTAAAAAAATTCCTCTATTTACTTTTGTTTTATAAGGATTTCTAAGAACCATATCTGCTTTTTTAAGCCATTTGTTTTTGATTTAATTCAACCTGCAGAAATGTCTGTGGGATATGGGTGCGTGGTTTCTTGTAAATGTTCTAAATGTTTGGTCATTTGAATTTACTCTTGCTACAGGACAACATGTGCCTTCCTTAAACTTAAAACTTTGAGTGACTAGCCATGTTCATTGAAAGAGGAGCTCAGTAGTCACAAAGCGGGGTTGTATGTCAAGTGCCGCTGTCAAGCTCTATCGATTGTTTTCTAGATCGTACCTCCTGCGTAACACTTGTCATAAGAAATCTTTGTGAAACCTTTTCTGTTCTTTGTTGTTTCACTGCAGTTCTTTTTATCATTTTGCACATTTGCATGTGACCAGTGAGCTGTTTGTTCAAACTATAACAGAAATGGCAATACCTGGGGAATTGCATTAAGTCAGGCACACCTTTCTGCCCCTTAGCTACTGTCATGTGAGGGGAAAAATACAGTGAACCTCAGCCCTCACTTTGTTACCATTCTCTTGAGACATGTAATTTTGAGCAAGAACACTCTATATATTATATATATATATATATATATATATATATAGTGCCATAGTGCGATATATTATTGTGCCACTGATGCTAACAGATGTGTTGAAATGCTTGGCAAGCATGTGAGATTTGTAACTGGAATCAGCACAGAGATTCTATTGATTGGATGGTAATTCTATCCTACTACAAGTAAGCATGACTAATCCAGGCCGCTTCCCTTACTGCCACATGACAAGACAGGAAAAGTTTCAGTTAGTCAAGGAAGGTTCTCATTTCAATCATGGACTGTGCTGAAACCCTGTGGGCACACTGACAGATGCTTACTGTGAACACACTAGCACAAGCACTAGTGATTTCATTGAAAAACACACACATCCTCTCACCACAGAAACTCACTGACTCAAACAGCTTTAAAGTGTTTACCTGTGGCATATACTTGCAGGACCACCAGAGTTTAATTCATTTCAGCATTAAATGTGTAGGTTGTCATTGCACCACAGCACCGTTTGGTAGATGTCTATTTCCTGAACACCTAACTTTGAAATTTCCACTTGCACTGCAAATGATTTCAAAATGCAATTTTCTAGCATTTTGCTTTTGATAAAGGACAGTCATAGGGAAATCTGTCTTAAGTTAAAAATTAAACCTTAAAGCTGCTAATAGCAGTACATTGACCAGAGTGATCCCATTAATGTGTGTGTGAACATAAATGATAAAATTGAATCCACTTGCTCATCTACTATATTATCAGTATTTCTAAGCATTGCTTGGAAGTCACAATCCAAACATCAAGCTGTCAGTTGACTGAAGCCTCACTAGTTTAGTGGAAGTGACCAGTGTGTGTCAGGCTGTGACATGCTGTCTTCTGTTGTGCATGTGTGCATTATGGCAAGCATCCATCATGTCTCTGCCAGACAAACATCTCCCTGCCAATTTGCCTGACGTGGCTCTTCATTCTTTTCAAATTCAAAGGCCTTGACACATTCCTGAGTATAAGTTTGGCACCAGGAGATGGTTTCGCTGCCAGGTTATAGTACGGAGCACTATTTTGTGTTGTGCAGAAATTCTTGATTCAGTCACACAATTAGAGTTATCTATGCAATAACATTTTTGGCCACGTTATGGAGGTATTAAACACAAACAATAGTATTTTTAGTTGATACTTGAGTTCTAATATGAATGCTTGTTTATCAGTTCAGTAATTATAGCTTTTTATGCTAACTCTGCAGATTGATTTGGCCTCTCAGTACACCTTGCACGTCTTCTCTGTTCCTTCTGTGGTTCTGTTCGTTGCACCAAGCCCATTGCTGCTATTTGGGGAGGCTTTTTCCTTTTTCTAATGCTGTACACTTGTAAGCAGTCCTTATCTTTTCCTTCTGTCTCGGTTTCTTCATCTCTCCTTAGCTTAATCTCTTTTCACTTTGTTTTCCCTTACTTTCCCTAATTCCTATTTGCAGTGGAACACGCCCAGTTTTAGATTTTCTGTGCTACAATTATAAACACAAACATGCATTCACTAACCCCCCCCCAAAAAAAAAGGAAAAAAAAAGAAACATGAAAAAGCCAAGAAACATGACACATTGCAGGGTTGTGAAGCAGTCAATGGGGTGTTAAATGTGATGAATACTGTGCTGGCATGTGTGTCTCAGCGGCTGTCAGGCAGAGAAACACACATGGCTCTGCCGACTGCTCCTCATTTATCAGCCTGCAGAGTGGTGTTGCAGCATCTGTGAACTGATAAATGTGTACCTCAAGAAATAGCAAGGTATCACAAGCCATAAGTGTGCTAATATTACATTTAAGAAAATGGGATCTTACTACTTACTACTACTTGTGCATATGAACTTTTGGATGCAAGTACAAAGACAAAAATGTCTTTGCTTTTTTGAAAGTAAATATGTTTTTTTTAGTTTTTTTTTTTTTTGCGTACTCACTTGGAAGTAGAGTTGTTGTCTGCCCCCTGTCCTAATTTAGCAGACCTTTTTAGACTTTTGGAAAAGTTGGGAGCTCTTCATTATTGCAGTCATTCTGCAGACCAATTTTAATCTTTACCCTAATTTTGTGAGGCAACAGTCTCATCAATGACCTACTGAATGAACTTTGCTGATTTTTTGCTGTTGGCTCAATGATACATAAACGACACAAAAATGTAATGCAGAAAAGAGTTTCATCTGCCAGGAAGCATGATCATCATTCAGATTTTCAAACTTTCACTCAGTTTGTCAAGCAAAATAATTGTCGTTCGTAATTAACATCACTACTGAAACTACCATCTCCTGACTGTTCATGTAACATTGCCCTAAGAAATGAATGTTTTCGTCCTCACCAGAGCTCCTTGTGTCAGTGCTGTCAGTGTTTTTTAGGCACATGATGGGTATGATTCCAGCTGCCCCCGTCTCTCCCTAAGGCTTTAAGAAAGCTGCTATAGAGTGGGGTTGTTGTACAATGTGAGTTTTTATTACCTGATTTACTGTCCTGAAAGATGTCCTGAAAGATGGCTTCCAAGAACAAGATCTAAGTGATTCCTGCTGTAGCTCTTTCTTTGCTTTTAGCTCTATTTTAACTTACTGCTCGAGAGTTGTGATTGTTTCTATCTCTCAAGAGCTAAAACAGTAGAGGAAACCCATTTAGTTTGCATAGAAATACAGTATAATATATGAGTAAACTTAAAAGAAAATAGGCAAAACACATTAGGGAAGAATGGAAGAACACTGGAGATTAGCCTCTCAGTTAAAGTAACATGTTAAACAAATATATATTTATTAATTACATTACTTTTCCTGTAGCATTTAACACATTGATTTAATCAGGAGTTTGTTTGAAGTCATATTTGTCAGGATGGACAAGACGGGATGCCTTTTCAACCACTACACAAAGAAACATTAATTGACTTTATCTGGCTGACAGTCATCAATATCACCACCACCCAGCTTACCTGCTTGCTCCTAGTGTCTCCCCGCAGCCATGATTGGCCACACTTGAACTCCAGCTAATCAGTCTTTGCAGTTAAGCTGTCATCTATGAGTCCAATTATCCATTTAGGGAAAGTCTATGAATTTCTTTAAACAAAAAATGCTGTTGATTTAAAACAAACCTGGCCAACTTTGTCCTAATGCTTCATGTCTTCAGGCTTTCACTGGGAGGTCTGCAAATATCTGGGGAAATATTCTGCAGCCTCAATTCACATTCCCCAATAACGTGTACCTAAGTATTACTTGACACGACACAGCTGAATGCAGCTGGCAGTGAGCCTGCTGAAATGTATGAACCAGCAGTGAGAGTCTTTCTGGCTTAAAGCAAACGCTGTAGAGAAAGGTAATGAACAAATGTGATGAGAATATTGGAAGGCGAATGTGAAACTGGGATCGCGTCCCTGAAAATCCCCTTATTCCCACTCTCATCTGATAAAGGCCATGTCAGGATAACTGGCCTGTGGCTAAAGCTGCCGTAGCAGCAGCTGTAAGAGGGTCCAGTATTGCCCTTAAAGATACTTGGCCTGCCGCTGTGTGTAAATCTGTGATCTCTCTAGGTTATGTCATGGCAATTGCATGTCATTTACAGCAAATGCACAAAAATATTAAAGGGTGAACTGAGCTTGAATATGTCCACACAAGGTCAAACAAAAAGTCTTAGCCGCCTCCATTCAACACAGACTGCGTCCACCTGCATGGGCACAGACACAATCAGGTGATTAGTGAGGTGCTTTAAGCTTTCACTCCAGACACTCGAGTCTTAAGTGCTTTCAGTGTCAACTCTGTGTCATTGAGCCTTTGGTTGCCATACACATGCTGACTGACTATTCTGTAAGTGGAGGACAAGAGACTGCCAGTGTAGACCAGATGAACTCCTTTTTAATGTTATGGTCACACTCTGAAATCTACCACACACAACATAATCCAGGTTTGTGTGGATATACAAAGGTAGTGGATTTTTAGAAAATGTATTGGATGCCCAAAGAAATGTCTAGTCTCACCACAATCCACTTGTGTTTCATGCTCAGTACATTTCTTGTTTCATCATATAAAGATAAAAATAAAGCTTCAGCTGGAGTTTTGTAGCTTCAAAGATCGCTATGATATACTCTTGACTATTAAAAATGTAATATTAAGTTACAATGCTAAGACATTGCTTTGAAGGCTCAATTTATGTCAAACCGCTTACAATAATTCCCAATCACTGGCTGGGTTACATAAAGCATACAATGATAAATTCAGCAATTAAATCAAAGCATTTTTGATCCAGAAACTGTATCTCGAAAGGAAGACATTTTTCAAAATGCTTTTTATTTTGCTGAGAACCTCGAAACAATGCATTTTACAGATTCATCCCATCATGTCTGGCATGTTGGTGTGTGTTTAGTTTATCAGGCAGTCAGGAGTGTGACAGTAACACAGATTGTGTTTGCACAGCCACATCTGTCTTGATAGCAAAGGGCACAGTCTGACTGGTAGCTTTGCAAAGAAAGAGCAGCCGTCCCTTTTTTTCTGTCTTCCCTTCTTTCATCTTCCTTTCCATTTCCTTTGTCTTTTTCCACTCTCAGCCGTCCTCTTACCGGCTTCCTTTGCTGAATCAGAAATGGTCGAGTAGGTCAGTATAAATGTACAATTTTAGCTAAGCTTCTTATGAAATGCAGTGACTAAACTGTACTTAAAAGCATTATAACTGCTACTATGTCATAACATTTTGACTGCATCTTTGTTCCAGGGCAGTCATAGGTTTAGCAATGCAACCCCCTAGACTGCAGAGTAGTTGGCAATGTTTATTAAGCTCAAGTTAGTTTTATATAATTTTTGAACAGCCCTGTATCAAACACAGGCCTGGCATTTTTGACCTACTGACAGAGGACCTAATGAGGCTGAACATGGTGACATTTACCTACCAAATGTCATTGGGGAACCCTTGTAGAGAACTTTGAACAGAACAGCTGAATCTTGGGAATGTGCAGGGCTTTGGTCCTGCTGTTTAATCCAAACAAACAGCTGTAGCTGATTTGGAAATGCAGTCTTTACTACTTACGCAACACAGAGTCTCTGTGGTGTTTATCACTGCAAATATAAAAGCATTCATTTACTGCATACAGTGTTTCTGGAAATTTTGTTCAGGCATGGTGGAAAGGGGAGTTTTTGCTTGCATCAGTTATAATATATGGTTATTTATCTTTTGTGCAAAACAGGACTTATCGTTTATTATGTCAACTGGACTTCCAGTTGATATTGGCAAGTATTCAAATGTAAGTACTTGCTTTTTATCAAACTTCATTGCCACACAGAATGGCTCTGTAACAAATGTATGATCATTTATGGTATGGTAAACTATTATAATGACATTACTGATACATCAAAGCATGTAACATTGAAAGTGACAGACGAGACAAATACAGCAATTTCAGTACATTGGCTGGTAAATATTGTCTTTTACATCCCCGCAGTCTACTTGGGACAGTTTGTATCATTACAGTCTTCAGGCCCATTATGTAATGTAAGACAGACAGTAATATTTAATGCACTGCAGTGGTGCAGTCAGAGAGATTGCTAGGCAGAGAGATTACCTATCTGTGTATTTGTGTGTAGAGAACTACAAACAACACAAATTTCCTGTCTCCTACTTCTTGTGATTGACAGGTAGACATGGAGTCTGCTGGCAAATGTCAACTCTTCCTCCTGAGTATCGTCAGTGTTTAGTCAGGATGATACATTATCCTCTTTCATTTGCCCGTCTCCCTACCGAAACAAAAAACACACTCTCTTCGTGTCTCTTCCCTTCCCTCTTACCTTCATGGTCCTTCTAAGTTCTTTATCCCCTTCTGATCAGCCATTAAACCTGAATCCTCTCTCTCTGATCTGGCCTGTGTTGCTAGAGACAATTAAGTTTAACAGTAAGATTGATGCTGAATTGTTTTTCATTTATACACCCCAGAACTTTTCTAACCAAAGAGTTAGGGGTTTGGGATATCATTAAATGACAACATAAAACTGCACATGTTGGTATAAATTATTTGTTTACACATTGGAGTAGTTTGGTGTATATGTAGCCATACTTTTTGGAGGGCTTCTGCATGTACGATAATTTAAAAAATGCTTTTAATAAAAACAAAAGGTAATGGAAGTTGTGATTTGTCTGAATCATATCGTTCTGCTGATTCTTTACACGTAAGCCATCGACGTAATTTATTCAGATGCAAAATAATTCCACACTTTAGTTTTTTGTTGAGTTTGCTGACATATGTTGCACTAGCAAATCCAATGTGTGTTATTCATTTGTTGAACAAGATTGTTTCAAAAGCCCACCAGGCTTGCCATACGCACACAATATACACATTCATCCATAACCATCACACACAGCTTTCAAATTTGAAACTCCTAAAACAGATCCTACTCATGTCATCTCCCTCCTTCTCCTCTCTGATGCAGTCTCTTGCCTCCCACCCGATCTCATCTGTGGGCTGGTTCTTCCTTCTCTGGAACAGACAATCCCCAGATTCAGTTGTTTGTGCATTCATTTGTTTCCTTTTTGGTGGCTCATTGATTTCTGTACCACACAGAATGAACTCGCAGCCCTAAGCTAAACATAAGAGAGAACATGATGAAAAAGCATGCAGTCAGCCAACAGACAAATGGTTTAAAGTTTTCGGTCAAAGTCAAATGATGGAGGCAGATAGTTTTTCTGTGAGAGTGCATGTTGTCTAATATGACCTGTGCTGTTTGGATATTGGCTTCTCTATGTGAGGCTTTTCTTTAGTTGTTACCTCTGACCTCTTGCTTTTTCTGTTTCTCTTTTGTGTCTGTGGCTGCTTTGCTGCTGTTCTTCAGGTACTTTTAATGTTTTCATTTAAATGCCCTCAGTGTTATGCTTGCACACATTAGCTACAAACAGGCTTTGGGCATAATGTCAGAGAGGCCAGAGAGGGTGGTTTAGACCTGTTCAGAGGTGAGATTGTGAATTTATCAGTAGAAGGATGCTGAGGTTGAAGCTGCCAGGCAGGAGGTCTAGAGGAAGACCAAGGAGGTCATTTTTTTCCATGGAGCGAGAGAGGACATGAATTTAGTTGGTGCGAGAGAAGTGGATGCAGAGGTGGTCTTAGATGGAGGCAGAGGATTTGCCGTGGTGATCCCTGAACGGGAACAAATGAAGGGTAAAGAAGAAGCTACAAACAAGTTTCTTTCTCTCACTTGTTGCCTTCTACAAAAACATTTTTTTTCAGTTCAGTCAGTTCTTTAATACAGTGTGCGGACAAAAGCCATACACAGGATTTAGAGCTCGAAGAACTGAAGCACACATTAGAATGGGGAGATAGTCTTGGAAGAAATGTAACCTCAATACACTGCTGGATACTGTACTAATGACACTGGTGCTCTCTGTCCGATAAAGATGCTGCTTCAACAACCATTTTGTTGTAATTTCTGTACTTTAGTGTCTTGCTTCCTATCATCCAGCCCTGTAATGAGCTAATACACTGTAGGCCTGGGTGATTGGTGTGTTTTGTGATGGAGATCTAACAAAGCATGACCTGAAGAAGAAGAAGAAAGTCTTTTTAATTGATTCCCATAGGGGCAATTTACTCTTTTTGTTTTCTCTATGGAAGGGGCACAGGTCAGGCTCTGTTACTGTTTGGTCGCAGGTACGAATCAGCTTAAGAACATGTGGATACTTGCCAGTACAGAAATTTAAACCTGGATCTTGCTAACAAACGCTCTTGTTAACTGGTATCCACTAACTGTGGCACTTTTGTTTGAGTAAAAGCCAAAGCTCCGTGTGACCTATATGCAAGAATTTGAGATGTAAATGGAGTTTTATGAAGGTGCGCAGGGTGCGGTCCTAGCAGCTATATGGATGCAGTGATCCAACTTTTTCTTTCCTGACACTGATTCTGACATCTCTTCTCAGGATATCTGCAGATGCTGATAATGTTTCGTCTTTTACTGATTTTTACTAATTGGAAAAACATTTTATTAAAGGTAATAACAGGTCAGGGAATTCAGGTGTAATTATCTGAAACAGACTAAATATAATTCCAAGTCAGCATGCAAATTCCATAATCTTAACCAGAAAACCTAAATTAGCCTGTCATGACATGCAGTAGATGTTTGCAAGCAGCCATGATTCATCAGATCGCTGGCTAGTTAACAGCTTCTTCTGTGTTTTAGAGTCTGTAAAGAGAATAAAATGTGACAGATATGAGTTGTGTTGCTGTTACAATAAGTACCAACACAGCTGCATTAGACAGTTGCACTGGGGCTCATCTAGATTATGCGGACTGAATGTGGATAGGGCTTTTTATGTGTGTAGTCAGGTAGTGCTCTGTAAGGACAAGGATTAGCTGTAATGGATGAGCATGGATTGCTCCTTAATTCCCTTTTAACTGTCCAGTTTCACAGTGCTTCCTGTTAGTTTTCAGTGCCATGTCACTGTGACCTGAACTCGCCTACGTTGTTGGAACCTTTTTTGATGTGTTTGTGTACATGGTACTTTATGTGTGCGTATTTAGTTCCCACAGCCGTTTCTCATGATTTATTTATACCGTGAATGACTGTGCAGGTATGTGTCATTGTGTATATGTACTGTATAAGGTTATCAGGCGTTCAAAACTACAGGCATTAAGTTGCAGGCTTTTATTAATTTGATTGACACCATGAACATGTTTATATGGTGGTAGACTGCAACAATTTTCATTATTCATCTGTTATCTTTTTTCCTAGGCAACCTGACAAATTGGTTGTGGTTTGGACACGCAGAAGTCGGCGGAAATCATCCAAGGTTTGTACAATTTTAATAAAACTATGTATCAAAACAAAGCAATAATTACTGACATAATTCATTGTTTTAAAAGGTTCTCTCAAATGTAAGGTGTTTTTTTTGTTCTCCCGCAGTCCCACAGCTGGCAGCCTGGCATTAAAAATCCCTACAGAGGAGTGGTGGTGTGGCCGGTGCCCGAGAACATTGAGATCACTGTCACTCTTTTTAAGGTGGGTATGGCTGTTTCACTAGCAGAAACAATCATTACTCTGTTTGAGGTGGACTGGAGTTGTTTATGGAACATGGGGGTCCTTATGCCAGTGAAGTACAGTAACCTATAAAAATAACCACAGCTAAGCCTTTCTTAATCTAGGAAGGGAAATTTAAAACCATTTATACAGGATTTTGTTACTGGAATATAAATATGCACAAAGTGATGCAGCTGTGTCTGTAAAAAACACATTTACAGTATTTGTTACTGTCCCTAGCTTACCTAAACCAGCTTGGCCTCTGCTGGCAGGCAGCTCAGAGCTCAGTGTCCTGTTACCTCTCACAATATCTTAACCAGGCTTCCTGCCACAAATACCTGCCACTGCTTCATATAGTTTTTGGTTGACGTTTTTCATAGGTACAGACGGTTCTTACAGTCCTTCATGTAAACTCAAGCACAATGAAAAGCCTTTATCTCCAGATTATTTTAGGTCTAGGCTTCTTTAGCCCTGATGTAGCCCTGATGTACATATCAGTATGTATTTATCCTGAGGCTGCTTCCACTTCCTGTCCCAGAGGAAGTAATAAAGCTGTTTTTGTAACAAGACCCAGAGCAAACCTGCTTATTGCACAAACCAACTACTGCCGGATAAAACCACGTAATAAATTACATGGCCTCTTTCTTAATTGTGTTGTCTTTGTTTTAAAAATGTTTTCCTCAAGTAAAGTTAGGATTTACCAATCACATTGTTAATGCCATGAGTTATTTTAGATCAACATAGACCTATCAAGTCATTATAGGGAAGGTCTTAGCAAAGAGCTGCCCACTTGCATATACACATAGTAACAAGAGAATTTCATGTAAGTAGTATGTCTGGACCCCTAAAAGTTGTAAGGCTAATATTCACCATTCTTTAGTTTTGGTTTGGCCTTCGCAAATTCTCAGGGAAAATGTGTGGCCCTAGCTAGCAAAATGCTCAGCTTTCCTCCCTGATCTTTACTGTCTTGTGTGACTGATGAAATGTACAGTCAGCTTGTGCTCTAGCTTTTTTTACTGGAAAGAGTCATCTACAGTGGGGCTAAAACATACAGTCTGAGCGGAGCCGAAGAATAAAACAATGAGCTAAAAGTGGCATAGAATTGCAAAGTTGGGTGTAATTTCCCTGTGCATATTGAAATAAAGAGTCCTCACATTACTTAGCCCGGTTAAAATAATTTTTAAAGGGACCTGCTACCACTTTTATAGTGAAAAACAGCTATCTGGTGTTAAAGAACTACTCGGATTGTTAAAATGTATACTGTATTTTGTGACCCCTAATTCCATCAAGGCATTTTATTCAGTGTACAGTATACTGCTGTTAGAAACGTAGATCTGAAAATGGACTAGGGAACACATCTTGAAAAATGTGATCATTCATCGGTAGTGAGGTCTGAGAAACAGATGCATCATAGCAAATGTATGACTTTTTGGAGCCCAACCCATACTAGGCACACAAAGCATGCTCTGTTGCAAAATATGATTTTGAGTCCCCTCTTTTGTATCTTTCTTCAATATTGAATGGCTGGAATGCAGCTTCAACATAAAAACTTGCTAAATGCTTCTAAATCTGTAATATCTGATACCTTTTAATTTAGAATTTTTAGCATTGTGTCTACGGTAGGTTAAAGCAAATGCCGACAGTGATTTAAAGATACTTCTGTAGCCTTGTATGGCCTGAAGCTTTGCACTAACAACAGCTGAGCTCAGCACTATTACAGCCTGTACCTCTGGGAGATGTACTACATCAGGCAGCCCCAGCTGAACTATGTAGACGGCAAGAATATACTGAAATTAAGAAGAAACTTTATTGCAGAGTGCTTTTGCTGCTGCTTATATAGACAGAATCGATACTAAAAGACATTGTGCAGGAAGCAGAGTGGGCACTTTGTATCAGTCAGCCCTTGGTAAGATTTGGCTTGACTTTTTTTTTTTTTTTTTGATAACACCTTCATTTTTCAAACAGGTAGTGAAGCAAAATGTTTACTTGCACATACAGAAAAAAAATATTTTTCCATAAAGAGTCATGTTAAAGTTGAAATATGTTAATCACCACAATATCTCAGACAAAAGGTGGTATATTATCATGGAGAGACAAAATATGTTTAACAGCAACACTGTAAGACATAAAACACAACTGAGATGGCTGATAACACCATGCTCTATTGGCTTTTAGAAGCTGTTTATGTGCTTGTGAAATAAAGGAGCATTTCAGTTTTGAGAGTTTGACGCAGTTGTATGACTTGCTTTGTGTGTTTGGGCCCATGTGGGCACTGTGTTTGTCTATTGTGCCAGACTGCAGGAATATTGATTTCTTGGGGTGTGTCACGAGCATAGTCAGATAGAATGGCCATCGGGGCATGTATATTACACACTAAAAATGCAACACGTGCATGTGTGCATATAAAAAGGAATTGGTTGGGTTAAATTTGCCTTTGTACATCCAGCAGTGATTTGTGTACGTCTGTTCAGTGTATGTGCTTCTGCATTTTCTCTTGGAGGGTGGTGAAGGTCATTTATGCCAGTGGAGTAAGATGGGGCTGCCTCCATTACTGTCTCCTCTCATTGTCTCACAGCGAGACGGAGGAAGCAAGGAGAACAACACACACACACAGCTACAGTATACAGACACAGAGGGACACACTGAAATGAGAATGCATTAATATAAAATATTCCACATTTCTCTGTCCGAGTTTTTTCTTTCCGTGCAGTTTAGCTTGATTGCCCATTATGTAAAAGGTTATATTACAATTAAAGCGCTAACCAAAAGGTTGGCCAGTCTTGTGCAAACATAAGCAGACAATACAGGCCAGTAAATATCTCATTATCGTGCCATTTAAATTACTTCATTATACAAAACATTTATCATATGAATGAGAATGAAAATCAGGTCAGTAGGTAAACAGAGTAGAGTGAGTGTTGTAAGAGCAGATTAGCTGTCTTTCAGCTAATCATTGTGTTTTCTGTGTCCTGCAAGTCCACGTTTGGTCAGTGATTTCTGATTGGTAACAATGTTTTGAGTGTTGCGTAAGAAGGGTTGACTGAAATGTCATGCATATCCAAAGTTTAGTTTTGATGCACTGTTTGCGGTCTGCCCTGATATGCTCCTATTGTGTACTTTAACATTTCCTTGTACATTGCCTCTGCAGGACCCCCATGCAGAGGAGTTTGAAGACAAAGAGTGGACGTTCGTCATTGAAAATGTGAGTACTAAGTTGTCATTGTCCTTTTTTCTTATCGTTAGTCATGCATCAAGTCCCGTTCTGATATGTTATTGCTCTGCATTATTTTTGTAGTGTTGTACAGTCTTTTGGTTGTTTAAAAAAGTACCTAGTTCAAAGACAGCTGGCTTGTCATTTCCCATGACTTATGTTAGCAAATTTATAAATCTTCTCATCTAATAAAGCTTCTCATCTATTTTACTGCTAAATCCTACCTGCATTACATGTGCAAGTGCTGCCACCATGTGGTTAGTTTATGCAAATACATACCCTCAGATAAAACCAAGTGTTCACTCAGTGTGTGTGTGTGTGTGTGTGTGTGTGTGTGTGTGTGTGTGTGTGTGTTTTTGCTTGTTTATGGAGATAATAGCCTGCATTTGGCCAGTAGCGTTATGTGTGCTAAATATAAACTATAATGGAAATATAAATATAGACCAACAAAAACAGTAAGGGTGATAAGAGAGAGGAATTGATGGAGCAGGAGGGATGAGGGAAGAGAAAGAAATTGAGCCTATTTAGACATGCATCAGCCGTCTGCCAGGAAACTGGCAACTAGAAACTTGCTGCTCAGAAGTCATTTGCTTGGGTGCATACATCTGCTGGAAGTACTTCTGTGACATGGCCTGCTTAAATATTATAAACATGTTGAACAAATGAGACCTTTGTATTACTTGTGCTTTGCCATTCTCTTGGCAAAGCCTTAAGAAGAAGATGTGAAATTATTCAGAAACATTTGATTTTTTTAGGCAGTGCTGTGATGTAGTGGCTCTTGAACTCCTAAAGAAATATTGTTGGAATTACCATTAGTTTGGGTTTTGTGGTTAAACCTAACAGCATATGTCATTATCTGAGTGTTTTTTGTTAGTTATCACATTTATAAAACTATACATATATTTATATTTTAAGCTCTACGACTGTGCAAACTCAGAGGTCAAGATTAGCCACAGAGTTTGATCTGGTAGCGGCTCAGTGTCTTAAACAGTTTGGATTTGTGCTGCCATAAGTCTTTTCGTTTTGGTCCTGTCGTTGAAGACTCCTTGTGGGATACACACTAAAACAAATCCCAGAAACAGACCTGCTGCCGCTCACATTTAGTCTGTGTTTGCAAGAAGACAAGTTTGGAACATTGCTGATGAATTCTCCTGGGAGTTTCATTGGAAGGAACTGTCACAGCTTTTGTCAGCCTTGGGACATGTTGTCTAAACTGCCACAATAGTAAGAAGTGAAGGAGTTACCATTTAAAAAAAACTTGTGCTATTACTTTTGCTACTATTGCTTCTCTGCTTTTGTTTTTTGCTTTTGTGTGTTATGAATTGTTGATGAAGAAAAGCTAAGCAATACGATTCAGCTTTATTGCTTTGCAAGGAAACATTAGGCAATAGAGGCAATGCTAATGAATACCCACTTACATCTGATGCCAACTTCCACGCCTTATTGACTGTTGAGGAAGGTCATAATTAGTAAAAGTGATGCTTGACCTCGGACATTCTTTGGTCTCAAGAATGTTTGTGGAAAAAAAGAGTACGCCCTAGATGACACAGTCACTGTCTGCACATATCAAACTCAACAGAACAACAGCAAATAACCACTCTACCCTAAAAGCTGAGAAGACAGGTAGGTCAGCCAGCGTTCTTTGGCTGGAGCGTGGGAGAGCATGAAAAGAGCAAGGAAAGGAGAGAGAGAGAAATACAAATTTGTGGGTTTGCTTTTGTCAATGCATACCTGACTAATAACAGAAGGATCAAAGCTGCATCAGTTTTCTGACAGCTGGAATGTAGAACAGAGGAAAGAGGAGAAAAGGGAGGGAGCAAAAGGGCAGTGACACACCAAGCTGACATCAAACAACAAGCAGTGACAAAGGACAACTCCTGCATCAGCTCATGTCGCTTTTGTCTGGGCTCAAAAGTGGCTACTGTCACTCAAGACAGTTTAATTTTCTTGAGTCGTGGTCATGTCTTTTTAAAAATCTGCCTTGGAATGTTTGAATGAGGTGAAGATGAAATATGGGAACAACCTTTCCTCTCTATCCTCTTGATTTTGCTTCTGTTCTGTTTCTCGTCTTGTGCGCTATTTTTGAACAAAACAGTAAAATAACATGGCAACAACAAAAAATGACTTCTGTAAAACTTTTAAGGTAACATGTAGCTTCAACCAAGTGGTCTTATTTATCCGAGACACATTCATATTTTGCTGTAGGTAATCATACACCTGCATTGCCACAAAACCCTTGAGACATTAGTGCACTTGTTGTTTGCAGGGAAGGAATGAATTCATACTGTGAAAGTAGATTAGCAACACTCACAACACATAATTTTGTCATAGTGCGTATTTCCACGTGTTATGGAATAAACATTATATCAGTGCTTGGTTGAGCTGTGGAGAAAGTTTTAACAAAGTCCAGTGTTAGTTTTGAAAATGTAAAATAAGTCTTCATTGTTCACTACCAAAACAGCTGATGAGCTGAAATTAAGGAGCTGTCAAGACCACAAGAGGGCAGTCTGCCCTAAGATCTCCAGAAACACTTTCACGGTCACTAAATGCTGCTTAATCCAATGGATCACCCTGTTTGTGCCACCTGTGTCTGTATGTGACAGTGAGGAAGATATCTTCACATGGCTGCATGAGCCTGTTTGAATTCATGTATGTGTGACAACAGGTGTAACATTATCAAAACCTGTTTTATGTTTATGATCGTGTTTTGCAAAAGTGTGCATGAGTGTAAAATCCCACATGCCACCTTCAACCATCAGGTACCCGAGCTAATTTAAAGTTGAAAGAAATGAATGAATGTTGTAGTGATTGCCGCTCGGAGGAGGAGGAGGAGGAACACACGAGGAGGTGAGGTGAGTTCTCCTGACCCCTCATCAGACGGCGAAGGAGAAAGGGGAAGAATACGCCATTGTGCCTGAGCTCCGGAGATGATGAAATTCAAGATCCCCGCGCTGTGGCTTCATCTTAATCTGGGGCCCCAACCTCGCACTAGGCTAATCCCTCCCCGTCGAATTACTGGACCTGGATAGATTGTATTTTGTCATTGAAAATGGCAGTGTCAGACACTACCTTTTTCTCTCCTCTATTTGTTCGTCTGCCAAAGCAAATCGCATAATCAAAAGATGGAGAGAGCGCGAATGAAGAAGAGAAAGTGGTGGAGGGGGGGGTGGTGGATGTGGGGGGTAGATGGCAGGCTGAAAATGGCTACACAGTAGTATCTCTAAATTGCATGCTACCCTTACCTTTCACCCTTTTTCAAATAGGCGCATATTATCAAAAAGGTGGGCAAATTGAGAGTCAAAAGATTGGACAGCTATATTTGAAGGTATTGTGCTGACAGACACTTTTGTGTGTGTATGTGCATGCAGGGAGGTTAATGTGTGTATGTATGTCTGTGTGTATTTTCTCTGCGTTTGCATATCAACCGGAGCTGGAGATGGTAGGCCAACGTCCCTCATCTTCAAAGCTTTGTGGGAGGATTTAAATAACGCACACACACACGCACACGCACGCACGCATAGTGGACTGTTGTGTTTAAAGTGAGAAGCTATCATGTTGGAATACATTAAATATACTGTGATACACACTCCAAGGCCCACTCCCCCTGCCCCTCTCCCCCCATCTCTCTCTCCTCAAGTCATATTTCACCTTTTTTTTTTTCTCACATTACATCAATGTCACTCAGAAAAGAAGAAATTTCCAAATCTATGGGTGCCCTGCCAAATCGCCGCTAGCACCATTTGACAGACTGTCTGCGGCATGTTGCCACATTTTAAATATTGATTTTAAAATGGCCAAGTTAAGTACAAATGGCTTTAACTCATTTTTTTAAATCTAAAACCTACACAGTGAATGTTACATAAATGGCACTGGCTTTTGATTTACTTGAAAGTAATGGTTGGGAATTTAAATGAATAGTGTGTAAACCAACTTATTTGGAGATGCGCTATATACACAGAAGGATTTTCATTGTGGCTTATGATAATGTTTGTCACCCTTTTAGTCTTGTTGTTATTGCTTTCTTTTTCTATTTTTTCCTCTCTGTCTCACTCTCTTTTTCAACCCTTTTTCTGAGATAATGTCCTGTCTATTGTGGACTAACTCCAACTCCATTAAAGGAATTTTCATGCCACATACCTCCCACTTACACGCACCCATTTTACCACACACATCAGGCCAGTGTACCTCAATCACCTTTATGCACACATCCATACACACACCCTTTTCCTTATTGTACCCATAGCCACGGTGTGTATGGGCCCCCCCCCCCCCCCCTTTCTGTCTGGAACATATTACGTAGGCCAGTGGCTTGTGAGCACTGACTGGGCCTTGGGGAAGAAAAACACAATTATTTCAGCCCTCGGCTATTCACGCAAAGGTGACAAAAGCTGGTATGAAGTATGAAATCCCAAAAGTTTCTCCCGTGCCGAGGCCGACAAATTGGGATTAATTTGCACTCGTGTGCATGCGTGTCTCCAAAGTTTTCACCTTTGCTCGTTTCGCATTTCTTAAATAGTTTGGAGAACTCAAAAGGCCTCAGTCATTGTGCAGAAAGAAGAGTGTGCTCACAATGCTAATTTTAAATAACACTTTTTTTTTTGGTAAAAGCTTGAAGGACAAATTTGTGTGTGTGTGTGTAGGGTGGCAGGGGTTCTTAGTATGGGATCACACATTCACACACGCTTTCCAAATTAATTTAATCTAATTAATTGCCCTGCAGAGAGGCAACAGATGCTGCTGATTACCCCCCATTTCTGCACCCCCTTTTTTTTTTGCAGACACACAACCATAAAACTCACACCAAGACACACACACATTACTATTGCCATTCTAAATGCAACCATTTCACATGGATGTAGCTAAGATAAATTATTTATTAATAATTAGTTATTAAGAAAATGACTCTTTTTCTTTGACGCAAATTACTCCTCAGTATAACTCAGAGAAAATAAAATCCACATTTTTGTGTATTTTTTGTCTTGCCATTTTTATGTTTTCCTGACAATCTACACCTGTGTCTAGGGGATTGTTTTTGTATGAGTGTGTGTGTGTAGGCAGTCTTTTTGGGTGCTTTGTGTGTGTTGGTAGGTTGTAGGTGGCTGTGGAGGCCGGGTGGTCCCTCCTGTCGTCCTAATAGGCTTATTGGCCCCTAATCCACACCACACCAACCAGTCACATGGCTGGTCTGGTGACTAACTGCTACAACCACCATGAGGTGTGGTGTGTGTATGTGTGTCCTCACCATGTCTCTGTGTGCAGGTGTCGTACTGGAGCATGATCGTATAGTATGTACAGTGTCTGAGAATGTGTGGGTGAGAGTCTGCATTTTTCTTTCTTGTTCTGTGTGTGTATGAGCTTTGTATAATTAATGTAGTTGACATCAGGACGAACATCCACACTGATCATACAGCTGAATCAGCACCTTTGTAACAGGTTTAAGCAGGACTGCCGTAATAGACTGCTTTGGTGCACTGTTGCTTGGCATAAACCGTGTTTTCTGTGCATGTGTAAGTGTGTGTGTTTGCTTACGTGCATACATGCATGTATTTGTTAATTAAACTGGTTAAACTGTTGCCCCATGACGATGTGGGGCTCTGCTTCTGTGCTTGCATCATCTTTTTTGGACTCTTTATCTTTCTCTCTCTCTCTCTGTACTTTTGCTTTTAGTGTCTTTGTATTTGACGGTTTATCCTTGCCCTGTTTATTTTTTATTTTTTGTCTCACGTCCTTGTGTTCTTGTATGGCCCCTTGTGCCGTGTGTGAAAGACACGTTTGGAGTAGGTGTGTGCGCTCATACGCTCTGTGTTGTTTGCAACTCTGTGGCTTTACGTTTGCATGTGTGACTTTGTATCTGTGTGTTGTGTGAGCAAGTGTGTCTTGTCCCACTGGTCCAGGTTGTGACCTCGGCTTTCATCTCCTTAGTCTGAGGCTCCTGCAGCCTGCTGCGCTCCGCTCCCAGCCAACAACGCAGCAGATGTCACCAGACCCTGCAGCAAACACACATACACAGTCACATGTACATGTAATATACACATCTTACACACATTGTGTCTCTCTTTCAAAAATGGACATAGGTACACACAAGCTCACAGTATGTGTATAACACACGCTTGCAAACGCATCCAGCGGCAGTTATAGATGCACACACACACACACACACACACACACACACACACACACACACACACACACACACACACACACACACACACACACAGTCTAAAGCAGCCCAAACAAGGTTTTGTTTTGCCTCATACAGTGTGACGTCTGACCCCTAAATAAACATCAAAACACAAGTGTCACCTGGGAAAAATCTATTGTCCCACCCGTGTGGCCTTCACATGATAGACAACACAAACCAACTTAGTGTGCGCGTGTTGTGAGTTGAGATTTTATGGTTATAAACTTTGGATCCGACTCTTTAGTCATGCATTTATTTTAGCAAAACTTTGTTTTGCATCTCACCACTATAAAATTGACACTAGTTACAGGAGTCGAGAGTGCTCATGTAAACTAAGTCAGATTTTAGCAATAGTTGTTGCTGCTCGTGATACAGAATTAAATACAGTCTAAACACAGAACACAAATTACCATCTTTAATTCTGTACCATGATCTTTCACAACAAATTTCAAACATCTTGGCATCATAGTTTTACGCTACATAAAATCCTCCTCTCTTTTTTGAGCTGTGCCATCTTTCATTGTAATGCACTTTCATTACAAATGTTAACACCAACTATACTGTTGTATTATATCAAATGACAATGCAGGAAAATAGAAAAACAGAGCAACACATACATTTATTTGAATAAAAATGTTGGGGACTAGAATATGACCACAGTAGAAGCTAATTTCTGTAACAGGATGAGGATTGCAGTCATGCTCGCCCCTGTAGAAGCTGTCACTTCAGTGTATACAGGCTTGTGCCAGTCTAGAGATTGGGCTGTACTGCCACCTCCTGTTACCGCCTCCTGTCCCCAAGTTGACCCAGAAGACACACACGAACCAAAGCGTGCATATACACACACCTATTCCGACAAACACACATGCTGACAAGGTTAATTTGAGGTGTCTCTTATATCAGGCTTTCATTTGTATAATGGAAAATGAATGTTCTGTTTGTTTCACATGAATGTTTGCGTAGTGAAGAATATGTAGGTCAAATGTTGCATGCAGTAAATATATTGGCAGTTTTTTTTGGTACAACTGGATGGACTATGTCTAAGCCATTAACCAGCAACAGAGCAGTAAAGAGGGAAGAAAAAGCTGGGAGGAAGTAGTGAGCAAGGACTGGGAAGCTGTTTGTTTTGGCTGTATGCGTGTTATTTGTTCACTTGTAATTTCTCTTGTTCAGTGTGTGTGTGTATAACCTGATTCACAGCTCCACTAGATGTTGGAAGGGGTTTTTTAGCATTCGCTCACCGTTATCACACAGGAAAATCAAATTAGACAGAGATAAAACTCTTGAAGAAAGAATTGACAGGAAAATTTACAACATCAGAGGGTCTGAGCGGCCATGGTGCAAACCACTGGTAATGCTCACTTTAAGGAAAGCTACACTTTCTGTCCAACATGGTGGAGGCAGTGTTACGGCATGAACGTATAGCTCCCAATGCAACCATATCACTGGCGTTTATTCATAACTTAACTGCTGAGGAAAGTAGCATGATAAATTCTCAAGTTTATTGGGCAATACTCACTGCTCAGATTCAGCCAAATACTGGAGAACTGGTAGGATGCCGCCTGATATAGCAGATATTGACCCAAAACTTACAGTGAAAGCTAGCAGAGAGTTTGTAAAAGGCAAAGAAATTGGATATTCTTCCTGGCCAGTCACCTGATCTCAACCCAGTAGAGCAGATTTTCACCTATTGAAGAAAAGACTAAAGGCAGAAGGATCCCAAAACAAGAAGCAGCTGTAGTAAAAGCCTTGGTAAAGCATGTTGGAAGAGGAAACTAAAGGTTAAGTCATGTCCATCGGTTCAAGACTTAAGGTAGTCGTTGACCGATAAGATTAAATGAATTGTCGTTCTAATGTTTGTTAAATTATTTATGAGCCACCAAAAGTGTGTGTGTGTGTGTGTGTGTGAAAATGGCTGTAATTTCTGATGGGAATTCCACACTTTTGTCCAAACCCCTTAAAATCAGAGCTTACTTTGAGGAATTTAGTTATTTTATTTGATTTGATGATTTTCAGTCCTGAGTGTCACACTTGTGATATTTGATTAAATGCTCTTGGTCATTACTGCCTGCCACACCCTGTGCATTTAGTCATTTCTGAGGTCATTTTCTGTAGCTTCATGGCCTCAAATCCTATCGCCTGCCGCCCTCCTTGCCCATCCTAATCCCACCTTGTTTTGGTGTCGTGTGTTACATTGTGACAATGGGCAGTCAGACAGTTCTGGTGCGACGTGAGGTGGAAACGGACGGCAGTGGAAAAGTTATCTCCATCTCTCGGCTGTTTATTTTTCCTTGGTGTGACTTAAGATGGCTGCTAACGATGGAGACAGCCCTGTGTGGCCTGCAAAACACTGGCCCCGGCAAATCCCCTTGTTTATCCACAAGCTTGACCTGCTGGGACTCCGTAGGTGGGTCTTTCGCTTGGGAGATGCGTGTGATGTGTGTGTTGATGGTGGTGATGTTTTCGGGGATGCGTGGAGGCGTTTGTGATGAACTCGGGTTAAACTTTTCTGTAGGATGTCTGAGATTATCTACTTAAAATCCGCTCATAGTGAGCGTATGTTTGTGGATGAGCATTTTAGAGAGTGAACACAGACACACACACACATTCATGCGTGGCATTAGGCAAACTGAGGCAACTGTTCTGCTAAGTGGCAATGAATAGGGTCTTGTGATGTGCTCTGATGCCAGTGCTAAGCCAGCCACTGACAGTTGGACTGATCCCCAAACATATCTCTCTCTGTTTTGGGATATTGATCTAGTTGGAATACCACATCTAGAAAAGGTGGGGTCAGGAATTCAAGGTGACGTGCAGTAAATGACTGTCTGTCTGTGTTGAAAAGATGAAAGACACGTTTCCATTGTAAGAGAGGTTTTCTCAGTGTCACAATTTTTGGTGGTGAATTTACTCAAAGAACCTTGTTGGAGATACACTAAACAATCAACATTTGCGCAGTCCTTCTGTATATAATGTGTTTCAATGCTTAAAAGAATAAATGTGTGAGTGAATATAAGTTTATAGGTTTAAAGATCACAGCTGCTTTTATCGCGTACATATTTAGATATGAGAGGGAGCCGGTAGTGTTTTTGTGAGTGTCTCTCAGATGGGAATGTACATAAACAGCATTGGGGGACTCTATTGTTCTTTTATAGAAAAAGGAATTTCAACGAATAAGCGCTCACCCTTTCTCACACACACACACACACACACACACACACACACACACACACACACACACACACACACACACACACACACACACACACACACACACACACACACACACACACACACACACACCTATACACCCCTGCACACACAATAAGGCACACTAGCTCCTTATCCAATCCCTCCACTAATTCCCCCTTGGTAGAAGGTGTTCATTGTTTCTTTTTCATTCTAATCTCTCTCTTTTTTTAAAAATCCATATTAGATTCTCTTTGAGTTGGCCACAATCAGAGGCACTGAAGCAGAGCATCACCCTGCTAATGCTCTTTGTCTCCCCAGATTTGTCACTTAGCTTGGAGAGTACACCTTTGTCATGGAGCAGGGTGGGATAGAGGCAGACTTTCAGTTGGGGCAATTGTTTCTTGTCACAGGCCATCTTAACCCCCCTCCCCCTTAAGCAAATCAGCTTTGCTCTGGATTAGAGCCCTATCATAGCTCTCTCAGATCTCAGCAGCCTGCCTTAAACAGCTAAAACAAACAGATTCTTAAAGTGAGAATTGAGTGGAAACAGAGACTCTGATTAAAGCAGAAAAAAAACCTTTCTCTTCCCTACCTGGAAATCATCATTTGATATCTGAGAAATATAGAAGTTCTAGTCTTGAGATATTAATGCAATATTAACCAAACTTCTTGGCGTCTTCTGGGAAGAGTATTGTCATAAAGTCTCCATGATACCTTTTAGGGTATATGATAATATTAGATTTTCAAGGAAATTCATTATTACTTTTGTTATCTTAGTTTTTATACTAAGTTCTACTGTTATTATTTATCATCTGTCAGGTGTTGTTTTATTGGCTTTCACAGTTAAAAGCCAAGACAGGTGTTGGATCTGTTCTACTTCATTGGTTGTGTTTGCTGCTGTAGCTGAGTGACTACGTCAAAATGGAGTGAAATCTCACAAAAACTTGGATGTTCAGCCAACAGTCATTTCACTTGCTCCACATATACAGGTACATACACACACACACAGTCATGTTGAGTCCAACACGCCACCCACTCAACCTCGTCCTCGTCATGTGCTCAAAGCTCAGTTAAGCACAGATTTTGTTGGACAGATTGAATCAGCCATGCTAAATATCTGAACTGCTGCTTCATGCAGAGGGAGTAATCTATCTCCGATACAGTAGCTGGGGGGATTTGCTCAGTGGCTGTGTGTGGGGATGTTATTGAACATTTTAGGCCATGGCGATGGCCAGAGATGGTGAAATGGCAGGAAAACTGATGAGCAGACACTTTATAGACCAGGAATGAACTCTAGCTATAATCCTGCCGATGTCTGTTGGCTCCCTTTTTCACCTTCCCGTCTTAGCTTAGTCTTTCTTTCACCATCGACCCATCTTGCTCATTTTGTCCATCATTTCCCTTCTCTCGTCTTCCTGTTATCCACCCCTCCATCATTTATTTCTGTCTTCTCTACCCTTCTCTTTTTCTCACTTGACCACCCCTCTTCCTTTATACACCCCCCTCCATGTCCCTTTCTCTTTCTCCAGCAGAAGTGCAGAGCCAGGGCTTTTGCCTGCTGGTAATTTATTTTCCCATTAGCCCCCTGTCTGAAGTGCATGCTCTGGGTCTGACTGTATGTGGGGGCCACTGAGGCCACCCAAAAGAAAGACCCAGAGAATCGAAGAGAAGAGGGCACCCTGGACGCACTGATAAGCTGTGAGAGTCAGGGGAGGCAGGGTGGGAGGACAGAATGAGGGGAGAAAGACAGGATATGAGATACTAGCTTGGTGTCCATCTAAGCATTTTTGCGGGTTATGAGTTATGATTGAAACTCATTTGAAAAGCTACATAAAAATTGCATTTTTCAGAGGAGACCTTACTAGCATTAAATTATTAATTGATGGACAGGTAATTGACAGCAAGTCAATATAATTAATTCTCTGGAGCTTCTGAAATACTTTAGTACTTCAGTTTGTGTGTGATTGGCTGTAGCTTTAGCTAGAGGTTCCCCCGAATAAAAACACGCCTTTCTCCGATGGCATTAGTCTTTTTAAGGGCTGGGTAGTTTGTGACTCTGGTCATTTTATCTGCTGCCATCAGAGGAAACTCTGCATTAAACACATTCTTCTCTGTCCTCTTACTTTCTCCTGCTTTTAAATTATATACACACCCCTCCTTTTTTCACACAAATATACACGTTTTTTTTCCTGTTGACTGTTTATCACTGTGTTATGGGACAAGTCTCCTGCAACCAGAGTTTTGAATTCAGAATCAGTTTAAAAATCTGAAGGCATAATTAAATTAAAGGTTTATAATGTTGTGCTGTTATCAAAGAAGCTCTCTCTGTTGTAAAGTGACAGATTTTCAGGACTGCATTTTAATGAATGGACACAACAAAAGAAAAGCTCCTTTCAGAATGGATTTATGAGGCTCTCTTCACAGTTAAGTCAGAGGTCACACTCAGGCACAAAATGGCTTCTCAGGCTAATATATGGCTAATTTTTGGGCGTTTTGGCAGACGGGGTTCAGTGTCAAGCTCAGTGAAAGTTTGACGTGGACTGAATGAGCTGGGGATTGAACCGCCAAACCAATGGACAACCTGCTCTACCACGAGTCAAGTTATTATTCTCAGGGTCCCACAGTCGTGACAGATGCTTAGCTGTGTATGTAGTTTCTTGTCCTTTATTGTTCCATTATCTGGCAGCAGGCTACATTTCAGACTGAGTTTTACAAAAAGGACTCCGTGTCTCTGGCTTAGTGTCATTCTACACCATTTTCATCCAAAACTTTGGCTCACACTGTGCTGTAATCTACCGGCCTTTTCCTTTAAAACAAGCCTAATCCTGCTCTTGTTGTGACTAATCGCTTTCCTCTCACTCTCTTTGCTCACTTTTGTCTCTCACTTTCCCTCAACTGTTTGTCAACCCTTGAGTTTTTTTTCTCTTTTCGGTTGATGGTGCCCCAGGGATGGGGTTTCGGTCAGCAAAGGATGTTTCCATTTTTTTGGGGGGGTCTGTTAAATCTGATCCACAAGGTGGTTATAGTGAAGCTAAATGCTGTGTTTTTATGTGTGTCTGTGTGAGAGAGAGACAGTTCACTCCGTTATTATGACCATTGTTATTGTAATTTGCATAACTGCAGCAATATCATTGTATGCTCTTTATGTCCATTGTTACCTTTAAAATAACATGTACATGCTGCTTCAGAAAAAAATCTTCAGATATAATGGTAGCGGATGAATAAATTGCTTTTAATCTCTGTGTGTGTGTGTGTGTGTGTGTTTATATTACACATATAGTGCTGCATTCATAGGTGGTATGTAAAAAGGCCTGCCTTATCAGTTATCAGGGGAGGCCGAATTGACACAGAGGAATCACTCTATTGTGAGCGGATTCAAAGAGAGATGTGAGCACATGGATGTCTCCATTTCCACAAACTGTGACCTTGAGGCGAGAGCAATAGCATCAAGCCCCCCTGCCCACTTCCAATCTGCTGACTGCTGAATTCAACCAAAGGCAGCTGATTTTTGGGTGTTGGGGTGCAGAGCTAAACGCTGCTACTTCTGGGTTATTCTTTAAAACACATTTAGTCTGGCTTTTATTTTTACAGAACTGTGAATACAAATTCAAAGATCTGTAAACAGTTTTGTGTGAAGTGTAATATTTATACGATACCCACACTATCTGCTTGGAGTTTGTATTTCACACAGCTTTAAAATGAGTACACTTCATTACAGGCAGCAAGAAGTAGGAGTAAAGGAAAGAAGAGAACGCGACTCTGCGAAACTTTCAGGAATATTTTTGTGCTCCTTGTCAAGTACTTGCAGTTATAATGAACCCTAAACTGCCCAGGAAGCAGCATTTCACAACTGCCTAAGATTTGAGTGTAAATGACCTCAGCCTGTCCCCTTTTCCCCACATTAGGATTATTTTGTTTTGTGGCACCAGGCTTAAGTAAGATAATCATCAGCGTGTCATCATCGTTTTAATAACAGACATGTTTTTATCTTCCTCTATGTAGTACTAGACATCGTCATACTCACTTCAGCAACTGACAGATTGGTTGGACCAAGCATACTGTCAACAATGATAGCATACCAGTCAGAATTTAAACCAATCAATGTTTTTGGAAAATTCTAAGAAAACATGTTTTGGCTTTTCACTTGCTTGTGGAAGACGAGTACAAACCATTGACCAATTAGAAGCCAATTGACTGATGACCTGTATTCAAAAGCCATTAGCTTATAGATGTGTGTTTGTATGTATGTGTGCGCCGTGTTCATGTATCAGGCACTAATTCTTTTTGTCCATCATATGCTAGCATTGCCCAACTGTCGTGTGTGTGTGTGTGCGCGGACGTGTGTGTCAGACCAGGTCTACACAAAGAAGCCAGGTTCCTTTCGCACTCAGCCTAATTAATCCATCCCTAAGTGACAAAAGGATCTCTACCCCTCCTTCCTTCAGTTTGTCCCATTGGTATTTTGGGGCAGAGAGATTCAGCAGGACCCCCGGGCACCCCTCCTGCCCTGACCCCTGCCCCCCCACCAGGGGAGCATCTGTGGATCGATCCAGGGCCAGCTGGCATGAGGGGAGAGGGGCAGGCCTGGTAGTCTAACACACACGTGCACATAGACATACACACTGTATTCTAAAACAAACACGCCCTTCTGGAATAAAAGCAATGCATGTTAATGTTTGTAAAGTAAAAGACTAAGTGCAGGTTTCAGGTTAGATTTTTGTTTTTAACTTGTGACGTTTGTCCTGTGGTCTGATTTGTGAGAGTGTAGTACAATGCTCAGCCTGAGAACAACTGTGGGTTTAGATACTCTGCAATTTCACAGAGTTGCAGCTAGGGGGCAGCATACTGCCACTGCCCTCCCCCTTGTCTGACTTCTTCTTTCCATCCTTCTTCCCCTCTCTCCCGGCGTGCCCATCAGTACACACATACATCCAGGTGTTCAGTCAATCTCTGGGCTCAGAAAGAGAGAGCGTATTGATAGTCCTATTCTCTCTGTAATAAATTAAACTTCTGTATTGTCCTTTCCTTTCATTTTACATTGTCACAACCTCCAAGTCACCCTAATCCTACCTACCCCCCCCCACTTCACTCAAACACATACAAATGCACACAAACACATTGATTGACAAGTAACATCCAGGGAAATGGAGCAGATTTCTATTGTTTGCTGTCCCTTCTCAAATATGTTGAAACGGTTATTCCATTCTTTTGCTGGGGTATTTATCCTATCCTTAAGTATTTCCTGTTTTCCATAACCCCCCTCCTCCCTTGGTTCCCCATCCACCTTTTTGCTAAATCCCCTCCACTTAAGTGTTTGGTACATTTGGCAAATTCATTCATAAAGTATCTACATGCACTATTAGCTTAGTATAATAGCTGGGGTGTAATCTGCAAAGAGATGAGAGGTAGAGTGGAGAGTGTTTTTCTTTTTTAATTTTTGCCCTCATCTTTTTTTGTGGACAAGCTTTGGTTGGTGGTGGCATTATGATGCACCATTATTTTTCAAACTGACAAGGCTCAAATGTCAGCACAAAATGTCAGGTGGCTGAACTAGTTTGGTCTGTTGAGATATAGATATATATATATATTGTGTTTGTGTTTTTATTTATTAAAATTTTTCATTATTGGTCTGAGCATAGGGCAAGGTGGGGAAAGATGGTGGGAGATGGAAAGATAGGCGGGTTAGGAAGATGTACAGTGGGATGTCAGTTGGAAATGGAACCACAGAAGTTGAATCAAGAGTTAAAGTCAAAAGTTCTTTTAAGAACTTTGTTCCCAAACACCAACACTCCCCAAAAGGATAAAAAAGCTCACATTTGAAGAAAGTAAAAAAAGTTATTCGTTTTAAAATGTGCAGGTAAGAAAAGTAAGGCAAATGTTAACCATTACATATTCAGTATTTATAACAGCATTGACAAATAATTAGCAAGGATGCTGGCTATGGGGTGTAATTGTTGACATTTATGCTATTGTTAATGTCCTTTCTTTGTGTCTGTGACTTGCGTTTCAGCATTGGCTAGTTGCATCCTTTGTTTCTGTGTTCATCTTGATTACTTTCAGCCACAAAAAGTTAAATTTAAGCTTTGTTCATATTAACCTGTACATGCAATTTATTTATTGCAAATAACATGAACTGTGTGTTGGTACTCCTGTGGCCAGTCCATAGAGTTCCATACTTGGAGTTAACATAGTTTCTCCCTATAATAGCAATAGCCTTTCCACTCTGTGCTGATACCAACTCACTGTGGATATGTGTGTATATGAAGGAATACCCTGCGGTCCTTAGTGATAAGGATGAGATTGAGTTTTCCCTGGTACCAAAGCCTCTGAGGTGTATATGTATTTCTGTGTGTGAAGACATCAGGAAACAGCCAATGTAAAGAGCTTGTATCGCTTTATCTGTCGCACATGCCAGAGTGTATGTGTGTATGTATATGTGCCCTCAAACTGGCGTTGTGTGAAAGAGAGCTAGCTGCCCTGCTTTGTGCAGCATTGTGCACTTGAGAGGATGAATCCTCAGGGCTCAATTCACAGCAGAGACAAGTAGGTATTTTTCTGTGGTATAATAATGTGTTTGTGTGTGTGTGTGTGTGCATGCGTGCCTGCACTGGTACAGTACAATATATGCTGTTTTTAGAAATCAACGCAGTGAAATAGAGACCAAAAGGGAAAGGGAGGAATCAGACAGATTTAAAGAAAGAACATGAGTTACTGTTGCTTTCTTCTTTCATTTCACGTGGTCTGAGAAAACCAGGGTCTAATCCTCATGTTGGATTTGCTTTAAACACACGTCTCTCCTCACATGCAAATAAATGCGTAGCATTTATCCGGGAAAAGTGTGTCACTTTACTATCAATGGACAGCACATGGTATGTCAATGGCATCAACACAGCAAGGAGGTGAGCCAGTCTGCTATTCACTGACAGCATGGTGCTTCCATAGCCAGAGTTGCAGCAGTCAAAAGCCATCAGTGTTGGTTGGAGAGAGGGCAGACAAAAGGCTGAAACATCCCCAACTGTTCAGTTTTCATATCTAGCAGTCAGTGACAAGGCTTTCCAGCAGTTCGTCTTTTTCGCAGACTGTCCTCTGTTGAGAGGCTTGTGTGCACACGCTCACACACAGGGCCATGTCACTGATTCTATAACTCTTATCGCCTGGTCTGTGGCATATTCCCAAATTCCAATTTGACTGTCTTGCCCTAGGCCTAGAGCACATCTCTGAAATATAGTATAGCAAAAATGACTTCTGTGTGGACATTTGTCGGGGAATATCTGGAACAATTTTCAAGCCACATTCACTCTAAGAAAATCAGTAGGTCATTGTTTTAGCTTGTTCTGAATTTATTGACTAAATATTTTTGCTGAAATGCTGAAAAAAGTTACTTATCTTTATCTTCTGTGCGTAGTGCATCCTCTCATTAATTAGCAGAGCCTTCATTCCTGTTTCTTTTTTCGATTTTCCATTTGATCCCCACAGTGTTGAGCAATACAGGGCTGTATTCACCTGCACACGCTTCATCTTTTTCCTTCCAGGAGTCTCCATCAGGGCGGAGGAAGGCCTTGGCCACCACGACCATAAACATGAAGCAGTACGCCAGTCCCATGCCCACGCAGACAGATGTCAAGCTCAAATTTAAGCCTTTGTCGAAGAAGGTGGTGTCGGCCACGCTGCAGTTCTCCCTCTCCTGCATTTTCCTCCGTGAGGGAAAGGCCACGTAAGTTTTGGTCTCATATGTTACTACTTGAACTCTCGCTCCTGCTCTTCTAAAGCTGGGCCCACATTACATTCCAATTCTGTTTGGCCCAATTTTGGGTCAGATTTGCCCCTCCTGATAATTGGAGGCTGTTCCCTTTTTGAGGCTCAATGATCCAATTATTGACCCAAATATTACTGCTTTGTAAAAGTTTCTCAAGTATAATCTTAATGCTAAGATTGCTTAGTATTAATAATACTAACATAACTTAAAACAGAACATTGCAATAGCTACTAAGAACAAGGTGTTTGCACTGTAAAATGGACACTATAAGCCATGCTGAATTTATCGGTTTAATTTCATTTTCTCCTCACACGCCATGCTAAGAACATGGTGGCTGCTAGTTGACAAAGAAAGCCCCCCTGTTTGTTTTGGTGTAAAGCAGTCTTGGGGCCATTACCAGGAAAGTTTGAAATATTACTCTTTTTAATCTATTTTCAAAATATAACAATATTACAAACATGTTATTTGTAACCTTTTACACCACTTCCTGCTACGGAAAGTAACTGCACTACACTAATGCTTTAACACACCACTGCCCAACACTGCGCTGAAAATCACATTTGATGATGCAAATCTCTGAGATTTCTGAAATCCCCCTGTGAAATTACTTGGCATGAATGTAAAGTGTGGTCCTGTCTCTTGACTGAATTATTTGATGAGTGTATTCTAAAAAGAAAAATCTGTTGTCTGTGGTCTCCCACTTCTTAAAATTGGTAAAGATTTGAAAATTCTCTAGGGCGCATCAGGCTTTTTTCAGTGACATTTTTGTTATTTCAGATTCTTGTTATACACACAGATTGTAGTGAGCTTCATAATTGCAGCGTTTAATTCATTGTCATATATTCCACTTTACCACTAAACCTTCATTTGAGGACAATCTCGATTACTGTGTTTGTTTTTATTCATCCTAATTTTATACCACCTTTCATTAAAAGACAGGCGCACACACACATATACACTAAGCAAGAGCAGAGCAGCGAGGCCTTTGTTGTGGCGTGGACGGTGGGTCGATGGTGCATAACCCTTGTTAACCCTTCGGGGAATGATGTCGACCACACACAAACAAACTCTATCACAGCAGCTCAAATGAGCCCGTGGGCCTGGGAAACACCAAACACAAAGAACAAAGAGGAGAATACAGTGATTATGATGGAGCTGTGGTATCAAGGGAGTGAGGGGGGAGTGCACAAGACTGCATAAAATACAATAAATAATGCAGAAATTGGTGCGTCTTTGAACAAAGTGGTGGTGGTGAAATAGAAGAGATGGAAGCCGGGTTTGAGGTTCAGTGCGAAGCTTGATCTTGAAGAGACAGAAGGCTAAAATGTGACAAGTGATGTTGAAGTGTTAGATATTTGTGACAGTAAGGTGTAGACGTAGATGTCTGAAGGGAAGAAATGAAAAAGTGGCAAAGGAGGTAGAGACAGGAAGACAAGGTATCCAAAGCTATCGTAATCCTCAGGTGTGGTCCAGTTCTCCCAGCTGACTGATTACAAACACAAAACTCACAAACACTAAACCTTTTTATTTCATTTATATGTGCAGTATGTCTTTACTTTAAAAAAAAACCTGAAATAAATTTGAATCATCATTATATACGTGTAAACTGTTTTGAGCGCAGTTTTTGTGAATAAATGTTTGTATCTTTGTTAGATGTATGAATCATGTGCTTTCTACTATCAAGGGATGAGGACATGCAGAGCCTGGCCAGCTTGATGAGCATGAAACAGGCAGACATCGGCAACCTGGACGACTTTGAGGAGGAGAACGAGGAAGATGAGGAGAACAGGGTTAATCAGGAGGAGAAGGCTGCTAAGATCACAGGTGATAATTGAAATGTGATTTTTCTTTCTTTGAGAGTTGATTGATGTAAAGTTATTTCGATTTAGAGACATGTCAGCTAAAGTTTATAACCTACATTGCTGCTTTGAAGGAATCTGCTTGTATAACACTAGTGTTAGTTTTTACTCGTCAGCAACCACATTTTCAAAGAAACACTTTCTTTTTTTGTGTCAGATGCTCTGTGCAGTAATGAAAGAATGGGCTGAAAAACTACAATGCTAATCGTATATTATTACTGCCATGAGCTATCTGAGACTTCACCTCGTAGGAACAATTACTATATAAATAATTTGTTATGAATTACCAAGAACTGGTTCCCTAGGTTTCGTAACTTTTCCCTCTAACCGTAAATCTGAGTGTGACTGTGCTTTCACACACATGAAAAAGTAGTGTTTTGTAATTTCATCAGCTTCATTTCCATTTTTTGTAAGCTTCAGGTTATCGTCTGTTGCTTAGGCTTTCCTACCCTGTTATCCCTTGTTCCCTGTGTTCTCCTCCTCTGTGTGCTGCTGTTGCTGTGCCTCCTCTCATACATGCATGTTGAAGAGTGAGTCTGTGCTCTGATGAATGGGTCCCACTGCTTCACTTAATCCAACTTTTCAAAGCGGCATTTCTTCATGTTAGGCTTCATGCCTTCTCCCTTTTATTTGCCCTATCCCCTTTGTCTCATTTATATGTATATGCATTGAGCGCCTACAGCGATGCTTCACTAGCATGCATTTCTGAATCGAAGCCTTGGCCAAGGTGCCAAATCTCCCCACTATCATATTCCTCTCTTGGATGTTTCCTACCCACCAAGCCAGCAATCCAACCCAGCAACTGACACGTACTCTGCAAAACACATTTTATTTCACAAAGAGTATTTAAAAAAAAAAATGGAATAATTTACACCAAACAAGGATGTTATTTTGTACTTGTCAGGGATAATCAAATGTTCTTCAAAGCAATCAGCTAGTAATCTCAGCGACTAAACATTTCAAGGTTGTTTTTGGTCTTTACATGGTTGTGTGAAGTTTGCACAAGACAAACCATAAGAAGCAACAAGCCACTTAAATACGTTTCCTTGTACAGAAATTAATGTATATATTTGCCCGCGAAGTACCTAGCTAGTATTATAATGCATGAAGCATAAACGAAGGTCTACAAATGCATGTAGTTTTTGTGTGTGAATGTGAGTGTGGATATTCTCAGTGGGGTGTTACTTTTCTTTGTTCACTGCTATTCTTCCTTCCTCCCTTCCCGGCCCTGTCGTTTACAGAGATAGTAAACCAGCTGAATGCCCTCAGCTGCTTACATGGGGATGATGATGATGATGATGATGGTGGTGTCCTTAAGCGAGCACGCAAAGCAACCGCTAAGCCTGCCGCTTCCTCCCAAGGTCTTTTTTCACCTTTCTTTCACCCCCCTTTGTGTCCGCATCTCTTCGTTCATGACATTTTGAACATTGTGTCACATCTACCCTGCCATTCGTTGCCACACTTACATTTTTTTTTATGTATTTCTCTGAATCCTTTCATTTCCAGCTTTTCTCTCTTTTTGTATTCTCTCCGTCTCTCTTTGGCTCAGAACCCCCCCATCCCACCATCCTCCTTGACATTGGTATTGTGGTCGTGTTGTCGTCTGTTTATCTTGGGCCATGTGGCAATGTGTTTGCTGTACCAGGTGTTGGTGTTCTTCCTTTGGGTTCCTTCTTTGGTTTTTTTGTGACTGTGTGAAGTGGTCTATTTTTTACTGCAATTGTAGTGAACCAAACCAGGTACCAACAGTAACTCTTTTTAATTGTAATTAAGTGTAATTGTTACTAAGTGTTAGTTTTGGATTACAGATGAGATACTTTAGAGGAATACAAAAATCCCCCCAAAAAATTATTGAAATAACTGTCTTTATCACTTATAAAGAGACTATCACAGTCCTGGTGTCCTGTAATAACATGACAAGCACAACACCATCACGTTTTACAAAAACTGCCACCATTATGCCTGGAAAACATAAATATTATTTTATGGACCCCTACGACTGTCACCTAACGGTTCTGTAGCTCTTGAGTTTTGCCGCCTGTATAGTGAACAAACCATAGGTTCCTTCGTTCTAAGGACCCAGTTTTACCCCACACAGAAATGGCTGCAGGCAGCCAGGGATTTGAACCAGGGACTGCTTAGCTGTGAGACGGCAGCACTAAACACTCCACTATGCTGCCTGCATTATCAAATAAAGAATTTATTTATCTATTTTGACACATTATATTTCAACTCAGCCACAACTTGCTAAGATCAGATTACGGATGACGATGAACACTGACCCATCAGTCCTTGCAGGTACTGGACTGCAGGCTGCTGAGGTGACTTTTCACCTGGCAGAATAATTCTACCATTACCAAAAATGTGAGGTCACGTATACAAACAAATTTAACTGAATATTAATATTTTGATAATAATAATTAATATATTGATAATCTTTTCTGTGTGGAAAAACATTAGTCCTGTTGAAGTCTGAATGGACTTTTTTTTTTTTTTTTTTTAAGAATCAGGAAAGAATCAGAAAAATGGCACAATATAAGTTCTTGGACCAAAGCATATTGTTGACTGCATTATTGGAAACGCCTCATGTGTTTTTAATCAGTACGTGTAACTTCACTACCTACCCTTTAGTAGGATCTAGAAAATGTCCCCCAAAACATTCTCAGTTGCTTTCAATAAAGACACAACAAGGGGCAGTGCTTCCTCCAGCACCTTGGAGAACTTTAAAACAAAAAAACACATTCATACTTATCATAGTATAAAATGGGTAATGGATGTTTTCATTAAGCAGGAAGGAAAAGTGCTGCACCTCTTACAAGCTAATGTCATTTCACAGCCACACAACATACAGACCAAGGGACACACACACCCTCTCTTTGCTCAGATTCTCACTTGGAGCTCAGCAGCATGTCTTGGCACTGACCTCACACACATTTACATGCTTTTCAAACTGAACTGCTCCCAAGCGGCATGTGATTGAGCTACAGTGAGGATGATGAAGATAAAGTGGACAAGTCTTGGCCGCTTTGGTCAGGATCTCCATAGCAGCCCTGTGCTGCCTTCTCGGTCTCCCGTGGTAACGCTATACCACGCAAAGTTTCCCAGAATGCTGCAGTTGTATGCACTAAAGTGGATTGACGGAGAAGCACAGAGATTTTAGGTAGCACTCTACAGCACGATAAAATTATCCGTGCTTGTGGTTCACTCCAAAGTGCAGATTTTGGTTGAGTTTGTGAGTTTTGGGATGAATTTTATCTTGGGAAGTGTTCTATTTTGCTGTGTCTTTAGTAATCATTTTTGCATGATTTTTGTTCATATATTTAACTTTATTGTACTTTGGCAAAAGAGCTGATCAACAAACTGAACTTCCTGGAAGACGAGGATCAGGAAACGCCTCCTGTCATGAGCACAAATCCCTTTGATGACCCTGACGGTGAAATTCATCCCAACAACCTCAACCCGTTTGGTGATCCTGATGAGGAAGGTATGTTGAACTATGTCAGCCTATGATGAAAGTTCATTCATTCATTTTATTGTGGCGGGAATATTGGGTTAGGCTTTTTATCTTACAGTGGAGTAATGTTACCAAAATCAAAGTAAAGGTTAATAATGGGAGTTAAATCACAAACAATACAATATTGGGATGTACACATGCCAAAAAAGTTATGATCACTATGATAAGTAGGTGGGCTTCAATACTTTCAGGTAGATTATAAACCAATAATTTTAGCTGATTACCTGAGTATCCAGGCGTATTAGTATGGACGTTTAATTTTTGATCTATATGCTCCTTTAAGTTTTAAGTTTCTTTGTTTATATACACCAATCTGCCAAGTTACATTAGATTCTTACTAAACTGGTATTGAAAGTTTACATTGGTCAATCCTTTTTTTTTCTTGAGGGTGAATTTTTGTAATTCAACCTCAGCTGTATGTTGACATGCATGTGTTTTTAATAGTGTCGGTTCTGATGGATCTGAACACGCAAAACGCACATTTGAAGCCTTAAGTAAAGCAAGTTTAGACAAACCTTTACTTTTTTTTAGTTTAGCAGCTTTTAATAAATTGTACTTTAAACACAGGCACTAACACATAATCACACCGTGTCTAATAATGCTAGTAATTAAAAAAAAAAAGGTTAGATGACAGCACATCAAACTACAGAAAATACTAAAGGGTCACTGACACTTTTACAAGTCTAATATAGGATATGTTTTATATTCAGTCAGTATTTTCTCTTCTCCATCAAACAGAACCTCCGGCCCAACCAGAGTTGCGGAGGATTGTAGATGAGGATTCGTTCTATGACCACGACTCCTCAAATCCATTCAGCGATGAACCAGAAATGCACACATCTGCTGCGAATCCTTTCGAAGAACCAGACCAAGACATAGAACCCCAGACAGATCCAGAACCTCCTAAGCCGAGGCAGAGAAAAGGTGTACGGCCTGTGGACATGAGCAAGTACTTGTACGCCGATACCTCTCATAATGACGAGGAGGAGCTAGATGAGTAAGACATTATCTTATTTTTCTTTTTTTTTATGTGTATACGTTCAGTTGTGGAAAAGTTTAGTGATTATTTAGTTCCTGGATATAAGTATTAATTCCGTTTTTTTAGGTTTGAGTAATTATGTGCCATCAACTAATTCTTTGTCCTGTTGCCTTTTTTTTCCGCATTTCAATTTTCCATTAGAAAGAAATTAGATTAACAAACACGTGCATTTGCCGAGTCCACATTCCATTGTTTGGTAGAGGGTGGTCGCTTCCCTTAAACTGTTGAACTAGCTGGTTTCTGTTTCTGTGAGCTGCCCCTACTAGGAACCGTCTAGGAGGACCCAGCCTGCCTGGTTTGTTCGCTCTTGGCAGGTTGGGTCCTGTAAGACCCCTCTCTTTAGGGAGAGGGGTAGTCGTAGCCCCCCATCAGGCCAGAGTGACGAGGCAGCTCTTTCAACAAGAACAAGGGCCCTGTTGTTTTACTGCATTCTTTTAGCTTGTCTCCCTCCTTTCCCTCCTCTGTCATTCCTTCCCTCCCTCCTGTTAGCTTGTTGCCATATACTTTCCCTCTTTGACATCCTCCTTAACTTCCTCCGTAGACTATGCAAATGTGTATTTTGCTTCCTCTTTTGCCCTACTGTCCCCATTCTCAGTTACGTCAAAGAGAAGAAAGCTTTAGTTATTGATTAATGTTCTTTCAGATCATGTGCTGCATACAATGTGTGTCTCCTATCCATCTATATGTAGTTTTAATTTCATTTAAGACAAATCAGTTATATAAAACTGGCAGCAGCTAATCAGATATGGTAAAAACTTATTTTTATTTATTTTTATTATAGTAGTTCATAGAAGCTTGAGGTTAGAGTTAAAGAAGCCCTGCATTAAAACAGGATATTAGTTACTACCTTAGTGTTCTCACAGTAACTTTAATCTGCAAATAATAGTATCGAGAATAATTTCATAATGTGACTATTGTTTTATGTAAATCATACCAGATCAGTTTTACTGATTGTGTGTGACCTCTGAAAAACAAATGGCTGTGGTCAAATTGGAAATGTAAACTTGTAGGTTTCGGGTGTTGAGGGAAGCTGTCACACTTGGGCATATGTTTTAGTCCTCTCTGCTTTTTAAAGATAGACAGGTTATTGACTGGCATGTTTCTTTTGTGCTGCCTCTTAAATCAGGAGCAGTTCTTTGCAGAATAGAAAGTTCAAGAGGGCACCACAGTGTTTTGACTGGAGCCCTTTCACATGTCTTTTAGCTAGTGCTGGTCTGTTGAAGCTGCTCTGTAAGCCTGCCTGCTTTTCTTTTCTTCACTTCCCTTCTTTCTACCCTCTCTATCGCGCTGCAGTAAGATAGACGCTGAGTAGCTCTAACCTTTCTCTTTCAGACAGATACCTAGTCAGTCAGTTGTTTCTTTCTCACTCTCACGCTCACCCCCACCCTCTTCATCCAATTCTTGTGCTTGCTTAGAATTGCTTGTTGCATGTTGAGTGAATGTCTCAAGGCCGTGCCCCTGCTTTCAGTGCTGCAAGCATGCCTGTATATTGATAACACTCTGGTATGTGACTCCGGTGTTTGTGTGTGTGAGTGTGTTTGTATATGTGTGTGTGTGCACGTGCACGCATGTGATCATGTGCGCCCGTTCCTTCATGCTCCTGTCTGTCAGTAGTCCACCTTGGGCAGTGAGGATATGAGGTCACACAGACCTGACCTCAGTGCACCTGCATCATCTATTACCTTGCAACATGTGTGTGTTGTTCATTGTGTTGCGCCAAACTCTCGTCTCAAAGATGTATTGGTTTTCCAATGTTTAATGAGCAGTTAGAGCCAATTATCTGCGGTGATAATTGTGTTTAGTAATGTCTAGATGTTTTTATATTTGGTACGAAGTAGTAGTTAATTGTTTTAAAATTGCTATCACAATTTAAGCTGCAGATCTTTTGCAACACAGAAGAAAAGGAGGGTTTAAAAAAACGGAAGCATATTAAATTGCAATCACAGTACTGCTCTTGCAAACTTTGCAATTCAATTATTTTCAGTGTTTCAGGTACAGTATTTTCTCCCATTGGATTGTATTGGTATAATAACATCCACAACCCAAAAGTTAGTACCTTAGCCTGTGTGTAAAAAAAATAAATAAATAAATAAATTTATAGACCGCATAACATTCACGCAACTTACGAACTTGACAACTTTTTGTCTTGACTTTTTTCTTCTGTTGTCTCTCTCTTCCTTCCATGTTAGATCCAACCCGTTCTATGAGCCAAGGACTTCGAGCCCTGTGCGGCCCCCTGCTGGAGCACCCTCCCTGGATGTGGGCACCAGCCAGAAAAGGAGGGCTCCCCCACCTCCAAATTCCAACCCTGGCCTTGTCCCTAGTATGCCAGCTCCCAAACCCAGCTCTGGCCCAGAGATGGAGAGAACCCAGCCAATCGGCCCCAGCCCAGTAGCAGCAGTGATGGGGAGAGAGTTGGCCTCCTCATCCCCCAAGGTAAACACTTTACTTGAATTTTGTAAAGAGTCATTTATCACCAGGACAAGTTACAATGATCAAAATGCAAAAAGCACTTAAATGAAACACAATCTTACAGGCTCAGCAGTGTCTTACCGTGTGATACACAATGATACATGGGTGACAGATTGACAATAATTATGAATGTTTTCCATACTAACAACTTTGCCTGTGTGAAATCCGTTATTGTCTTGCCCACCTTTATTTTGTATTGTGTTATAAATAACACAAGTCCTTTTCATACAGTCTGTTAGAGTGAAGTCACTTTTACAATAATGATCTTCACAGCTTTATTTAGCCATATTTGGGATGGGGTGAGCCCATGGTACTGGCACAACATGTCCATTAAACGTGAGAATTTTTTAGTCTCTATTTTTGTTTTTGTCATTTAGAGCAGTAAAAAACTTAACCAAGGACCAGCGTGGGGAAAATATTCTGATCTGATCACGAGGAATCAATATTTCAGCACTAGAGGCTCTGTTGATTTCTGCCAGGCAAAGCCAAAAAATGTAATACAAACTGTAAAAGATGATGATTGAAAATTATAATCATAAACTTCAGGACACTTTGTGCACTGGCATCAACAACATGATGAATGTGAATTCTGTTTAACTACAAATGTTAAAAACAGACAATGAATAAATTGAATGTGCCATGTCTGTAGAGTTGCAACATTAAATTCTTTAACAGCTTGATTGTACGTTGGTTGGTAGTTGATAGTTTTGTGTTTTCCTTTTAGTATATGATGATAATCCTAGTTCCGTTCTGTTAAAATGACCAATGCATACCATTCACACCTGTGCCATGTTAAACTGATACCCTGGTTTCACCAGGGCCAAGCGGAGTCTGATTGCAGCTGCAACTTTTACAGAAAAAGTGCCAGAGTGGTCATTCAGACATTAAGCCGTCACGTTCAGTTGCCATCTGATTAGTGGAAAGCAGTGCATGTCTGAAAGGGCGTACGAACAGCAAATCTTTAACATAAACTAAAATCCAAGAATTTTGCTGCTCTAGTCAACAGTCTGCTTACTATTCTCCGTGCTGGCTTATTTTTGTCAGCATGTGTTATTATTAGTGAGCGACTTGAAGAGAGAGAGTGTGTGTGTTTATGTGTGTGTTTATGTGTGTGTCCACATCCAGTGGTCCTTACATTAGCTTTTTCCGCCTGCACAATCCCATCTTCTTCCCCATTCTTTATGCTCATGAAACTCCTTGGCTCCTCATTTGAATATAGGTATTTGTTTATTGATGTGTTTTCATATGTTTATTTATTTATTTAAATTAGGTAAATCATGGCTCGGTCTAATTAAATGGCTGATGGTCACACACACTCACAGCAGGAGTCAGACCACTGGTGGGGAATGATTGGCTGGGGGTTTGGGAATGGGTGGGGGTTAGAGCTGTGTGTGTGTGTGTGTGTTTAGGGGCTCAGTGAGCCTATGTGGGGCTTAAACACAGGAGGCTTAACTGCAGCAGAGCGATCACAAGGGGGTGTTGACCCCCTATGAACACACACTTTGTACAGTTACTTATACAAACAGACACACACAGGTCCCTCCTCCCCATGAAGCTGGCTAGCTGACTGTTTTAGTGTAGCTGGGCGGTGATGCTGGCCGTCCATGTAATTATGGCACAGTGCCTTTATCACCGAGCTGCAGTTGCCTGTGACCGTGGGTGAGGGGGCCTAAACCACTTTAATTACCCAGAGCCAGTGACCTGTGGTGGGCCACACTTCGCCAAGAGATGCCCCTGCCTCTGGAGCTTGGGGTGGAGGGAGGGTGGGATGCCGAGAGTGCATCATGGGTACAGTGAAGGAGAATAGGTGGAAGATAGTGAAGAGTGGAGGAAAGGAGAATACTGGGTGAAGAGAATGAGGAAGCCCAGGGAATGGTAGAAAGAGAGATAGGACGTTCACAGTAAACAAGGACAGGCCTACAGGGTTTGTTCACATATACAGCTTGCGTGAATAGGTTTCTCTTTCTTATATGCACCAAGCGCTATGACACACACACACACACACACACACACACACACACAGTCTGCAGCAATGTGTAGGATGTGAGATGACCTTTGAATGTATGAAGTCAGAGAGGATTAAGAGGAGACATCCCCACTATGAGGGGCCAAGACGAAACCAACACATCATCGCACTATGAACGTGTACGGGGTGCAGATGTGTGCTCACATACAATTATGTATCTGGTCTTATAGTTTTTACTATGCCCAAGGCTCAGTTTACTGAATATGTACTAGGGAAGTCACAACCTTTTCTCCAAACCCAACTTACCTCTGTCTCTCTCATAAGATGTTTATTGTATGTCTTCACGCATTTGTATTTATTTCTACTAACTATTCATGTTGGAAATCCTTGTGAATAGGCAAGATAAGCATGCACACAGACAACAATTTCTAATCTCTAAGAATGTAAATAGAAACTGATATATTGAAAGCCACCACACACAGTTCCCCTGAGCGGCGTAAAATGTCTTTTACAGTTTTTGTGAAATTATATTTTGTCTTTACTAGCTAAAAGAGAGTAGCGTGTCTTTATACGGTTATTGGCATTGGGAATTCCTGGGCACTGAATGCCAATGATCTGACTGACATTTCAAATGGAGAAGAAAAAAGAAGTGAGACATTTAACATTTTGGAACAAGGTGCAGCAATCAAGCTGATTTTAATGTATGGAAAATATATTATTGGTAATATAGGGAGTTGTGATGTATGTATTTTTGATATACTGAAGATAAAGAATCATATTTTGTCCTTGCTAAATTATCTTGTCCTTATTATGTGTGAATGCACGTGGGCAGATGTAGCATTACATATTGTCTTAGTTGTAGCTTTATCCTCCTTGTCATTACATTTAAACCCCATACTTCAATGCCAGCCTGTGGAAAATCAGGTCTTCTTCATGACATATGGTGTGTGCCCACTTATTCTATACACAGGTATTACAAATATGGATTGGATTTAATTTAAGTGCTGACAAGAGCTCAAAACACTGGACTTTTGCCAGTGGAGCAATTGTTTAGCACTGGCAATTAATGGGCAGAATAAAACAGCAACACTAACTAATTCAAATGCACTTATTGAAACATGTTTTATGCGCTGTTCAGCCGGCCATGTTGGCACATTTACTTTATCATGCAGGGTTACTGAATGGATGTAGGTGTACATCTTGCAGTGGAGGTTCTGAAAACATTCAGAGTTAATATCCATAGACCCTTTCCAACTTAACACCACTTAGTTGTAGGGACTGTCCCCTGTGAAGCTTCCCCCAGATCTATTCCACTTTAGGGGCCTTTTGTCTTTTTGGGATTTGCACGTTTGGCAGAAACGCCAAAGTGACGCAGGCGCAGCCGACAGATGGCATTCATTTCTGTATTCTTATGTCTATTTGCAGTGAGTCTGCCAGTCATCCCAAAAAAGGATATAAATAAACATGTACTCTTAACTCCCTACAGGAAAATGGCGATAACAAGTCATTGTCAAATCTAACACCGGCTTTTATCTTCTAATTATAAAATTGTAATAAAAAACACAATCTTGCAGTAAATTGCATAAATAAGGCTGTTTGCCTCTCAAGTAACGATGCTTGATGGTTTCTCAGTGTCATGTACTAGGCTCATTGTAGGATCTGTGAAGTTGGAGCTAAATGGTCCCACAAAAGATCATTTCACCAACTTTTGTGGTTCCAAGTTTCTGTATTCCAGACACATGGAAAAGGAGCAACTTCCCACTAGTTCGAAGAACTGTGACAAAGTTCCTCGGGTCTTAAAGCGCCTCCTGATGTCTGGCAAACCGCAGGCCCCTGGAAGCCCCAGCACATAGAAGAGGATGTACACTTTATGCAATAACTGCCTCTGATGCTTGTCTACTTATTTTTTTCTTTCAATCTCCTCCTATTGTAGTCCATCCCACAGTAGTGATTGAGGGTCATATTGAGAATCTATACTTTTGAATGTTTGAATGGCAAGGTAATGCACATCTTAACATGCAAAGCCATTTCTACTTCTTTGGGTCCCATATTTGTTAGCATGTGAGATTTTTCTCAAAGTTGGTGAAAGTGACACTTCAATGTCCCATTAGATGCTTCATGTGGCCTGTTTCCGTGTGTCTGTCCATTGTGCTGTCTGGGAGATGTAGATCCTCGTAGGCGTCAAGTTTAGGTTTAGCCTCTGTGAGGGAGCTGGAAGGATGGAAACGTCTGTGGGATTAATTTAAATGAACAGAGGAAGTTCCTGTTGGGCGGGTTGCGAGCTCTGTCTGGTCTGATTCAGTCCATCTCTTTTCCATGGGCTGATTTTTACCCCTCCCAGTAATTCAGTGATCCCCTCTCCTCCTTTTGTTTCATCTCCATCTCTATTCCAAAGTCAGACCGCTCTACACTTAGATGCACTGATCTTTGGATTTTCATCAAGTTTCCGCTTCATGAATTATTTGCCTTATTTTCATATAAAGAAAAGTTTGAAGCTGGCATATGTCTGTGGGTAAAAGTTTGAACAAAGAAGTTCTATATTTTAATATTTACACAAAGGGTCTCAGACGAAGGCATCCTCAACTTTAAGTTGCAAGCACTGTCATTGAAGCATTGTTTGCTTCTTTAAATGGATGACGATGGCAACAAACCAGTTTGGCTTACTCATTAGATATTTTAGTTTCCTCACAGGGAAACTTTGTGTCTGTTGTTCCTCGGCCATAATCAGACTTGTTGTCTCTCTTTTTCGGACACACACGCTCACATACTTATTCTTTACAGAGGAGAGCAAAGTGAACCAACACCAGAGGTATGTTGTCTTTTTCCCCTTCAGTTGAAGGGCTTGTCTGATTACTTATGTTAATCAAAGGGTTCAAATTAAATAGAGTTTGGCAGGTTGTGAGAGCTCCTGTGCCAGGGGGAGTCAGAGGCCAGAGCTCGCCTTCCTCTCTCAGACTTGGTTTTCACTGCCCCTCCTTCAGTTCAGACTACCTCCAAATTGAAATTAGAATAAATTAACATTATTTAATTGAGTTCGCAAAAGGCTGCGATATTTCTTAATTAGCTTTCACCAGGGTTCGCGGCAGGAGAGGACCACATCCACAATGTAAAGTGTTACTGAGGTTGCCGTGACGACTGAGGGATGTTTTTAGAGGACAGAGTGAGCCCAGGAGACAAGGACAGTCATCTCTTCTCTTATGATTTTGCCCATTCCGAGGTCTCCCATCTATCATTATATCCAGTGTGAAGTCATTTCATCTTGCCTGTTAAGTTTACGTACCTTTAGACAAAGACTCTTGGATGTAGAGCATGAAGAAAGTTAAGCCCGTTGTCTTTTTTCCTCTCTTAACTGATGTTAAAGAGGCCCCTAATTTAAATAGTTCTTACTCAGTTCTCTGCCACGGCAGCTATTCCCATGCAAGTTGGGTGTATCATGGGCTTAAATCACAAGTGTGATTATTTATATTTATTTCTAAGTCATTCTGTCATGTGTCAAGCAAAAGACATTTAAGCACTTGGAGTCAGGGAAATGGTTATAGCGGTCCATTTCTGAGACCAAAGCATCAAAGTCTCAGTGTTTCCCTTGGCCACATTTGCCTTTCCATAAGCTGTGTAATATTAGAAGAATAATCCTTGAGAGGAGGACTAAGTCAGTATGTCTCAATATCTGCCTTTTCCCAATGTGGACCACTCCCACCACTTATTTGCAGTCAGTTAGTGGTCTGTTATTGGATCTGGTGGGAGAGAGGAGACCCAGTTTGTTCTCTCATGCGTCCTAGGTCCGATCACTAGGCTTCCTGTTGCTGTTTGATCCTGCAGGGCATCACTGTCATCAGGCCGGGCAGAAAAGTAGAAGACATTGCTAGGTACTGAACAGCCTGATTATTTGTGTCCAGTCTCAAAAGTTTGATGAAGTTTTAGAACATGTGCAGATATTGAAATGTTCTAGGTAAAGTTGTGTAAAGTTCAGTTTAAGGTTTGACTGTTTTGCTGGTTGTAATGCTTCCACAAATAGGCAAATAATTTAAATTGATCATTTTATGAGGGCTGAAGGTAAAACCATTTTCAATGACTCCAAGAAATTGTCTTCTCAGTGGGGAGCTGATCTACTTAGTATACTAGTAAAAGAATTCTTACCTAATACATAGTAGTGCTTGTAAAGTGCAGCAGACATTGACACATACTGTGTTTAGTGATTTTCAGTCAATAAATACAAATCTTAGTGTTTATTATGAGTTCATTGACTATTTGAAATTAAATTTTATACATGATTGCCATAAAACGACGAGCACGTGTGTCTCGTGTGTTTTTATGTGCAACGTTGTGTATGTTGTGAGGGATATATTCTGATCCAGTTACTGTAATGCTGCTATCATTTTTCCACCTCTTCCTCTGTTGGGTGCATGTCGAGTTCACAAGTTAAGCACTGCGAAGAGCTCACTCTTCTCAATACCCGTGCCGACTGGTGTAAAAGGGCCTTCCGCAAAGCGCTGCTTGTAATCTGTCTTTGGTAAGACCTCCTTAGTTTTATCTGCCAAGGATTACCTCACAAGCTGCAAGCAGGAGAGAACGAGGGAGACGCAGAGCAAAAGGGAGAGAAATGAAAAGCAAGTCAAACAGAAAAATGATGAAGATGGAGCAAAATGAAAACAAATCGCTGTGTAATCTCCGAAAGGGAGAGACCTGCTTTAGAGTTGAAGGAAGTATCCCTCGCCACTCATTTAGAGAGGGAATTGACTAATCCCTTCATGATTGATGTCTGCTATGAGAGGCTCTATAGCAGACTAATAGGACTTATGAGGATGACCAGAGAGTCCTTTGTGTGTGCGTGCCTGTGTGTGGGTCTGTTTGTGAATGAACCCAGCCTTTTTGTCTTGTGCGTTCTTCTTTCCAGTGGCCGTAGAGGCCAAGGGCTTGAATGACATAGCGGCCGAAGAAGGAGTAACTTTATCTTAATCTGGTCTTAATCTGCCCTAGTCCTCCAGGTGTGTGTGGGCTTAAAACCAAAAGGATCCAGAGTTTTGGGGTAAGATTTAAGGGGCCTTTGGTTGAGGCCTTAGAGGTCTACGCACTTGAAAACTCCTTGGGCCCCCAGAAGGTCTAAGACCCCCCGTACATTCTTGAAAAGCCCACTCACTTAAGTCATGCCGTACCTTTCCCCGTCATCCTTAAGTGGCCCCTGCTACATTTTAATTGAATTAAACCAACCATTCTCCATAATTTAAAAAGGACTTTAGAAGAGCCTTATGAGTTAGTCTGAGTGATTTGTCTTTCAAATTGCATGCCTGTGTTTAAGTGTGTGTGTGGGCACACACCGTTTGAGGAAAGGAGAGGGAGTGTAGAAATGATAAGGCTTTAATTGCCTCTTTATAAAGCTCTCCAGCAGCCCCCCTCTTTTGGACTGTTATGGTATGCAGGTGTGTGCTCTTATGTGCTATAGGTAATACTAAGTGGTATTTTTAGCACTTAACTCATGGATCACTGAATGGGATCATTCCCTTTGCTTTCATTTCAGTATTTTCATAGGAACTCAGTTGACCTCAGTTGACACTGATTGCAGTACAGTCGAAATACACTGTTCATACTGTACATTTGAAATACATGATCTATACATCACTTACTTTTTAGTTTGAATTTTAGTGAGTGTATATATTTAGTTTAGGATTGAAGCAAGCGAGTTTAGAAGTTACGAAGAAGGTTTTCCTTTTTTAATGACAGATACAGACTTACTGCCATCTTCATGGTATGGAGAGTTACTTCCACTCTATCTGGTGCATGACAGAATTGGCCATTGGCTGTAGTATTTCAGTCGGGTTCACAGGCCACTTTTTGGCCCCGACAAAGAGTTGGTGAGACGATGCAGCCTTTATCGTCGCTAGTTCTTTAATGTCCGCTTGCTATGTCATTGCCGTTAAGCTCAACGAAGTGTCTAATCTTTTCTCAGTCAGTCAAAGCCCAAGTGCTGTTTGACTTCAAAGTTGCATCTAGGCAAGTATAAATCAGACAATCAGAAGTGTTCTTGTTCCACCCATTTTGTCAAGATGTTCTGGTGGCTAACTTGTCTGGACTTGTGGTAGCCAGGCATCCCAGAATGCACTGTGTGTCAACCAGAGGATGTGGCAGATTCAGAGCTAGACTCAGAGCTGGTAAAAATTTCTATTTCTATTAGACAACTTTATTAAGTTTGGTCAGATGTTTTTGTCACTGAGAACCATTTGCCAGGTGGGACGGTAGTCATACCAGCAGCCTGCAGCCTATCTTCTGAGAGTATCAGACCGCTTAATGTCTGCTGAATTCTTCTCAGTAAGCTGCCTGTTTTTATTTTACAGTTATTTTATTATTCACTTAAAAAAAATTATTTGTCTTGGGGTTACTATTATGTTGCTGTCAGTTTGTCTGAAGGGAAAAGTTACATATTTTATAAGATAAACCTTTTATTCGTCCAGCAATGGGGAAATTTCCATGGGAAAATGAGGCCTATAAATATAAAATAACACAAGTAGTGCATTGTAAATGAACTTTAGTGTTTTCAAATTGTGTATCTTTTTAGTGCTTATACAGCCGCAATTTTAGCTTTTCCCATCACACCTTTCCCCGAAAGTCATTTTGTGTAAAGGTTCAGATTATTTTGTCACTGTACAACATCTCGTCTTCAGTAACTTCTCCTTACCTTGAATTTTTGCTTGCCTGTACCTCACTTGTAGGTTGCTTTGGATAAAAGCGTCTGCCAAATGACTAAATGTAAATGCAGTAGTGTTAAGTGTAATAATCATCGCCGTGCTGAGCGGCTGCTGTTACCGTGGATGCTGCTGCCCCAACTACAAATAATACTGTCATCCTCTGAGGCAGGTCCTTGTCCAAAAATTAGGAAATGACTTGCGACTTGCAGCTACACTCAGTGCCGGTAGTGGTGACAAAGTTCATATTACTGCTCTTCCAGGTCTTCCCTGCATTCTGCAGAAAGTGGAGGCAGCCCTATTTATTTCATTTTTTACATCGTGGGACTTCATCCATTTGTGTAGGTTTTAAAACCACTAGTCTCACTGGCATTTCCTAACCTCACCTAAGAGTCTGTTGACTGTTGTTCAGTGGACTCTACTTGGATTGAAAATGCCCAATCGATTCTAACATCCCTTTTGAAAGAGGAAATATTTTTTCCCTGCTTGTTCCCTTTTTGATTAACGGCTCCTCTTCTTCCTTCACGATGCTCTTGCCACAGACGGGAGGTCTTTTTCCTTTGCCTCTGTATGGCTTTTTTCCTCCACCACACCTTTCCTCCGTCAGTATGTGTGTTGATGCATTCTGATCAGGAGTCAAAAGGGTGACTTTGTAATTATGTTCATTTTAATTGGCTGTGCTATCACCCCTCTCATCATTTTGGAGCCCACGCTGCACTGGACAATGGCAGTCTGTAGTGGGGGGATTGAGCAACTGCTGTGTCAAGACCCCCCCCCCACTACACACATACACACACATTCACCCTCTTTACCTGCAGAACATAACTCCTGAAGTGGCCTCCCTAATGAGTTTTTCCTGCCTAGGCTTAGATTAATTTGATAAATGGTGACGTTATCTGCATAGCTGATCTCTGAATCCATTGCACCACTAATTTGTTTGTTGAAGATGGCGGGTTAAAGGAGATAATTGCAGTATAAAGCCTTCCTCCCTTTCTCTTTTTTTTTTCCTGCCATCTCCCACACTTTATGTGCGAAAGATGACGGGGAAAGTGAATAGATGGATTTCTTTGGATCACATATTATCATGGATATTATGGATCACACATAAAGATGCGTGTTCATTATTTTGAGGAGAATATTGTATGTAACATCACTACATGCAACTAAAGTTAGAGTCTTCAACATTTTCACATTTTTCAAATAGTACTATGCTCGGGCACTTCTCTTAATTGGAGAAGTGCATTGGAAGCGCCCTGTGACAGACTAATTAAATAGCACTGGCAGTGGTGCAGGGTTGAGCAAGGCTCAACCTTCTGACCATTCAGAGAAGAGCAATAATGAATTCTTAAGTAAATTTATTATGATGCTTATTTATTGGAGTTGGATAAGTGCAATACCTGAAGGTCCTGTGCAGAGCCAAAGAGCAAACAAAGCTGCATTAGAAGGCGTAGGCAGAAGCAGGCACAGCTGAAGGATCTGACCATGTCAGCACTAGTTGAAGTTGCATCCATCTCTCTAATTAGTCTAGTAATATCTAGCACAGGAAACATTATTATTGTCATGTTGTACATATGATTCATTAGAACACATATAACACAGATAAAAACTGACAGGTACTGGGTTTTTGAAACAAAGGCAGTTACTGAAATCTCAAATTTTAGTTTATAAGAGGAGTGTATTTTAGCAGAGTGGTCTCTGTTTATTTATTCTTTAATCAAAAAATGTATTAAGTTGAACATCTCATAATTAAACACACCTGCATGTGCTCTCCACAGCTGCTCTGGTGTTATAGTCACAGAACCTAAAAGATATTGTTGAGTTTTCTGCACTGTAATTGCTTGTTGTACAGTATACACTGGTATTGACATGTGTGTGTAAAGTAAAAATTTGTGAATGTATTTGTATTGTAGTACTTATAATATACCACACATGGCCTGCTGTTCTAGATGAAAGAATGTATGAAACATTAATCTAGGAGCATTTTCTTTTAGTTATTTCTGCATATCATGAGTGCTAGTTAGTATATAACACAAAAGCAAAGACCCTAACACACAGTGCTGCCATTAAGTAAGAGGCAGAGAAGGAATTTGTTAGATCACCTGATGGATCTGTCTAATAGATATGAAGGAAATATGGAGATGGAGTAAATAAGAGAATCATTTCTACCATTAAGTGATATTGTCTTGTTGTGTTTCTGACTGAACCCCATCTTCCATAACATCGACCCTCACCACACACACAGATACACACCCCTCAGTCTCACACCTACACAACCTGCTTTTCAGATTTTTTTTTTTCCCCCCAGCCAAAGCTAATTTGCAGAGGCGTGAGTGTGGGTAATGCTACTGCTGTTTCCATGACAAGCTAAAGCCAGTGCTTACACCGCATTATGCCCCTGCGTTACACGTTAGGCGAGCAAGCGAGCGGGTGGGCACACTGCAAGCTGGCACAGTCACTCCTTTGTCTGCTGCTTCTTCCAAACTCTGTTATTTCACGATGTTTTATTTTTTTCAGTGAGTGGTTTTTATTTCAGTTTCAAAGCCTAGTCTGTCCTCTCCTGTTCTGCATTTTTTTTCCCCCTTTTGCTTTGCACGGTTATGCCTCTGGAGCAGAATAGGCCTTGGAAGGAAAACGGTCCTGGAAAAGGAAACCGTATTTCCTGATTTTACATCTCAGTAGCCAACTGCCGAAAGGCCCTCTGTCTTGGCCTGCAGCTTCACTGCTAGATGGGAAGCATATCTTTTTCTGAGCAAATCAGTAGCAACCCCCATCACCAGCAATATCATGATGAATATATTTACATATTTTCTTGCTTTGTAACATTACACTAAGCCATGGCATAAAGATTTGTGAAAAATCTGTAACAAACAGTTTAAGATGTCTGTTCCACATTTTATCGATAGATAAATGTCTTTCTGAAAAGTAGCAGGTTTAGTGTGTCATATATTCAACCTCCCTGCAAGCTCTGATGTTTAAAGGGTTTCTCTCTGTCTGCTCACACACATAAATACGAAGCCTGACTTAACTGAGCAGCGTCTTCATGCATAGTCACACATACATGCCACACTTTCTCTCACCGCTCTCTTCCGAGGGAGTCGCTCCTCAGTGTGATTACAACAGTAATGTGATATTTCCTTTGTATGTTAATGTGTATTATTTTTCACGCTACATTTACTCTCCTCTCCTGTTCCAGCCTTTTGCCCCTCAACCCCCCCATTTCCTATAGTTCCATCCACTCCACATCTGCATTTACATAATTGAACTTTTGATTAGACTTTGTTCTTTCCCTTCTGCTTTCATGCAGAAAGCCGAAAGAATAATTTCATAGGTAAGATGACGCAAGGTGATCTTTCTCTCTTTTCTTTTGAGCTTTTGCTTTGTTTTTCTCAAATGTGAAGACATCAGACATGGGAAGCTCAGATTAAACTAATTGCTTGCTTCGATTTGAAGTGCAATAAAATAATTGAGCATGTTGTTAGTTGGAGCTCAGCCAATCAGATGAGAGCTTTACAGTGGCCAGATGGACAAGTCACGTAAATGTGGTAGCCTTTATTTTATCAATGTAAACAGGTAATAGTGTGTGTGTGTGTGTGTGTGTGTGTGTTGCATAAGAGCTGAGTGTGTGTTTGACTAAACTATGTGACCCTACATTGTACCTTTTTTCCTGTACTGTTCCCTTTCATGGTGGCCCCTGTTGTCTGTGCTTGCTGCACAATAGTACACATGTACAGTATTGTCATTTGAAATACGTCTGTGTGTTTATGTATGCCTTGCAGTTGTGTGTGCATGGACTTTTTTTTTTCACTTTTGCTGTAGGCTCCTTGAGCGGATTACAAGTTTTAAAGAGTATGAGATTCAACACCTCCTCAAATCTGACACTCTCTGACACTGCTTTGAAGCCATGAAAGTGAGATTGGAAAGACATGGAAGCTCTTTTCTCTCCACAGAGTCGTTGGTTTATGTCATTGGGTTTAGGCCAGTTAAGTTTCCATTGAAGCGTTGTGCCCCGGAGTGAGAGACAAAGCTGCCACTTAAATCTTTGACTTGTATCTTTTTTATGACTTGAAAGGCTAAGTTTAATGGCCTCCATATTGTTTAGTTATGTAACTGCGTATGATGCTGTGTGACTTTGTTTACATTTGCGCGTCTTCACTTGGGGGGGGGAGCCCGACACATTATTAGAACGTGTGTCAGCGTTCTTCCCCTGAGCCTGCTTGTCCAATTGTCCACACTGCTAGGGTGTCCTAAGGTGCAGAATTAAAATCATCCAAGAGTGCTGCGCAGTTGTTGACTGATCTGAAAATTGTTTAAAGGCATTTCTTCAAAATACCTTATTTTACCTTCAAATATGCATGTAGATGATGTACTACTAAAGAAAGTATTGTATATTACAGTAGACATTGTATGTTGCCCAAAACTAAAAGCATTTATTTCTAGCCTCAATACAAAATTGTTCTGTTGCTTAGGATCTGGTATGAAATTTTCTCATCTTCATCGTGACTCCAGATAACTCCAGATCTTGAATCACATTTCACCAAAATCCCTTGCAAAATCACATTGCTGACACCAAAAATCCTCATCCTGACACCAGCACCAACAGGAACCTGGATGCTTCCATTCCCAGGTTTCCCCCTATCTTGTCATTCAGGCATTGTACTGAGCTTAACCCGCCGTTCATTCTCTCTCACATCCTTTTCCCTTTTTCCATTTTTTTCTTTCTTTGCCCTGTTGGATGTATGTTGTTGACACTGAGGCATCAGGAATAATGGAATCTCTTGTCAGTGGCTTGTATTTTTTACACAGGCTGTTAGGGCTGTGTATAATAGTAGCAGAGGAGGAAGAGGGGAGGTTATGTGCCACTGATAGTAATGAAGGTTGCCTTTTCATTTTTTAATATTGAATGTTTGGGCCGAGGCAATGCTCTTTGCTAATCCTACCCTCGAGCCGAGCTAGCTACATGGCTGTGTCAGTGTTACACACACACACACACACACACACACACACACACACACACACACACACACACACACACACACACACACACACTGACATTCACACAGGCAGATAAAAGACAAACACACACAGAGAACACATACATGTGCACACCTTCCCTTAGGCAAGACAGCAAACTGTTTGATAAATCAGGGTGCATTTCTGCTCCTCATGAAAATTTCACTTCTCCCGTGTTTGTGTCTTAAGGAAATGCAGGCAGTTCCTGTAAAAGAAGATATGGTGTTTCTTCAATATGTGACGGATATGAAAGCTCCAGTGCGTAGGTGCATTTGTAAACCTTTATCAGGAAAGAGCATAATGGAACAGCCTGCGCTGCTGATTGAGAAAATTACATCAGTTTGAACGTGGGGTTACTGTAAGTCACGCGCTGCTGTTGTTGGACAAAACCACATCACTTCCAAAAACTGGTTTGTCAGGAATGGAAAAAAGAATGGTTGTTCTCAGTGACAGACAAAGGATTTTAAACCAGAGTTGAGTAAAATGACTCTTAACTATGTCATTCTCTCAACACACTGACCTTGATGTCACGTTCTAGTGTGTTACTAGTTACTAGTGTCATTAAGTGCAAATTATCACATGTTCTCTGGGTTCATATAGACATGTGTGTTTTCTGCTCACTTACTTGTTTGTGGACAAAGTTTTAAAGTCTGCGTGCCTCACTAGCAATATTCACATTTGTATTTTTTGTAGCTTTGTTAGGATGAGGATATTTTGGAAAAATGTGGACATCTTGGCCGTTTTTCACTTTCTCACACACTTTCAAAGGGCTGTTTGACAGTAAAAACCTTTTTTAAGGTTAGAACTGGGTTCAGGTTAAAGTTAAAATAGGGGTTAGGCATTTAGCTTTGATGGTTGAGGATAGGTTAAGGAGCGAGATAATGCATTATGTCAGTAAGCATCCTCAGAAAGACAAGAGTACAAACGTGTGTGTGTGTGTCTGTGTGTATCCTTTCTGCCGGCTAGGGTACCAGGTCTGCTGCTCTGGGGTGTGCTGTGTGTCTAATTGCTTTAATAGCACCTGGTCTCTAATCCTAGGTAATTAGAGTGCTCAAATTAGACAGCTACTTTCAACTGTCACTTGAAAAGCAGAAGGGAAAGACCTGGAGGAAGACCACTCCACACTGACTTTTTTTTTTTCTAGCCGACACACAAAAATGAAGGTAAAAGCACCAGACAACTGGAGAAACAAGTTTGGTTCAGTCAGCCAACACTAAGTGTGTGCAAAAAATAATTTTCATTAACAGTATCCATGTTGCAATAGATAAGTCACTGATTCATTTATTTAAGGTCCCAAATGATTTTTGATGGGGTCAAAAACAATGCCCTGTCTATACTGACCTTTCTCCACGACCACACTTTGTACCTGTGAGAATGTTTTAACCACCATCTTTATATATATATATATATATATATATATAGATAGATATATATAATAAATTTTGTCTTCTTTTTTCTTTCTTTTGCTGGAGTGGCACGCAGGCATTGTTGAGGCTGCCTAAAACGTGTCTAGAGTAGCTGTGGGGAAAGGTTAAGGCCCTCTTTCAGAGATGAGGCGGAAATGTCAAGTGTCCGCCCCTCAGGCTCACGCTTCCGTCTCCCTGTACTGAGACTGCCGTAGGGGCTGGCATGATTCGCACACACACTGGTAAAAAGGTTAGGAGTTGCTATTAGAGATAGCCTCCAGTCTTTTTCATCTGTTTTGGCCCTTTTGGCATTTCAGCAGGCTCCGGGCTTGTGGTCACAGGCTAAACTACAACAAAAGATGAGCATGAGGCTAGAGACATCCAGGTTTTTCGGCTATGGTTTACTTGTGTGTTGCAAAACCCTTTTAAAGTGTTCTTCAGCAGTTAATAATCCTCAAGCTACCAAATCATTTCAGGGCCATTCAGTTTTTCCTCAAATGCAAATAATAAAATTGTTTATAGGATTATCAATTCATCTATTTCCTGCTCTTGCAGCAGCAAAATGCCACCAACAGAGGGGGTTGGTGAGCCACCCCAAGCCTGATTACAGGGCAGGGATCCAGGCAGCCACACTGAAGGGATCTATGTTTTCACTGTGTGTATTAAAATTTGGATTAACTCATTATGTTGGCCAATATCAGGTGTAGGAAAACTAACATCTGTCATTCATACAGTCCTGAAAAGCACATTTATGTTCTGTTCAGTGTGAAACAGTTTTCCTGTCCACGCTCACATTTTGAAGTATTAACATTTCCCTCTTTTACAATAGTATTAAAGCCTTAAAATTAAAGCTTTTTAACATTTAGACACCCTGCTTAAACATATTGTGCTATGCATTGTGTCTTTATCAAGTGTTAATGACGTTGTGTTGCATTCAGGCGTAATATGCACTTGGATTTGGAACATATTTCACAGTCTTTTTGATCATTGGCCTCTAATGAATTAGAGAGAATTATCTGAGAGAATTAGCTCATATCAGTGGCTCTATAACTAGATTAGTGAACAGCCAGCTGAAAAAAGATTCAAAATAGCATTGGTTCTGCTGGACGTCAGAGGAAGGCCAGTGTCTCCACACCACCAAGGATTTGTGGGATTTGGAGTCTGGGAGAAGAGCGGCTCCTAATTGTGAAAGCATTCACACCAGATAAGACTTCAAAGGCGGAGCTACTTAATAAGACGTTTACATTATCCACAGTCATACTCTGCCCTGTGAATTAGCCGTCATTGTGGTGTGGATCTGCATGTGTTCATGTGTGGGTTCATTGTATGACGGTGTGACATGCTACTTGGAAGTAAAACAATTATTTGAGAAATAACTAATGGAAGGAGCTTAGAAGGGCACAGCGTTTGGAGGACAAAAACTTTATAAAATTGTTAAGATGATAATTAAACTAAAACATTTTTCTTTAAAATCGTTTCTCCTCCTGTCTTCAGCCCGTGTCCAGTCAACTTTATTTAAACGCATCCTCCTCTTCCTTGTACTCTCTCTGCCTTCAGCCCAGCCCTATCCCAAGTCCTGTTCTAGGAGGGAAGCCCAATGCCAGCCAGTCCCTGCTGGCCTGGTGCCGCGAGGTCACCAAGAACTACCGCGGAGTGAAAATCACAAACTTCACCACCTCCTGGAGGAATGGCCTGGCTTTCTGCGCCCTGCTGCATCACTTCAGACCTGACCGAATGTATGAAATACACAACTGCACACTAACACTAAAATCTTTCTTTAAAAACAAACCAGCTAAATTTAAGACCAGAAAATCAAATTTGGATAGAAACTAGATAACTATTTGGAGAAATCGTACTAATAATAATGAAATAAAATTTTAATCACAGGGTGGTAGGTGAAAGTCTTTTATGTTCACATTAGATTAAGACCCTTCTCATTTGCCTCATATCATATTTGAACATCGTGTCTTATGTCGTCATGCTGTGGCCTTTTGCCCATCATTACTGTCGGTGTGTTTGATCAAGATGACAGATGTCATGCAATGAGCATATTTCGTTGTTCCTGTGTTTTAATTCTGTGTAAACATTTTGAGTTTACAGTGTGTGCATGTATTTGTGTGCAAGAATGTGTTATATGTTTAGTATTTAACACCTTGAGAACCTGCAGCTCCATTAGGAGAGCAGCACTGGAGATAATTTATCCAAACTGTGCTATGCGGATGCATGTGTGCCTTTGCACTCCAGCCTGTTATTTATTTTTTTTAGATTTTCCACTCTATTAGTTCTGTTGATTGCACTGCTATGAAATTGCATGTTACAGTTCTAATGCCATTACATGCGATGCATATTTAAACACACCTTTTTCTCTACTATCTCTCTCTGTCTCCCATTTACTTTTTACTCTGCCTGCCTCCTCCCCACTGTTCTTCCAGAGACTACAAGTCCCTCAATCCTCAGGATATTAAAGAAAACAACAAAAAGGTAAGACATCCACCGTTGGGCCCTTCACACCACTTAGCTCCCTCCGGTCCACATCTCCATTTGGCCTTATTTAGAGATCTGCAATTAATCCCTGGATATAGTGTGTATGAGTGTTTACATGGTTTGTAGGGGGACACGTGAAGTGAGGAAAATGTGTATACTCACACTTACACACATGCACCACTGCCTGGATGTTATAATGACAGTTTTCATAAGATGCCCCCCTGCCGTGATGTGTGTACTTGGTTGTGTTTTCTAAAGCATGACTTAGTCCCCAAGCAAAGGTGAGATGGCATCTTAACTCAGCAGCCTGCTGTGAGCTTTCTAAACTGCCTCTGCTACGCATGTTGATCATCGTGTGTTTAATAAGAGCATAATTGTCTTGTATTAAGAAGTTGTGTTTACAGTTCGTGTGTGTGAAAGAGTGTGTAGCAGTGGTTATGAATGTATTTATTAGTAAGTATTAACTGTGGCTTGAGTATCACTACTCATACCTAAGCCTCCACTAACTAACCCATTCTCGTCGTAAAGTTGTCTGTGCACTAGGAAACATCACCATTTCCGTCCGTCTATCTGTTTCTTTGCATGCACCTTTACTTTTTCTGTACACATTTGCAAATAGTACGAATGCTGATGTTCCTCTTTCTTTCTGTTACTGCACACACTCACCTATATATACACACAGCGTCCCCTCACTGGCCCTGGGGGCTACACAGAACGATATGCGTTGGGTTCCTGCAGCTTGATTTTCTCTTCTCGTACACACTCTGGCTCTGCGATAACCTCTGGTGGCCCTGTTAGGCATGAATGCTACCCTGTTGACAATAACCACAGTGGAGGGAGAGCAAGAGACCCAATCCCATATCTGTTAACTGCCCCTCACCCCCCTCGAGCTTTTCAAGTAGCCCTGAAGAAATTGGTTAGATATACAGTAAGTAATACTGGAATATGCCGTAGAATGTGATAGCTGGTGAATAGCTGCCGCACTGTACCCAGCATGCTGCGATCACTTTCTTTCTAGAGATCTACACCTGGGCTGATGTCTGTTTGGCCAAGCATGTTGTTCTTTTCCAATGCACAGAGGAGATTCAGGTAGATACTAGATATTACCAGGACTTTGTGCTTTTAATGTTAGTTTATACTGATCCTTGTTAATTTAAATGTACATTAATAATAAAATTGCACAAAGAGTTGGACTGTACAAGGTCTACATGATCCTATACTGAAGCAGTTGTTGTTATGTTACATACAGTAATGCCACATACCTGTAAATGAGTTACACTTGGTGTTGTAGGTGAGTGTGAAAGCCAGCCAGTTGTGGGTAAAGCAGAAAGGAATACTGCATCATGTGGTGTCATGTAGCACCCTGTAGGTGTTGAACAAAGGAAGGGTGTCCATGTGCCTGCAACGCTCACACAATGCGCATGTGGTGACAGTGTGGTTGGGGAGGTTAGAAACTCTTAAGCCCATCAAGGTTAAAAGGAATGAAGACAGAAAAAGAAAGGAAAGAAACATTTTAAGAGGAAATCAAAATATGTGGAGAACTGAATGAAGGAAAGAATGATCAAATGAAACTTTTGTGTCCACCCACCCAAAGAGTTGGTTCATAGAGTGTATAAAATGTATTGAATGGACAGCAGAAATGGAAGTGTGTGTACACGACAACCATCTCCGCTTTTCATGGCTAGTTGATAAACATGCCCCCTCCTCCTCCAAGTCTATCTGTGAGAGGTGATTGCAATGAGCTCAGGCTGTGCTGAATTATGACAGATAAGGACGATCAATACTGGGGGTGGGTAGGGAAAAAAAGGAAGAAGTGAATATTTAGAACATTTGAAATGATCTTTTATCAATGATATCAGTATTTATGCTGATTTGTAGGTGATTGTGGAAGTGTTCACACAGAGGTGTTTGCATGTTGATTGCCTCTGTTGTGATTGGACCACTTGCTCCTCAGGTGTGTCTGTTGTGTGTGTGTGTGTGTGTGTGTGTGTGTGTGTGAGAGAGAGTGTGAGAGTGTGTGTGATGAAGCCAAGGAGAAGTCATTTGTCATGCCATCTGATAGTGTAGCACCAAGCACAAGGCTAAAGCGCCCAGAGCACAACTGTGAGGGGTTGGACTGAGGGGAGGGGGGTGTAGATGATTGACAACGATAGATACCTGTCAGTCACTGAGGGGAGGCGGGGGAGGTGGAGGGGACCAAGGAGCAGCAGCCGTGGGCGTGCCTGGTGACATTTATTTCTGACCAAAAGCTTCGACATTTAGATGAGGTGAAAAACTAGATATTCCCCAAAATTCATGATACTGAAATTAAGAAATCTAGAATATCAAATGTATTGTTATATCTTTAATAAGGACATACATAATGACAGTACTATTCCTAAAATCGCATACAAACAAAAAGTGAAACAATAAACAAAACTGTTCATAAATTCAAACTCAAAACAATATAACAATAACAAAATTATGCTAAGGTGTATCAAATTTATAATATGACGTCATTAATCTGAAGTGTCAAATTATTATCCAGTCATGAAATGATAAGATCCAGCAAAGGGCCAGTGATTGACCAGAGAAACACGGCTGCTGGTCCAATCCCTGAACCAACAAGGCAGAATGGGGCAGCTGCTGCTCCGGCTCCTCAGGAACACAAAGTTCCTCACGCCCAGCTGCTTCAGTGGAGCTCCTCAGACGCTCTCCCTTTTTGGGGGCTTCACTGAATGTTGCCAGCCTTAGGCAGCAGTGCACAGGTTACTTCAAACCACTTCCCTAAAAACACCACGTCGTCCCTCAGTAGTCGTTAGTGTCCCAGTGTGACATGACCTGCAGTAGTCAAGCATAAGAGAGGATGGACAGAAAGAACTGGGCATGACACTGAGGTTAAAAAGACTGTAGCACACATCAAGATCAATGTCGACCCTGAAACAAAACCCGCCTCGAGAACCTCCCTCCTTGCTCCCTCCTTGCTCCTCATACAGCTCTCACTTTCTCCCACTCTCGCTCTTTTCTCTCTTTCATTCTTTCATTCTGTCCCTATTGAGCAGCAAAGTTGTCGCCTTCTTTCACAGTCTACCCTGGGCGAGAGAGGAACAATGCAAGCACACTTTGCTCCCCTGAATACGTGTTAGAAACCCAATCAGGCTCTCTTATTCCCCATATTCGTTTTCTTTCTTTTCTCTTTCACACTCCCTTTCCGGCAGGCGAAGTAGGAGAAAACTTAAACAGGCTCACATGTAAAGGCAAACTCTTTTCTGTTCTCCCTTTTCTGTTTTCCGCTGTCATTTTTTCCCCCTGCCATGCCTTTGCAGGCACAAACCCATGGGCACACAGTTTTCACATCATTCCCCTGTGCAAGTATCACTTCGCCCCCGTTGTTACCTTTTGCATCAGTAGAGGGGACGAAAGAGGTGAGCCTGCTATCAAAAGACATCATAATTGTTTGTAAATTGGCATCACTCAAAGAAAAGCTACTTATTTCAATTTCGTTCTCATGCCTGTGTTCTCAAACAAGCATCACTGACGGAGCATCACATTTTAACTAATGAAAGGCATTAGAAAATATTCCTGATACCGAAGATTGTTCCGCTTTGGCTCACCCAGGGATAGCACCACCTCAAAACTGGACAGATGTATGTGTCTTATACATAATGATTCATAATAATTTCATCATGAGTATTAGTCTAATGTCAAGCTTTGGCCTAACTGAGAGGAGTGATCGTGCTGAGTGCAAATATTGAAAAGTGGATGGTGGGAAGTTTGAGAATCAAATCCAATGTTTTTGGCTAATTCTGGAAGGAAACATGTGCAAACCTTGGTGATAAGTGTCAGTTCTTTTTGCCCCCATGTGCCATCTTTGGAGCCACTAACATGTAGGTACTTTTTTAAGGATATGCACTGAAGCTACGGCAAAGAGTGTGCAGAAACCTCGCCTGCACCACCGCTAATGCTGATCTATAGATGCAGTTTTTACTTCTATCAGAGAATTACTTTCCAATTTTTTCTTTTGTAATTATTTGCACAAACAGCCCCACACTTTTGTTGTCTCCCATAGAAACCACACTGTAGCTACTATTCGACAGAGCCCAAACTTATCCTTAGTGGCCGTCACGTGAGATAACAGCGTTACAAGAAAGCCCCAAATCTGATGGATGAATGCAAAGCAGGGACTTGATAAAAACATGCACAGTAAACTATTTCTAGAAAAATAAAGGCTGGAAAAAAAGAACTTCTTTTGAAGTGCTGAAAAACAATTCAGCAGGCTCTACAGGGCATTACATGGGGTAAATAAAGGTTAAAAACGCACGGAGCGGGGTTTGGATGTCGGCGAGGGAGACGGAGCAAAAGAGAGAGAGATTGATAGACTGGGGAGACCTACGGAGGCAGTGAAACAAACGAGCGCTGCAACAGGTTGGAATTAGATCAACACTATCAAGCAGGCCAGATACAAGCTGTGATACCTGGGAGAGATGGATGGGGGTGTGTGTGTGTGTGTGTGTGTGTGTGCATGTGCTGGGGAATGGAGGTTTTGTGTGTGTGCTGTTAATCTATTTATTTACCTGTCATTGGCTGCGATAATGGTCTTCATCCCTTCTCTCTCTGTCTCAGTCTATCTGGTGATGGGGGATTGGGTTTCGTGTGTCGCTTGATAATCAGACCTGTATTTTCTCATCAGACTCTAATCAGACCAATTACACGCGTGACGGAGAGCGTGGGCAGGTTGATGTAGGAGAGTGATAGGGACACACACTTTGGGATTAAGCGCTCTGTCTTGAGGTATCTGCGTCTCTTATCGGGGACAACCATCCCTGACATGACCTGTCAGCAGTCATGCCAAAGGTGTCTCTTGCACAAAAACATACCCAAACACACATGGATCATGCATGCAACACACCATGCCCCAAACCCAACCTATGTCAGGAAAATAAACCAGACTTCTCCTATCTCAAACTATTGTCACTCTTCCATGGTTTTCATTCCTCGTTGTAATAATTAACACTCTTTTCTTTTTTTTAGCAATGACGGGCCAATGGGACAACTGTTCTTTAGAATTATACCTATGAATGCAAATTTGATGTTTATTTACTTGTGGTCTCTGTTTTGGCAGGCGTATGATGGCTTTGCAAGTCTGGGCATCTCTCGTCTCCTGGAGCCATCTGACATGGTGCTGCTGGCTATTCCTGACAAGCTAACCGTAATGACCTACCTGTACCAAATCCGCGCCCACTTCTCTGGTGAGGAGCTGAACGTGGTGCAGATAGAGGCCAACAGCAGTCGCAGCACTTACAAGGTGGGCGACTTTGAAACCGATACCAATGCCTCCATAGGCCAGGACAAGTTCTACGCGGAACTCAACGACGTGCAGCACCGCCAAGCTAATGCTGAGCCTGTTGCCATTGCTGGTGAATCTAATGGCACCAGAACTGCAGAGGAGGAGGTGATGGAGCAGGGTTGGAAGGCTGAAGTTGGAGGAGTTTTGGCCAGCTTGCCAGCAACAGGACCTTTGCATTCTTCACCTTCCCCTTCTGTTCCATCGTCACGCACAGTTTTAGCCGCCTCAGCAACAGACTCGACACACGCCACGCCACCGCACTCTGAGAACAGGAGTAATCTGCTCAAAGCAAACACTTTAGACCTTAGTGAGTTACCACACAGGGTGGAGCGAGAGATGGAGAAGGAACGACAGCAGAAGGAGGAGGTGGGAGAGGATAGAAAAGAGGGAAGTACAGAACCAGGGTCCCCAACCAGGAGAGGGGGCTCCTCCCCACCCCACCAGAAACTGGGTTTCTCCTATAACAGGGACACTGACCTCATCAAGAAGAAGAGGGCAAGTCTACGTCACTCAGAGTCGGAGCCTGCCTCAGATACCAGCTCCCCTCCAGTCAACCACGCAGACACGCCTCCCAAACTGGTAAACGCCCAGCAAACAACGGTATGTCCGAGGAACAAAAAGTGAACATGTAGTGAACAGTTTAATCGTTTTTGTGGATTTTTCGCTAATAAAGAAGTTATTCTCTTCAAGCTCCTCAAATCGCAGAGATGCAGAGACAGAATAGAATCCAACCAGTTTTCACTATATTTCCTTTAAGGATTGTAAGCAACTCATCAATCAGTCTAAGGTCTAATTGTAAATTGTTTACGTCAAACAACCTCTGGATCAGTTTGTATGACGGAGACTATTTCTTATTGTATTATTTAAGTCGCGTATTAAGATTCTGACAGCGTTTACCTGCAGGTACCTGCCTGGCCTTAAATGGATCGTTCATGTTTTTACCTTTGCAACCTGCCTATGATTGAAACTTTCACAGCTGTATCAGTCAAAAGACAGAGGACGCGCGAACACTCATTCCCTCCTGGCATTTGCTAAGCTTCAAATCCCGACCTCGTTGATGCCGTTGCAGAGATGGCCGTACCGAAGTTCTCCCGTTCTGCATTAAATGTTGTCGTCGCTTGTCTCGTTGCCTAGACCCAGACACATCGAGGCCGGGCCTTTAACATGTGGCGACTATAACAGGCACCCAGGAGAACCCCCTGCTTTGACATTTCATTATATTTTTCATTATATTTCTCATCCCTTCAGTTGATGGCAGTTGGCGCCGTGACTGCTCAGGCGTGGCGACGCTTTGCGCAGAGCACACCTCATCTCGTCTCTCACATGCACTTGTATGCGTGTGTGCACACAGTCACACACACACACACAAACACACACTGAACACATTGCTGCCTGCTTTGGTTAACCTCAGATTACTGCTTCCTGTTTACAAGTCGAAAGGTCACGGGGCAGGCGGGGAGGCAGCGGGGGGTTATGACAGCTATGACACCCCATTTTGATCTGCTGTTATCTAGTTTGCGGGATGCATCCTTGCCTGTACCTGGGCCAGATTTGACTTGTGGAAAGGATAAATGCGTTTATTAACAGCTTGGTTGTAATATTCCTCTGTTTATAAGCTCTGTTTGCACCCTCTTCTATTACATTTTATTTCTTCCTTCCAAAGCCGTCATGCTGTTCACACCACTGACCCAGACAGTGTTGTGAGCCCAGCTTGTAGACTGGCCCATAATGCCAAACTGCAGGCCTTATTTATCATGGGGAATATACGCTGCTCTCACATTTGAGTCCACTTGTTATAATCCTTTTCTATCACCACCTGTTTACTGTACCAGAAGAAATGTGACAGCTGTTGTCATTCTAGATAAAGATGAGATTTGATGTTAAATCTGGCCTCACTTTTGACTAAATTTCATTATTTACAAAGGATTATATTAGGGAAACCTCTATCCACTACGTGTCGTGTTGTTTGTTCCAACTTGTTGGCTAAATAGTTCACACAATCACAGAAGCCAAGAGCTGTTTGACTACGCGCATGTAATCATACAATGTGCTTTCTCTTCAATAAGGAGCCGACACCTGCCCCTGTATCAGGTCCCCCCGCTGAGAAGGTGAGTAAAATATTGGAGGAAGAAAGACTGCACATGTGCATATGAGCCAAAAATGTTAAAGTAACAATGCTAATGACAGTAACATGAGTTTGCTTTTAACGGATTACACTCACTTTGTTTGTCTGGCACACAGAAAGTGCTGTCACGACAGGAAGAGCTAAAGGAGAGAGCCCGGCTCCTTTTGGAGCAGGCCCGCAGGGATGCTGCAATGAAAGCTGGCAACAAGAGCGTCCCCATCTCGGCCGTGACTGCACCGAACAGGGCCACAAGCATCTGCGATGTAAGTCAAAGTGTGTGTGTGTGTGTGTGAGCATACGTAACAAACAGTTGACTGAAGACTTTTAGTGTTGCTTCGGTGTGTAGCGAGTAAAGAGTGTCCCATGTCTGTCCTGGCCACTTTGCTCTTGCTTTAAGCACTGGAGTGTTGTGCAGCATTACCTCTGTGTGCAGCATCAGCTACTAGAATGACCACCACCCTTTTCAACACTCTCATGTGGTTTCATGCTCTCTTTTTGCTGCTCACTACACTTGCAACATGCTGGAAAAACCTGTCCAAACTGTCTCATCATATGGCAGTCCACTTTGGTAAAGCTCTTATGAGGAGGCTTTTAGAAGGGGAGACGACTTTTCCTTATTAACTTCTGCTAAGACTCTCTTATGGGCTGCTGAACTTCACAACCTGAACATGTCAGTAAGAAAAACCAAAATGTGGATGGACTCCCTCGCTTCTTCATCTTTCTCTCTTTCAGTCTATTTGGACAACTTGAGTCAATTTTTTGACATCTCGACCAAATTTGCTGCCCCCTCACTTTCCCGGAAAACTGAGTAAATGTTGTACACAAACACCTGTCAGCAAAAGTACATTCATGGTAAAGGGGGCCGAGAATCGCTGTACCGAAGCAAACTAGACTAGAGGAGACGCAAGTGAAATTGCCAGCTCTGAACTGAGCACGCTCCACTGAACATAATATACTGAGAGTTGCAGAGGGGGGGGCACACTGATGCACCAGGAGGTACCCTGGGAAAGCACTGTGGTCGTATCCTCAGTGACGTTTCCTAATGTTTCAAAGATTGGAAAGGGAGGGTAGGATAAAAAAAATTTGTCTTGTGAGAATTGTGACAACAAGGGATTTGAGGGTAAAATGAAATAAATACCTTTTGGTAATGAAATATCTAAAAAGCAACAGCCGCATGCCCCCACGTTTGGTGCCCGAATCCTTAAAGAGAAATATGCCCTTGAATTAGTCAGTTTTTAAAGCGTGTGTGTTTTGGAGTGTGCGTACATTTATGTTTAAGCGTGTTGTCACTGTGTTGTTTGTGTGTGTCCATGTCTGTGTGCAGGCCACAGGAATAACCATTTCAGCATAATCTGAGGAAATAAATGAGGGCCTTCCAAGGACTGGTTGCATTAAAATTCTTCAGAGGAAGAAAGCAAATTAAAAGAGTTTTTCAAAGCAGTTGCAGCGCCAGTATATTTACTTAGCGACAAAAAAGGTCCTCTTCTGTCCCTTGTTGTGCGCCAAGATGCCTTACTTCACTAAGATTAGTTCCTTAAAGTAGCCAGACACACCCCTTCTTTTCCTCTCTCCTTCCCCTCCTGATTTCCTTACTCATTTCCAAGGGCAGTTGGTTAATAACCCCCTCACACACACTCTACTCTTATGCATAAGGGAACGAGGAAAAGGAGGGGGGCTAAGAGGGAGATATTGAATTGTTTACACTTTTTTAATAGAAAACATTGATCAAAGGTATGCGACTGGCCCCGAGGCCAACGTGCTGATAATTGTTAGTGATTCAGATTAGATTACTTGATGTCTTGTTTTGATTAGTGTGCGCGTGTGTGTCTGCGTGTGTGTGTGTGTGTGTGTGTCCACGTTATCAGCTGGAGAGGCCCGAGCATTTCCCATTTAACATCCCATCCATCTAAGTAGGTGCTTTGCGGTTTAGCATGCATAAGGTATAATTTAATTCAATTAAAGCAGCCTTCATTCTTCCAGGGAAGTGGCTAATTTGGGGGCAGCACAATGATTTGGCAGAGGGAAGCTGGGGCTACAGTACATTAGCTGTTTTAGACGTGTTGCATTCAAGGCGTAAATTAGTTAGTCTCAAATTCCATTAAAGTCGTCTTCAAAGTGTCAGGATTTGTATGCCGAGGTGCAGTTCTCAGCAGTGGTGAAATGATTAAGGAATCAGGTATGTTTATAGTCAAGATATTTAATGTCGCAGCATTAATTCACTCTTCATTCTAACAACATTTTCTAATTGAGATTAGTTTGTTCCATTAGTTGTTTTTTGCTTCAAATAATAAATAATGACTGATGGGGGCTTTCCTCCATCCATTACCATTACAAATTATGAAGTAATTAGAACAAATCATATTGAAAACATTTAAATGCATTAAATATGTGTTTTTTTTCTTCCTAAATATATTTAACTGCAGTGATCTGTGTGTCTGGTCCTTCTGCAGCCTTCATTCCCAATTAGTGAAAAAACAAAAAGCCAAACAAATTTACGTGTAAGCTGTTTAAGACTCTCCTCAGTTTAAAATTTGGAAAGTCAGAATGTCCTCTCTATAAGTCTTATAAGCTTGGCTAATAACAGTAAGTCTTAAATTATCTCTCAATGTGTGTTTGTACGTATTTTGTGTAAATATGCCCATGAACATATTTGTTCTCATCTCTCAGACCTTTTACTTCAGCATGTACTTTATCACTCATTCATAGTACACTGTCTTATTTACTTCCAACTCAGCAGAAACAATGCCCTTAATAATTGTTCTTAAACTTAAAAAAGATCAAAAGTAGGGACAACAGATACAGATTAGAAAAGTTTGGATGAAATTATTCCTTTTTCTTGTGCCTATTTTCTAATTTTTTGTAGATTACCTTCTACGAGCTGAGACTTTGTTGCTGTCAGTACAGCACAATATAATAGTTCAAACCGGCTGCAGTCATATTGTTTCCGCGAACACAAGCAGTACATGAAAAGAAATGATAATGTAATGAAGTAAATAGGCAGTGTTATGCATAAATACTTTAAATGAACAATTTTATTTTTTTTTTTTTTATCTGTGTGTGTGTGTGTGTGTGTGTGTGTGTGTGTGTGTGTGTAGCCCTGTTCTCCTGACCTATGCTCTCCCTCCTGCCATCCCTAATTGTAGCCCACAGTGACTGGCTCTTTCATCTAAGGTCATGGGTTCAGTTATGTCTCTTTCCCTCCCTCCATGTCTTCGAAGTCACTTTCTCCCTCTCACTCTGGCCCCGTTTTTATTCTCCACCTATATTCTAATCGTTTTTAACCTCTTATTCTTCGCTTATGGGTTTGGCTTTCTTTCCTTTCTATTTCTCAGTGTCTCTGCAACATCTCTCCTTACCTCCATCTTGGTCCTTTGAGGGACAAGCAGTGCCACTAATTGTCTGGCACCATCACCTCCCTCCTCCTCGTCATAGGTGGCCTTCACAACATATCGCAGTACAGATGTCCAGTAATGCTTCGGTGTTACTACTCTCTACTCACGCTGCAGTAAAATTGATAGTCAATGAGATTTCTTAAAACGAAAGACTTTGTTCTGCCAATTCTTACATCCTGAGACATCCTACATTTTATTTCAGTGCCTCTCTTGCTCTTTCAGTCTTTCCCACTGGTATTATTTTAACGGAGAAGTGCATTTGTGTCTGTGTGTATTCGCTCCAGGTCTTCTCATCCGTTAGCAGATGAGAACAGTAATTTCACACCGGCCTGGCCAGGCTAATTATCAGGATCCACACTGGGTTTGGGAGAAATGTATGTGTGTTTGTGTGCACGTGGACACACAAGCACACGCTCATAATGTCTGTTTCTTTGCAAAAACTGTACAGCAGAAATATGTGTATTTGCACGTGCAAGAATGTAGCACCTGTGCACTTTTGCGTTCTTTTTCACATTTGTGAGCGGGAGCGTGCGATCTTGTGGTATGCGTTCGGAAGTGCACAAAAATGCTTTGGTGTTTTCCAGGTAAAAGAGTTCCCCTGCTCACTGACTCGTTGTGATTCCTATAATTGGGTCCCGTTTGATTTTTGCCGACCAACACCCCAACCAGCTCCTCCTCCCCCTCGTACTCCGCTCTCTCCTCCTCTGGAGTGAAGGGGACTCTTGGGCCTCCGCTGTTGTGACCTGTGGGTGTTGTCATCTGCTCCCAACTGCTGTCTGTCCTCTGATCTTGTCTTGACTTCATTCATGTAGTCATGTTCTCCCCGTGCTCTCTTTGTTTCTTTCTTGAGTTTGTTCTTCTTTTTTTCTAACTAGTAACCAGAATAAATATAAACTTGACATTATCAAAAATACAAAACCAGGACCCATTTTGTTATGAGTTATGATTGTCTTGATTAAAAAATGTATTTGCAGAAGCACATTTAAAGGGACTATTTGTTGCCTGGTTGTCGGTCGTACTTGACAAACAAATGAAAAGGCTGTCCAAAGGTAACCCAGCTGTGACGAGAAAGAAATGGACCATTTCTTATTTAAGCATTGGGCCTAGTTTCTTACGTATGCTTATTCTCAGTATTGTAACTAGATTAAAATACAATCATTAGCTCATATTGCAGCAGCGGTGTCACATTTTTAACAACGTGACTTTACTTCATGATCCCCAGCTTAAAATAAATGTGTATAATCTAACAAAGTCCTGTTATCATTTTATTATCCCCTTATTACAAATATAATAATTGCAGAGGACATTAAGCTCTTCTGTCTAAAAAGGCCTTAAGCCACCATTTGAGAAGCCTACCAGTTCAGGGCTGTTGTGCAGCAAACGTAGGAAAAACGGCTGTTTTGAAAATGCAAATATGACCTTGTGCACTCGGCTTTTTGTGCTCACCCCGTCATTTACTCCCTTCCTCCTCCTGCTCTCTTTCCTTTTCAACTTTCTCTCAGCAGTAATAGTTTTTCCCCAAGTCCAATTTTAATATTGCGGCCCTCCTTTTCTTCTCCCAACATTCCCCCACTTCTTCTCTTCTTCCTCTTCTTTACCCCCCCTCCCCCTTTCTCCTGCTCTCTTTCTTCTTCTTAGAGAATCTCTCCCTCTAATGAAACTAAGTAGTTTGCTGGGTAGTTTCTATGGATTGTGTGTGTGCTTGTCTTGGAGTGTGTGGGTATGTGTCGTGGCTGAATTGGCTGGAGTGGAGATCAAAGGCACTCTCTAAATTGTGTGTGTGTGTGTGTGTGTGTGTGTGTTAATGAGTAAGAGAGACAGCTTTCTCAATTGCATCACAAGAGCTGATCAAGCTGTCACAGAGGAAAGCCGTACACTCGTATACCTCTTCTGATCACATGAACTTCTCTTTCTTTCCCTCTTTTCTCATTGTCAATTCATCACATACCTCGTGTTCACATTTGACCAAATGGAAGTGTCAGATGTCTTTCACATCAACTCTGTAAACTTGATCTACTTCTGTCTTTCCGAACCACTTTGGCTGAACAATCACAATAATCCCACTACTTTACCAAAGAATATAGTTAAAGAATACGCCTTAAGTTAAATGTAAGCTTTATTTACGCTGACATGTGTGACTTTACATATTTCAGACTCAGCGTAGAAACATACGGTGCCAGAAACATGATTCAGGAAGTTAGAAACAAAATATCCCTGTAGTGCATTTGCATTCCTACCACTGTTGTATTTGAAGAACCGTGAATATTCTCAGATTATACAAATACTAGATTAGAGCGACATCTTTGACACCATGAATCAACGGTCATATTTGCTGTAATATTGTGAAACTGGCGATGTTGGGGATTGAAAATTCAAGTGTTTTTACATTAACTATAATAATATAATAAACAAATATAGGTTGTTTTTTTTTTTGCTTGTTCATTTTAAACTTTTTTTTACTCTGCTATACAACTGTCATTTAAACATCAGAATCATTAAGACATTTCCATCTCGAGTCGAAATTGATATACTAGCATTTAAAGCCTTGTTTGCTATTTTAGCTTCCTCAAGGGTGATGTTCAATCAGGCAACTATCACATCGAAAACTATTTTTGACGGCAGTTTTAATACTTGAATTTAAAAATTGACAATATATTACTTGTAATACATTTTATCCATCAGAACATCATATGTCTGTTACTTTAAAGCCAGTTCTGTTCGATTTTGGCACACTGATATTGACATGCTTATACATTCTTATATCTCCAATAAGCAAATTGAAAGCACCCTCTAAATTATCTCAAAGAATTAATAAAGCTCTGGACAAATGCTTTTGACTGTTGAAAACCCTACACAGAGAGTTCTTGGAATATTGGAAAATATTGGTGGCAGCTCCTTGCAAGATCCAAAAATTGTACTTTTTCCTCTAAATAAAGGTGCCGTACCTAGAAAGGTTTCCATAAACAACACACATCCACATTGGAAAAGTCTGTCACCAATTGTTTTCATTTAGTGAGCCGTAGCACATAAATGCCTAAATGCTCGTTTTGCCGAGGGACCCCTTCACACACAGTGGACGCTGTGCAGTGACATATTGACCTGTACTTTCTGTCACCACGTCACCGCTCAGCTCATGTTCTCCGTGTTTATTTTTACCTCTCTTCTTCACTTTCAGTCTCTACCTCTCTCTCTCACTCATTATGCTGTTTCTTTCAAAGTCAGGACCTTCCCATCGTACTTGTCTGTCAAAGCGACAAACTCTTCTGTGTGTATGTGTGTGTTGAGCAGTCTTCAAGCTCCACTTTCCAGTCCCTCCGGGATTTCTCTTACCTGTGTGATTTAAAATGCATGATTTTGTAAAAGCTTTTCTAAATAAGATTTTTATGATGCTTCACATTGCAAGGTCGTGCAGAATTCTCACGGGATTGGTAATTGTTGAGATCGCAACATTGCAAATTTCTGGAAGGACTTACTCTACCTGTTCCACCTGTCCTGCTCTACAATTGTCCTTTGTTAAGCACACACACACACACACACCGTACAATTGCCCTTTGTTAACCCCCCCCCCCCCCCCCCACACACACACACACACACACACACACACACACACACTGTTGAGGACAATTTCTTGAAATGTGAAACTGCAAATAAACAAACACTACACAAATTTATTTGCTTTAAAAAGACATTACCTTCATTTTATACACATACACACCTTTGTTCTTTGAATTGATGACTCATATTAAGCACATATGAATTTAGTTCTTTTTTTTAAAGTAGCATTTGTGTATTTTACTCGTCCTACTAGTTTTTTCTGATGTTACCTTGTTTAAGTTTTTTATGAGAACATGTAGTACATAGAATAAAGGAATGCTATGGCTAAAAAGTATTGTACGGCCCAGCCGAAAAACTCAATAAATCCAGTCATAATACGAAAACGTTCCAAAAAATGTCCATGCAAATTACTAAAACCTTATATACACACACACACACACATACATTCCAGTATTTGTACATTCCAGTTTGTACACACAGGTACATGTTCCACACATATGACGTATAGATCTACATGCATATAACACACCCCCACACACACAAAGACCCTATCATGGGCACGCACCCGTCAAATCATAATTAGGCCGTGTCCTGGTTCTTTGATAGCCATGTACAGTTGCTCTTCTTTAATTCTTTATCAAATGCATTGATCGCTGTGGGCCTTGCACGCCCATTGATCCACGCACTCCGTCTGGAGCCACCCGATAAGCTCCCTCTTCTCTCTGTCTCTTGCTTAGTCCCACTCTCTCTCTATTTCTACCAAATTCCGTTTTTTTTTTTTTTTACTAGATTTATAAATTCGGTGCAGTATTTTAAAATATTCGTATATCGTTTTGAGTTTAATCGGCATACTCTTTCGGTACGGTGTAATTACAGCACACAAACAAATTTAGCTGCTTGGAAGCCTCAGTAGAGGCTAACCCGGTTAATAACTGCTTTACAGTGCAATGGTCTGTCAAGTATGAAATTCTATAGCAGCAAACACTTGGACGTGTTTTCATGTTTAGGATGTCGGATATATTTTAACCTCTCGAACACAACAGATTTTTCCTGGATGTGCATTATTGTACGTCTTCATTCTGACCTTTTAAACAATCAGTATGTGATTACACAGTTATGTGAGTGGCTTTGTGTGTGTGCTTTTTGTATACTCTTTGCTGTGTGTGTGTGTGCCTGGACAAGATAGAGACCTAAAGCACCACTTGACTGTGAATTAGCCTGTCATGACAAATGTCTGGAGCTGCATGACTGGCTGCCAGACTGGCTGGCTATCTTGGAGGTTGGCAAACCCTTTTTAGATAGTGATTGTGTGCGCATCTCTGTGTGAATGTGTGTGTGGCATCACTCTGTGCCCACGCCAGGTCTCTGTACATGACCAGTGGTGCATGCCCTCCCTCCCTCTTTCTCCTTGCCCAGAAAAGAGCAACCAAGGCGACAACCTGCTCCCCTTGCTCGAAAACAGCTTCCAGAGCGCAGAGGGGTCCTCAACCCAACGCCAAGCCCATAGAGGAGCCCTCTGTCTCAGGCTTGCACTCAACCGTTTAGCCTCTCTTCCCCTGCAGGTTCCCAGCAGTAAATGGAAGACACAGTGCACAATTGTTCTTGTTGTTGCTGTTTAAAAAAGAAAAGTCTCTTCTCCTCCTGTGTCTCTATTCTTGACACTGTGTTACACACTGACCACCAGCTGACATGCTTTCTCTCCTTCTTTTTGTCCATTTCTGTTTTCATCCTGGCTTTGATCTCAACGATGAGGCTCGTTGGGCTTTTGTGAAAAAAAAAAAATTAACTTAAATCCCCGTGGTTTTTCCGTCCATTTTCAATGTCGAGTGTTGCCAAATAAAAGGCTGTGTGTTTATTTACCCTGTCATATCCATTGCCATTCCCTAAGTTGGAGATGGCAAGTGGGATCATTGCTTAGCTCCTGACTTGACACCCACTAAGGTACATCACTTCCTGTTCGCTTCTTTTGTCTGTGCATCTTTGAACTCTTTGGACAGATAATTTACATCTTGTGTTTGCTTTTTTGTGCTTGCCGAGTATGTAAGGAGCATTTGTTCTCTAGGTGAAATTTGCGTTACTGCACTGCCATTCGGACAGTGTTAATGTTACATGTTTACCAGTACACTTGGCAACAGATTGGATTCTAGATCGTGTCCTACATTGTCTGTTATACAATAGGAATGCTCCTCTCTCGTTCCAAACACTTTCTCATATTTTCTAATCAGTGGCTCTGTAGCTGACTGAGCAAGGGGCTAGTCTGATGCATTTTTCTATAGTGTTAATCCTAGCCTCTGGATAGGCAAAGTCAATTTCCTATTTCCTGTCCCCAAAATGGCTGAAAATAATGTAGTGGGATGTTTTTGAGTGTGATGGGGACTGAGTTGTATGTATACACACACACACACACACACACACACACACTTGAACTGGTAGCTGTATTCATATCTGTAAAGGCCAGATTCGATATCAGAACCAGTCTATAGCCGCAAGGCTGTCAGTGGCATTACAGTCTATCTTATTACATTTATTAAAGCAAAGAGAATCCTGCATAGAAAATATAGTAAAATAGATCGAAGAGGTGAAGGAATCAAATAAATATTGGAAGACAAACTAAATAGCAAGTAAAAGGATAAATAATTGTGTCATGGCACATAGTTACAACCCAGTGATACGTGTTCAGGCTTTTGACTAGAAGTTTAGTCTGCCACTTTGTCAGTTATTAGAAAAGCTCCCCATTCCTTCCAGACAAGTCAGTACTAGTTTATCACTGGCCTCCTAGCACAGGTTAGCATACTCCAAATCAAATCAGATGTTCATTCTGTTCCTACAGGCACTCAGTCATTTTGTCAAGAGACAGTCTCTACATCGTGTGAAGTAATTCACACGATGCTGAAGAAACCCACCCTGGTCCTAGTTATATATTTCCATTATCTTCAACTGATTATCCTGCTCAGGGTTGCAGGGGGGCTGGAGCCTATGCATTGTGCGAGAGGCGGGGTACACCCTGGACAGGTTGCCAGTGTATTTCAGGGCCAACACAGAGAGATATACACCGACAACCATTCAAGTTTACATTCAACCATCAGGCAATTTAGAGTCACCAGTTAACCACAGTCTTAGGATTGTGGGAGGACCCGAAGGAAACCCGCGCAAGCACGGGAGAACATGCGAACTCCACACAGAAAGGCCACAAGCGGCAGGTGGATTTGAAGCAGGCAGACAGCAGTGCTCCACCATACTGCTGCTTATATATTTATACATCATTCACATATTAGAAGAGACTTGTCTGCTGCATGTTCATGAACAGAAATGACACTGCAAGGACTTTGGTGTTTTATTATCACATTTACACATCACATTTTTTATTTCAATATACAGGCGTCTTTGGACATTTACTAATGTAAACTGGGATTTTACAGAAAGTCCCAGAGTAGAAGCCCCTGAAAGCTTGATGCACTGCAAATTATGTAAACATGTAGACATAAGCAAACAAGGAAAAGGGAGGAAGATGCAACAAAATAAAAGCTGCAAGTATGAAGAAGAAAACAACTGAATACTGAAATTTTTTTTATGGAACTCATAAATTGTGATACAGTATTTTGCAGTAACAATCTGGTATTTAGATCTATGAACAGATACATGCTGCTATTTTGACTGAAAAGGTAGTTGAGTCTGGTTCGCTGAAACATAAATGACTTTCCCTGAAACAACTGAACTAGCTGAAACAGTGACTATCTGAGAGCCGGGAAAAAAGTGTCGTCAAGCTTGACACTCTACTTTTCTACCAACAGTATCAACACCCGTCTCTCCTCACGTTCATCTCCTCAGTTTTAATCTCTCTTTCGGTCTCAGTCTTTCTTTTCCTTGGCACTGTATCTCTCTCTCTCTTTATCCGTTTCTCTCAAAGGTATGTTCCATTCTCCCTCTGGGCATCCCCTTGGGCTCTGTGTGTCTCAAACACACTCACAAAGTGCATTAGGGTTGCTGTCATTTACAATACAGCCCCATTGTCCCAGGCCAACAATGGCTACAAACAAACAATTGACATGGAAATGGAGAGATGTAGCTCATTAGTGGGCGCTGCTTGTTTTGTTAATGGATAAATGGGCGGCTTCAATAGGCCAGCCCTAAAACCCCTGCCTCAATATGGAGAAGCCTGATTAACAGGAAACCACAGGGAGAGAGAACAGTGACGGAGAAATGCAGCTTCACTCTCCCTTGGGTCATATGTGGTTGTGTATGTTTGTAAGGGGGGGTGCAAGGTGGAGTTCCTGGAGTGTGTAAGAGTTTGCGTGTTTAGACTGAGTGTGTGTGTGTGTGTGTGCAAGAGGAAGCTTGTGTTAGTGTCTGTGCTCTTTAACTTCTGTTGGTTGTGTGACAGGAGCTGAAGTGATGCAGGTGATGTTAAAAACAGTAAAAATCGTCTCATCCAAATTGAATTCTGCATTGCTCTGCAGCTGCAGTCCTAGAAATATCACCACTCAAAAGTCTCAAAATACGCCCCAATCTGCCTCTAAAAGTACATGTGAAGTTATTTTAGCACTATCTCTTGTTCTTTATATTTATTTTTTGTCCCTTTTTGCCTAAATGTAACATTTTAAAAGACCCGTCACCAACATTTTTGTTTCTGCCTAGATACCATATACGCTCTGTAACCTGTGCATTGAGGGTGTGCTTGTGTGTGCTTAGCGGGGTCGTCATCAGTTAAGTGTCTGTCAATTGACAGCATCAAGGTTTTCCCATCTTCTCTGTGTGTGTGTGTGTGTGTGTGTGTGTGTGTGTGTGTGTGTGTGTGTGTGTGTAGTAGCAGCCTGTACTATCAGTACAATCAGATTGGATCGGCCTGAAAATGGCATTTCTGCCATTACTCTGATGGTGACGGCTCAATACTGTATCTGTCCTGTGCCAGAATGGTGTGTGTTTGTGTGTGTCTCTCTATAATGTCCTAACTCCATAATACAGTAAGTGTCTAAAATGTATTAGTATTTTGTTGCAGTGGTTTTATTTTGGAAGATTGTGTTTGTCTGTACGTCTGTGTGTCTAAATTATTGAGCAGTGTCTCATCTATAGCAAAAACCTGTAGAAAAAGAATAATTTATGTATTTGTATAATCATTGATCAGAATGTAAAACAATCCTGTTTGAGGAGAGCGTAACCACATTTACGAGATTAGGGATTAGGAGTTTCTCTGGTTCTCATGACATGTGCCTGAGTGAGTGAATTTCTTCAGTTCATATTTTTGTGCATCTTTCTGTGTGTGTCTGTGAGTAGGAGCGAGATGCAGAACGGCGACGACAGCTCAGAGAGCGAGCCAGGCAGCTGATAGCCGAGGCCCGATCTGGAGTCAAGATGTCTGACATGAGTCTGCTGGATCCATCCAGCGCTGAGAGAGGCAACACCAGCAAGGCTGGCCCCGCTGGAGGTCAGCGCACACACACACACACACACACACACACACCACACACACACACACACACACACACACACACACACACACACACACACACACACAAACCATATCAAGTCTGTGCCTAACATTAATTCGACCCCAGACATACCATAACCTTACACCGAGTCATCATAGTGAAATTCAGTGATTTCCTTACGTTGTCCCCACGAGGAAATGTCTTGACAAGTGACAAGTGAACATTATGGGGACTTTAATCTGTGTTGACAGTTCAGGTCCACATAATGTAATACCTTGTACACATGCGCACACACGCATACACACCGACAAACACACAGCAACAGCGTAGTTTATACATCTTGAACACAAGTTGAGACTTCCGTTTGAAGACCTTGCAATGCACACAAACCCCTAATTACAAAAGAAAAAACTCGCATGCTTTGGACATACACTCGCTTTCCTCATCCACACATGTTTTGACTCTCACATTTCCATTATGCTCTCTAAAGGGGTTCTGCCTAATCCTCGGAGAAAAAAACAAAATGTCATTTGACAACTGCCGTAGGTCTAAAAAGCACCACCCTTAATTTCAGAACAGCAATTTACTCTGCAACTCCTCCCTCGTCTTGTTCGCTCAGTAATTGTTAATCAACACAACACATTGTGTGGCCAAATTATGCTCAAAATACCAAACACTTCTAATAACAGCTTCCAGGAGTAGCAAGTGCTGCCATAAACATATCCCACTGCTTTCCATTTCCTTGAAATTGGGGTTATTATGATAATGACCATTATTAGGCCTCTCTGGTCATTTGTTTGATTTGTTTGTGAACAAGAAGATGGAGAGAACGTGGCTCTTGATACTTTAAAGGAGGGGTGAAGGTGTCTTCCATTGAACACTGAAAATGGACAGAGACGATCAGGGAGAGAATAAGACGGATGGGAAGGTTTGACGGAACCTAGTAGCCTAAGAGCAAACAAATGCAACACAAAACAAACATCAGCATCTTATTATGTAAAACCACAGAAGACAGTGAGGCAGAGGGAGGGTAGCACTTGATTTATTTGCGCTTTCAGCTTTTCTGGATTGGACTAATTGTTGATATCATTAAAAATGGAGTTGGAGGAAAGAATGGAACAAGGGAGGAGGAGGAGATGAGGAGAAGAGAGAAGCGCTGTGGGCTCTGATACACAAGGCCTGCCGAGCAGAACGGCTAATCCTAGCCCCCTCTCTCTCTCGCATTCTCTCTACCCCCCACCCCCCCTCTCTTTTCTCCTTTCTTTCTGTTTCTCTTTCTTTTTCTTTCCTTCTGTCTTCCTTTTCTCTTTCTGTCTTTCTCCTTCTCTCTCCTCAACACATTCACAGTCCTTTATTGCAGCCTAGGCTGCCCCCTCCAAGAGTCTGCTTGCAATGAAACTTTCCAAACTCCATCACCATGGCCTCCCATTAATTAGGCCCCAGCCAGCCACGCAGGAACGCCACTTGCTAGCACGCTTCGCGTCGCAGCTAGCAAATTAGGAAAAAAAAAACAGGAAATGCTGGTATTTTGATTCTCTCTCTTCTCTTTGTTCTCAGCCTCTCTCCCCACCAGGTGCTAAATAGCAGAGGAGGGAGCTTGCAGTGTCAGACGCTGTTTACTGATTGTTTTGTTTTAATCCATGGTGGGTTATCCATGCAGCTAGAGCTGCTCAGGTCTCCATTTGAGTTTCTTCTAACATGTTTTTTTTTTTTTGCTCCTAATGTGGAGACACTGTTGTTTATTGAGCCCCTCAGGAGACTTAATGGAATATGTGCTTTCATGTTTTTGTGGGTTTTGTTTGCCTTACCTCTTTTATCTGGAAATAGAAAAACTAGCTACAGATCTATGAAGGAAAATAAACAGAGGTCTCCGTTTCGGTTTGTGTGTCAGATATTTTGGCGCCCATGCACATAAACCCACAGAGATACATCAATCAATCAAAGTCCATTCATTCAAGTGGAGAGAACTCCCTGTTTATACCATGAATTTTATTAGATGGATTAGCTGTAACGTTGGGTAGGTTTAGTCCCACATTTGTACCACAATACTGCACAGACAAACCAAACTATAGGTTCTAACAGGTGCAGTAAACATAAAGGTACAAACGTACTCGCACACAGTCAGGGTGGTAGTTATCATCCCGTCGGGTGGACTGTAGTGTTGATGAATAGAGGACACATGTTTCAGTGCATTTGACGTTTTGAGATGTGTAAGGAAAACGCTATTGAAATAAGTTACATGAAAAGTATTTTCCTCACAGATGTTATTCACTCAAACTAACCAATCTGTTTTTGTTCCTCTGCACTGGTCCCTGCCTTTTACGTCCATCATCTTATTTCTGCTATAATTATCCATCTTCCTTATTTCCTCCACTTCTTTGTGTCTTTTTTTTTCTAATCTTGTTGATCCCCTTCTACGTTTCTTTACCTCGGTCTTTCTCTCTGTGCCACTCCGTACCCACAGATGTTTTGCATGGGCTAAGGGATCATGTGGATGATGAGGTTGATGGTGAAAGGGGAGAGGAGGTGGAAAAGGAGAGGGCTGAGAAGGACAATCTCCATTTTGCTGGTGATGATGATGATGATACCGCGGCTGCTGCTACATCTGCATCTGCACTGATTACTTACCCACTGCCGCTGGAGGCATTCCTTCCAACCACTTCCAGCACCCAGGGGCCCCTGGCACTTAATAACCGTGGCTCTGAGCTAACTTCTCTGGGTAAAATCACTGGCTAAAGCTGTGTGGTGCTGCATGCTTCACTTGTTTATCTTTGTCTAATAATATTTCTAACTAACTCTTTCATCCATATCTTGTACCTATTCATTTTTATTTTATTCCTTCACATACAGACATGGACAAAATAATCTCTACAAAAAACCTAGTTTTCTATGATATAACTTGAAACTGCCAACTTTAATAAAAGAAGAAAAAAAAAGCATTTAATAAAAATCTTACGTTTCTTTTGATTTGTGATTAATTGGAATATAAAAGGCCAAATCGAGCAGTATTCTCATCACTTCCTCTGACTTAAATAGGTTAAATAACATAAATTAAGGACACGTTTGATGTGTGTAATCCAATACAATAACAATAGCTTGAATTATAACCATAAACCAAATAATCTTTTAGATGTTAAAACAGTTTTCATATGTTGTAACATCTAAACTCTTCTGTTCAATTAAAAATAAACAGCCACATCAAATTTTTATGTCTTTTTACTCAATGTCCCCAGAATCTGCAATTACACTCATTCACTTCAAAATACACATGAATGTGAATGGTCTCTCTTAATGAAACATTGGACAAAATATCAGATGGAGGATTTGTAATGTTTACAATGTAGTGATGTGCAAGCATTTACTCGAGACCATTTGGTGTGACCTGTCCTCATGAAAGTTTGATCGTGTTGGTTGTCTGATCTGAGCAGTGCTCACCCTCTTACTCACTTGGTGACTCGCTTACACACATCGTCATTTAATCGGTCATCCCGTTGCATGCTGTCATCTTTCACCGCATTCCGCTCTTTGCACTTGTTCCACTGACCTCTGCATCACATTGGCTTCACACTGGAGGAACTAACATGCAGCAGCGTACATACATTTAGTGCTGCCATAGTGTTAGGCTGCTTTTCTGTTTTTCCTCACACAGGAAACTTCTTTGAGTAGTAATTAATAAAGTCTGAAAACTGCTCCCCAGACAAAAAAAAAAATCATATCTTCATAAGAAATGTAATTAGTTTGTTTTGTGTATAATTTATTTTATTTGCTTCCTCAAGTTCCTGTCGATGTGAGATAGGTTAGAGTAAAATGAGGGACCAGAAGAAACAAACATGAAAACAAATAAAAATGCCTCCTCCAGCTTTGAAGTGCAATATCTCTGCACTATTTGTTGTTTCACATTGGTTTTGCGCTTTTCTTTTTTGTTCTTTGTTGGTGGTAATTTTTATGTAGAATGGAAAGAAATTAGTGGCTCTGATTGTACCACTAAAGTATCTGATACCACACCTAATTCTGTAAATACTTTCTGCATAAACCTTCAGTTTTTGACATAATTTTCCTAAAGTCCGTGTTGTTGACCTCAGCTAATCCATTTCAACTGTGTGTACTGGAGAGTGTGTTGGTCTATTTGTCTATTTGTCTGTTTGTTATTAAAATCAAAAAGTATATGTAGGTTTGGCATCTTCTGCATGCATCATGGGATGTGTGTGCGCGCACGTGTTTGTGTGTCACGGTGGGAGTTGACACATGAAACGGTTGCCCTCCCGCTCTTTCATCTTCTCCAGTGCAGTGGTCTGGCCTGGCAGGGGAGCTGTGGTTACTAGTCCCTGGAAAATAAAGCTGTACAGAGCAAGTAGAAGGCAGAGAGAGAAAGCGGTAGAGGGAGCAGCGAGGACAAGAAGGAAACAAAATGAGAAGGAAAAGATAAGGAAAAGACTATTCTTTCAGGATGAATGCAGAATATTTTCCCCAGAAATATTTTATTTGCAACAGTCCATTTTGTAATTGTGGACTGCTGCAAATATTATGCGCCAAATTTTAAAAGGCAGTGTAAAATAAAGGTGCTCAGAATCGGACCCTTGTTTTACTGAACCTGCTGATGTTGCAACACTGCTTGAGCTCCACAGCCGGGCCCACGGTGCAGTACTGTGACGCGCCGCAGAGTAACAGTTAGTGACTCTGAGTTCAGTTCATTTATATTTAGCAAATAGCAATTGTGCAAAACATTATGCACCCGCACAATTACTGGTTATAAAGAACAAACCTCACCAAAGGCAGCTGTCACTAATGAACACTAAACCCCGACTGACTTATTGGTCAGTTCGGTGGGTGACACTGCAGCTCCAGAACAGTCAAAAGAGTGGAACCTCTTCACTGCTGAGGATCCCCTGGTCCTGTCAAGTTATCCCAGCTGCGTGTTCAGTTATATCATTTGAACAATTTAGCTTTATGATCCTATTTGGTTCAACATGAAGCTTTTGAATAAATCTGGTCTGTCATACTTGGTAAGAAACACTTATGTCAGCATGCCATGAGCATATATAATTTTTATTTTTCAGCAGGTAAATAAGCCTCAGCAGATGCTAAACGAAGGACGAGACTTGCTGTTTTTTCAGTCTGCAACACTTTGTAAACAGTGTCAATTAACAAACACAAGTGACGAAAAGTAACACGTTCCCTCTTTTTCTTTACCTCCGTCTTGCCATGTAGTTGCCATGGTGATAGTCCCAGCAATGTACACTCAGTACCTCAGCAGCTCTCTGCAGTATAAACAGGACTTGGTGCTGCCAAGTCAGTCCATATCTCTCTTTATCACACATCATATGCATATACAGTATGCATGCTGTGTGTGTGTATGAATGTTCCTTATGAATGGATATACTTGAGTGTCTATTTGTACATAAAAGCAAAATAAGACGTCTCTAATTTTTATTTTAGTTTTTCTGTGTGTGTTTACTGTGATATTTATTGCATTTTTTCATTTCAAATATCTGTTTTCTTTAATTGTAGTTCATTTCATTCCATTTTTCACATACACTTTGTACTAATTTTCTCCATTTGTTTCTGAAGGTAAGCATGTGGACCTGAAGTTGAAGAAGCTGGCAGAGGTCAGCCCAAAAGGAATCACCTCGCCTTCATCCCCGTCCTCCACTTCCTCCTCCTCTTCGCCCACTGCTTCCTCCTCCTCTTCATCACTCAGCCCTGCCGAAGGAGTGATGGTACGTCTACCTCAAAACACCCACTTTTTTTTTTATTTCTTTGTATTTCTATTTTTCTCTTTTCTTTTATATGTCTGTCTGTTTTTATGCGCCTTTTTCTTTCCCTCCACACTAGCAAAGCATCAGTCCAATCAATCGGGTCCAACTGACCCTATTTGTCAAACGGCTGACCCTGTGCACACATCAGTCAGTTAGGCCACTTCACATAGGGCCATAGTTTATCCCTCTTGTGTCCATATGAGCGTGTCTGAAGTCATGGCATACACACAGTGAAGTCATAATGCTCTACATAACGTGTGGCAGGCCACATTTATTGACCTTTTCAGTTATTTGAGTGTGTGTGTGTGTGTGTGTATAGGTGGGAAAGATGAGGTTGTTGCTGCTGCATGTGTCCATATCTTGTGATGTGAATATTGAGTCGGGCAGTCTTAACATCTGTTTAATTGATTTTGAATGTCAAGTGGAATAAGGTGAGTGTGTGTGTGTATGTGGCTGTCAGTACAAGAGAAGCCCTCTGTGCTTATGGCGACACAGGGTGTCTTTGATCATCGATTCACATAAACACCCACTTGTGTTCAAAGCCTAAAAGGCTTAGTCCTTTATGGCCGAATGACTAAGTGTGTGCGTATGTGTGCACATGTCTGGGTGGTGCTATTTGACCCTCACAAAAGTAAAATCACCATTTGGTTGACATTCAAACCAATCCAGAACACCTTCGCCAAAAGTGTGTTCTTTGCTCTGTCAGATATTGGATTTTTGATTCCGACAGTGAACGTTGGTCAGCAGGTTACATGGGAGCATGGGATTAGTGTATGAATGTGGGTGTGTGTGTGTGTGTGAAGTGTAACATGCTTTGAAGATAAAAGTTCTTTACCAATGGTCCTTCTATTTAGCCACTGATCATCATTTTAACTTTCTCAACAAGAGTCAATGAGTTGAGGCAATCAGCTCTTTTCTTTAAATCTGAGCTTTTGTTGCATCTGTTTTCTGTCGTTTGGAATTCTGATTAGCCCTTTGTTGGACTATGGCTCCACATTTTAAGGAACTAACTCTCTTTTCTCTTTCTTTTTTGTTTTTTTGTTGGAACAATACTTTAATTGTCTGCTGGTACAATATATTTGCTCCCCATTCGCCCCTCTGTTCCACACACAATGATCGTTGGTGTATAAAAAACTAGAAATACCAACCAACAACAACATGTCCTCAAGGTTCCATCTGACACCTCTCACTCTTTTTGAAGTTCTCTTACAAACTTCAGCCATGGATCTCTGTCAGCTGATATATGGCTTAGTTGACCCAAGTATTCTTTGGAGGTTGCATTCGTGGATAACTTATAATCATTCATTTGTTCAACGCAGCCCAGTGGAGCTTTTTTATATGCTTGCGGATATCTGCGTTGTTACCTCGCGTGGAAACACCTTGTGCGTCCTCTTAGCGAAAACAACAATATGTAACTATTGAAAGATATTCTGTGAAAATTACAGATTTTTATTATTATAGAACAGCACAAAGGGGGCGAAAATAAATTAGTTTGACTTTTTATTTACACATAAACGTGTACAAATAAAACCTGTAAATAAAGGTGTAAATAAAGTTCAAAAACTCCGATTTGAATCAAACCCAAGTTTGTGCTTTTAAGTCTTAGTGTGTTAACAGTCTCCAAAAGGTAAGAATAATATAATATTCCAGTAGTTATTAATTTACCAAGAGCGCCCCATGAATATGTATGTATCGCAGTTTTACATTAAAACTGAGGGTGTGACAGGGAATATTTATACTCCTGTGTAGCTTCATATAGTTATAATGTGCATCGAAGGGTTTGATTGAGTGGTTGAATACCAGCCGTTTAAAAAGTATTTGATAATTTCATCACATTTGCAGCTAAGCTGAACCTGTTCTTTCATTATAACCTGTGTAACTGTTCATTTGCCATAAGAGGAGGTTTACTTTTAGACATAATAACCCCAGTACAGCCAGATTCCTCCAACTTTGATTTTAGCTGCTTTTTTAGGTATATTTACAATATTTGGCTACAGTATTTGCGCTCAAATGCTTATTCATTGTACCTCCATCATTTGCTATGCTTTTCCTCATAAGTGATAGGAATGTTAGGCAAAAATGAAATAAAATAACCCCAAAACTATAAAAATTGTATTCTCCTGCAATCTGGCGTATTGGAGAATAAGGCCAGTGTTTTTTGTATTTTTTGTATTGTCCACAAATCTTATAAAGAGACTTAAATGGCCCTGCATTAAAAACAATGGTCTTTTCTTTCAATGGGTGCAGAAATATGTTTATATACAATATGCAAGTTTAACACTTCCGTCCTTTAGCACAGGGATAAACTCTCTGGTCCCAAGAGGATAGGGTGTCCCAAAAGTCCTTCAGGCGAATGGAACAACCTGCAGGAACATCACAAATGTACACCCGCTCTTCCTCTCATTAGCGATTGTGTGTATGCGTAGCCTCGGTGGCGCACGATAAGGGCATTCGACGCTCAGCAGACTGCAACATTAGTCACGCAGCCCCCTGCACGCACATTCACAGACTCACACACTCCAAAAGCACTGAATCACCATTGCCACGGCTTACCACTCTGATGATAGCAGTGATAAGAGATAAAGAGGACGAGTGAAAAGAGAGAGTAAAATGGGAGGAGGGAGGAGACACCCCAATATCTGCCTGTCCCAGAGAGTAAAAGAGAGACATGGGGGTAGAGGAGCGGGCAGGTGTTTTTGGGCGTGCAGGAGGAAGATAGAAAGACACTCTATAGTTTTTAAGAAGGCGTTGCAGGCCATATGAACGTATTCACATGTGGTCGTTGCACCTGTGTGACTGTAACTTAACAGCAGTTCAGCCTCTGATTCACAACATTTAGGCAACAAGTAATGATTGTCAGGAGCGGCTCTGTGTCCTAATCAGTCCCTCCAAGGAGTTCCCTGAAGATATTCCAAGTAAAAACCCTTTGCAGTATCTTCTACTAATAACTGCTGTAACAGTAATCCTATAGTACTTTGACATCCAGTTATTAGTCATTGGTTTCCTTAATGCAGACGACATATGGACTGCTCAGAAAATGATCCTGTCCACTGCAGCCTACTGTACCATGACTGGAAGCTGAAGTCAAACTCGCGTCGAACTACTACTTCTCCGTTTCTTTGGGGTTTTTTTTCGAAACACACCAGCCAAAGAAAAACGTCACACTGAGCAAAGAGGGTTTTTGGTGCTTTTAAGTGCTGCTAAACCTTTTACCACCAGTATTATTTGTCTCCTCACTTTTCCCGCAAACACTGATTTTATTCTCTGCCTCTTTTGATTGCCTTCGTGCTGCTCTAAGGTTGACGCGCCAAACACGAACCGCGCTTTCACACACCCAAGCTCTGGCCTTATGTTTTAAAATGTTTAATTGGGCATTTTGTATATAGCATCTCATAAATAAATTTGCCTCAAATTGACTTGACATAAGGTTTTAAGTGGCTGGTTCAAGCTGATAGACTAATAGACAAAACAAAGTGAGAAGAGACTAATTGCTCGCATTGTTTTTGAAAGTCAATAATCTGAAGCTAAACTAACAACTCCCCATCTCAGCTTGTTCCCGCCCTCACTGTCTCTATTAGTTGCTCTGCACAGCCTGCCTGCCTATCTCCCTCCGTCTCAAGCAGTGGAACATGTTTGCCCTAATTGTCGACTTTATTACATGTTTCGCCATCTTATTAACGCTGCCACGACATCAATCTTAGCCCGTTTCTTTTCCACTCGGCTTGGCATATTTGGGGACCTGGTAATAAAGCATTTCTGCATGCCGTTTTTGATAGTGAAAGAAGCAAGCGTGCAGCTTTTTAACACATGTTCACTTTGAAAACAATAGCCTTTTTTTGCATTTTGCATAATCTGAATATATTTTCTGGCTCGGGGTTTTGTTGAAAGTCAATTTAATTGCCTTCTTTTTGTCTCTTTCATGAGTGAGAGAGAGAGTGAGTGTGTGTGTGTGCAAAGACGTTGATGCAAATTTCGGCATATTTTTCATTAACGCTAACAAGCAAACCATAATCTAACATATCCACTTCCACCAGAGTTATCTCATGGTCTGTCAGTAGATGTGTTTGTGCACACAAGTTTAGATGTGCCCTGATGCTGTGTGTGTTTGGTCACAATAATCACAGAGCAGCTGTGAAATCCTGAAACGGCTGCCTAATAAAAGCCTGAGAGTGGATCTGAGTGGCTGGTAGAGGCTGACAGAATAGTAGATGAGATGTGGAGAGGCAGCAGCAGCTAATTGCTGACTTTTTTCAAGTCAGTATTTTGAAGTTTAACACACTGGTCCATCCACGTTTGTTTGTGTGTGCTTGAACTTTTTTTTTTACATTTTGAGATGAACTGTTGAAGATTTACTCATTTTAAATGTACAAACTAATTAGTAGCTTTTGATTTGACATCATTTAATATTGACAGATAAATACTTGTTGAGGCTGAATGAATGTGTATTTTTCTGTTTCTGGCAGAATAACACTGAGGATTTGCGAGCAGAGCGGCTGCGCCGAGCAACCGAGAAGTTGCGCAGCCCAGTAGTCTTCAACAAGGATGCTGCCGTCAGGAAAACACAGCTGAAGTCCTTCAGCCAGTATGTTGAGAGCAGACCAGGTAGGGGACAATACAACACAAACACGCACACACACGATGGATTCAGTATTTACCCAGATTACCAGTTTATGTGTATCATACAAACAAGCTCAAACTGCTGATTCAGTTATGTAGAAGCTTCTCATGAACCACATCATACTGAGTCCTCTGCCTCTGAGGCACGTGAACGTGTTTAATATTTCAATGCAAGGTCAGATCACTCTGAGACCTTAGAATTCCTAAGTTCCTAAACTTCCACGTGTGCTCTTTCTGGGACTTCAAAAGTTGTTTCCTTTCTCCAGAGGTGAAGAGACAGAAGTCTGTGCCTGAGGATCTGAAGAAGTTTGAGGATTCACCGTCAGAGGTCGATTTTCGCAGACCACTTGAAGAGGAGGTTTGTCCATTATTTTCTCTTTAATCGTGAGTCTATTTGCAGAGGGATGAAAGTTGACCCAAAACTGTCATATACCTGCAGCAACTGACAGAAAGAGCAGAACACAGACATTTAAAATGTTTTAAATTAGTTAGTTTTGTTATATTGGTCCAAGTAACAACCTCTGATTGTACCTTTAGCCTAGTTTTCCTGCAGCTTTAGTTTCATGAAATCTGTGTGATGGGCAGATGATTATGTCAGAGAAAAAATTTGATGGTCTTGACAAAGTAGAAGAGGGTTGGTAGAAGAGAGTAGTTGGGGGTCAGAAGTGAGGTTGGGTGTTGTGTATCCCTTAATTGCTCCTACTTGGCCTTTTCAATTTCCTGTTAGTCAGCTTTCTTTCTGTCGCTCCTGTCAGTGAGCTATCCTCTCTGCTCCCTCTGTTTAAATTTCTCTCCTCCTCTTCACCTTGTCCACCTCCAATCCCCTCGCACACACCCTTTCCTCTCTTTTGCTTCTGTCCTCTCTTTTTCACACAGACATCTAAGTATTGATCTAACATACAGCCATTTTAATTATAACTATGGTAGATATCAGCTGCCATTTAGAGGTGTGTGTGTGTGTGTGTGTGTGTGTGTCTCTGGAAAGTTGTGTGCCAGTGTGTCCTTCAAGTCAATGCACACACTCACACTCTCTTCTCAGTCTGTATTTGAACTTGTACATACAAAGAGTGTGTCTATAAGAATGCTATTATTTCAATGGTGTGTATGTACGTGTGTGTGCCACTGGAGACCATGGGGTGAATCTCTCTTCCCACGCAGCCCTCAACTGCTCTCGACCCTGCACCCTCCACCCCAGCGCACACACACAAACACACACCCTCCTCCTTCCAGTGCCTGGGCCCCAGGGTTAATGGGTGTTCAACCTTTCCATTATCCCGATCAGCCAAGAATTACCTGCTGAATGATGTTTGCATTAATATAATATATATGGTAATTTCCCTCCTCTTAATTACGGCTGGGCCGAGCGCGGCAAGGGGAGTGGGCTGATCATGTGTAAAATTGATTTGCCAAGGAAAAATATGGTGATAGAGCGAGAGCGCGCAAGGAGGAGGAGGCAGGGGGGAATAGAGGCTGCTGGGAATCAATGCGCACACACACACAGTTGCACAAATCACACGCACATAACCTCACAGATGCACACACTCATGCTGGAAAGAGTACAGGGGAAAAAAGTGCTGGCCTGGGTGGAATGGGAAAAAAAAACTTTCTCTCTCCTGCTCACTAGTTCACCTTCCCATTAAGAAAAAATGAAGTGCATCAGCAATAAAATGGAGATATTTTTTCGGATGCATCCTCAGTAGTGAATTTGAATAAACATTTTCCTCACTCAGAGGAGTTTCTCTGGAGAATAGCAAGCAGCCAGGAGACAGAGGTGAAGAGGGGTCAGAAATGGAGTGTGTATTAAGTGCTTATGGTTATAGGTGATGCCTTGTGTGTGTGTGTGTGTGTGCATATGTGAGTCAAAGTGTGTGTAATTACATAGTGGCTGGTGTTTGTGTGTATGAGGAGTTAGAAAAAAAGTCTTACCTGAAGTGGCAGAGTGTGCATTTGTTTGGTTACGTAAAGCTGAATGTAAAAGAGTTATGGAGACATTTAACCTGTAGCTAGGAATAATTAACAGACAACTGAAAGACAAGACAAACCATCAGACAACTTTATACAAAAGCAACGTACAAGTATGTGAAGGACACACACACACAGAGGAGTAACTTAAGGATTCAGTGTCTTGCTCGTGGACCTGTGGGCCGGAGGAACTGAATATTGAACTGCCGATCCTTCCTTCTGTCTGCTCTCGCTCACGAGCCACAGCAAGTTGAAAGTGCTGTCAGGGACGTTGATTAACCAGTTATTAATCCATTACCTGCATCAGTGCACTATAAGTAACCTGATGCAGGCGCAGCACAGTACACGTGTTTTCTTACCTGAACCCTCAGGAGTCTCTGAACACGGCAGTGAGATCAAATGACATGACTGCTTCAGTGGCAAACATTAGTAAGTGGAATATTAGGGTACGAGGAAAGACCCCTCAGGGTTAATGACACTGTGGGTTTGAGCGTGTAAAGTAGTTGCCAGTCACTTGCCCCTTTCCATCTGTGTAACTAGTTTAGATGTTCTCACTACCAGTTTATTACCTGCATTGCAAAACTGCTTTATGCAATTTCTATCAAGAAGTAGTTAAAATGAACAAACTAATGCCAAAACATATTCAGATTTACTTTTAAAGCCTTAGGATTTCAATAAGATCCAGGCAGGAGACTGATATTTTGACTCGTATAAATATATTGTTTTGTTGACACAGATATTTGCGGCAACAATCTCACATGTATATAGTCCCAGTGTTATTAAGGATTATTTGCACTTCCAACAATATGTATTTTACTTTCATTGAGTTATAAAATGAAGTATTTACTATGTTTAGTCAATTATTGATCAGTAATGGGACCAGTGATTTGTTTTAAATGCTTTTCTCAATGATGCTATTCTAGTTTGATGTAAATACTCTCTTAAATATGTCTCCATTTATTGCTCTCTAATCTGGCATTTTAAAGCTTTGCTGCTCATTTACAATACAAACAAAGCATTAATAAATCTATAAAATGCTTTTGAAGATGTGAGAAGGAATTCGAAAACAAAGCTTAGCCGAAGCGAGAGGCAGCAACAGTTAGTTATTAGACGTATGTATTATCTGTTGAGAAATTAAACTCTTTTCTGGTGTGAATTCTCTTTTGTTTTGTGTGAGGAAGATTCATAGACACCATGTACATCTGTACATACATTTCCACTTTCCTCCTCTTTCTGTATTATTTCTCCATTATTAATTTCTTTTTCACTTTGATCCTGTCTATTTTCTATCCTTTCATCGCCTTTTTGCTTTGTTCCATCTCTGTATTTCTTGGTTCCTTGTCACTCTGTCTCGTCCCGCAATCCTTTTTTCTATGCCCCTGTTTAATGCTATATTGCGCTACTCTTCTTTTTCTCTCATAACCATTTTCTCTCTCTCTCTCTTTTTCTCTCTCTCTCCGTTTGACAGAAGGCGTTCAAAGACACCAGTCAGTATGTGGTTGGGGAGCTGTCTGCGCTGGAGAGCGAGCAGAGGCACATAGACGCCCGAGCAGCTCGTGTGGAGAAGAGGCTGCGCTATCTCATGGACACAGGTACCCCAAGCCCAATTACACTGGAAAAACTGTTTTGGCAAATTGAGCATACGCACACACATACACATGCATGTACACTCAGGGAGTTTGTGTGTGTGTGTTTACGTGTGCGTTTGTGTGAGGGAGAATCTTTGAAGCCCCCCTCCTCCCCTCCCTCTTGGTTGAATGTTGCGCGACGGCGCGCTGGTTGGATATGAAAGGAGGGGATGGGGGGGTGAAGGAGGAGGTGGAGAAGGGTGGGAAGGGGTGGGTGTGAAAGGAGAGGGGAGGGGAGTGTGTCTCGGGGATGGGAGAAGAAGGGAGACCTCTCTGGGCTGGGGTGATAAGGGAGCCCTTCATGGGGGAAACGATAACTGGGTGCGATAGCAGAGCCCCAGCCGAAGTCTCCGCTGCAGCCGTTTGCCAGCCACGGCCCCAGCCAGCCAGCCTCCACACTATTGAACAGTGCGCTCAGCCATGCACGGCACACATACACCCTCCTTCCCCTAGTACATATCTGGCCTTCATTGATATGCTGTATAAGGAAAGACGGGGGTGAGTTAAAGGGAGGAGAGCGGGAGAGGCAAAGAAATGTTTAAAAAAAAAAACACAAGGCAACACAACATGAGCACTGACACAGCTCACAAATCCACGACAGACTCACACAAATGCTTACACACCCGCACATACAAAGTGCAATCTGGTTTGGCGTACAGAGCTGGATTCGGAAGGTTTTTATTTAAGATTTGGCCGGGGGTAAAGCCTTGTTAAGACATGAGACAGTGTGCTGAGCCAAAAGAGGGGCCTTGGCTCCGTTAAGTCTCTAACTGAAATTGGAAAATAGCATCCCATTTGTGATACTAAACCATCCCATTCCTCACCCAAGAATGCTGTTGAAAAAAAAGCACGGTTCCAGGAAGTGTAAAATTTTTATGTTAGCAAATGTCATGAAATTGCGCTGTAGTGCTGTAGTATTTGCTGTAGTAATTTAGTAACAGCTGTCATGCTCTTTCTGATATATCACTGCCTAACTTGGTAGATTTGGCCTCCAAAATCCTAAAAAAGCAACACGGGGAGGATAGAAGAGGTGCTTTTTAGAAAAGGAAACTGGGGCGGCGGGATTTACGCTCACCTTCTCCATCCCATTTGGGTCATGATATCTAGACTATCTCTCCTCTGTTTGTTGTGTTCGCTTTCCTCCTTTTCGCCTCCCTCCTGCCTCTGTGCCCTCTTCCCCTGTCGGAGCACATGCCATTGTGTCAATCTGAAGGGCTGTTTTTCCTTCTTCTTCTTCTTCACCCACTGATAAAGCAGCCGCTAGCCAGCAAGACGCCAGGTTATTTACTTCCAAACACCTTCAGCCATAAAGATTTCTCTTTATATAGTTATATAAATATATATATATTTTTTGTACCTGCGGCCCCCGCCTGAAAAATACGATTCCCCAGAAAATGAAGAGGGTGACAACAGGGAAGGCGAGCACTAAATAAAAGGATATTCACCTTGGTTGCTTTTCACCCCCTTATAACATCAGTGGGGAATGAAATTGAGAAAATACAGTTCCCACAAGTCAACACACTGACTGCTGGGTGATGTAGTACAGTTTGTGTATTTACATGGCGTATATAGTAGGTGTTATACTGTCAGAGCTGGACATTGTAGTAGCAGATGTGGTCAGTAGCTGAAACAACAGTAAAGTGTGTAGAAGTAACTTAATAGATCCTGAAAAATGTTTCCTTTTGAAAGGCGTTATTATCTTTAAGTTGATATTTGGGCAGCCTAGAACTGGTCCCAGTTATACACTGGCATTGCAGTGGAGCAAGACGGTGGAAAAGTTCCCACATAATGTTGAGCGTCTTGCTCACTTCCACAAAGTGTTTGTTTCCATATCTCATTTTGCAGCACGTATCCCAGAGACTCATCCGATAGGTTATGGATTGTGCCTTTAGGCCAAAGTCTGCAGGCATCAGAGTGAGATGTGCTGGTGACAGGTGGTCACTAAAGTAACCTTTATCACCTCAGCAACTGAGGTCACCTTTCTATACGCTGTCATAGATGATAGATATTTTCTCCTGGACCCTGAGTGAAGTTGTGGCTGATTGGCTGTAAGGAAAACATCCGGCATTGATCCATCACAACTGGCTGTTGCCTGTATTTCTCCAAAGGACACACCACGGGTCTAAGAGACATCACATTCAGATGAAGAGTTTCACTTTTCAGTTCAGGGTCAGATTAACCAAAATCACAACATCTGAACCAAAAAAGCAAAAAGCACTGGATATATATTATATAATATAATATGTTAACATAATACTTATATTGACATACAGGTTTTTGACTTTATAAACGAGTTCACTGTGCGTATTCCATCCACACAGTTTCTCACCTACCATCCTATAATTTACTTGCAAAACCTGCCATCAGAAGGGCTTAGCTGCATTCACTGGTCGAAAATAACAAGACACATTATTAAAATACTAATGTTGTCTCAATAACACATTGCCAAAGAGCCTAAAATCTGATTCTGCTCATAGTGTAAACAATGCAGACAAATTTTTAGGTTTCCTGTTGCTTATCACTAGTTTTACTCATGCATGAACCTAAATTTCACAACTCGTGTTTCAAGACTTGCACAGTTCCTTTACATTTAAGTTGTAATGATGCGTTTACATCCTCACTGTTGCATTATCTGCATACACAGAAATGTTTACTGTCCAAGCAAGGTCAAGGACTGAGGCTTTTTTGTTTTTCACCCTGCGTCACATGTCCTGTAATCAGCACACCTCAGCACCCATTAACACTGGGGAATAGCCTCAGTCCAAACTCTTTCTGATGTTTCTCTAAGCCAGGCTGTCATCGCTTTCACAACTCTGATTTGACTTAAAATATAAACCCATTGTTCAGCCTCAGACCAAATCTGCTGTCAACTTTATTTTCACACAAAGTAAAGCATCTGAGATTACAGCTTAGCGTTTGTGGAAATGTGACACCGCTTTTCAGTATTTTAATTGAGCTGAATGAGTGCGATGGGTTTAATCTGAAACCTATATTAGACAATAAGTGCTCATTTGGAAGTTTGAGAAAGAAGTAGAGGTGAAGTGAAGTCTGGATGTCAGAACACAGTGAGAAGAGGAGGTTGTAGTTAATCAGTGACTGAAAGTCTTAACAGATCTTAGAACAAACTTCCTTATTAAAGTTCAGTGCTTCACAATTGTTCAGGGGACGTACTTCAAAGACCACGTCTTACCAGTTTCACACAAAGCCCGTTTTGTTCATAGACACTGAGCAGACTGTATAAAGGGACAGGATGTGCAGTGCCGACGCAGCAGTGCAGTGATCATATGATTCAGACCTCTTGAGGTAAGTTTGGGTGAGCGCAGTGTGCAGTGGTGCTGTGGCAGCGCACGGTGCTGCAGGACTGATGGGCAGATGTGAATAGACTGACCCATGACTGATCGGTCATGTCTGCTCCAGTAGCAGGAAGCCGGGATAGATCAGCTGCTCTGCTGGTCCTAGTCAGTGTGCCTTTCTTTTATATCACATGGTTTCACTTTTTCACTCCACTATTTTTTTTTCTTTACTTCTTGACGTCAAACATCTGTCTCTAAACAGAATATAGACATAAAAAACTGTTTATTCACTGAGGCGTTTGCCATAAGGAATCCAGTCAAAATTAAAACATGTTCTGCTTGTGCAGTAATTTAAGTAACTTACCCCGCACCTATTGTGCTTTGCTTTTATCTTCACACTGTCTCTTTGTTTCCCACCCTTCTCTGCACCACTTTTATTATTTGCTTCTTCTGTTTTATTCATAAGAATCTCTATTTCTCTTTCCTTTCTCTCACTGTTGCTCCCCCCTTGTTTTTTCTTCTTTTCCACTCATCTCCTCCACCCCCACCCCCACCCCCACCTCCCCTGGTTTGGGCACAATGCAGCTTTCTGCGGCATTTTCTATTACGCCATGGCCCTCCCCAGATGAATCCAAAGTAATTGGGGTGGTTAATTTATTTACTCAGAGGCAGTTCACAGCACATTAAATAATAGAGATAATTGAACAAGAATTGTCAAGTGTCTTCTGATATCAGACACATTACAGGAGGGAGTGTGCATAAAACTCCATTTCTATGCCCCCATTGTTTATGGTAATTAAGTACACAGATTTATTCCTTGGTTGCCTTCCAAGCTTATGGCAAGCGCCATTGTTGTCTTCTATTAATATGTAATCAGTAAATAGTTTAATTTTCTAATCTGCGGTTGGAGAATTCACTTTCTAACAACTCTTAATTACTGCTGGGTTCTAATGAGTCTCGCCATGCTGACATATCCAGCCAATCAGAGGCCAGGCGCGGGCCGGGGGGGAATTTGAATTCCTGCGGCACCCCCCGTTGACTAATGAACTTGTTATTCTTGCACCACTGGGAGCACTGTCCTTCACACATGCAACATTAAGACAACATTCACCTCCTGCAACAGACAGTAGAGGACTTTATTGAATTTACAAGAAGAATGTTTGTGCGTTTTACCATGAGCTGTGTATTCGTTGTATATACTGTATTCGTTCTGGCTGGGATATCATTACATGGCTGTCTGTATCAAACTTCTTGCATGATGTGAAACTTTACTTTGCCTTGCACCCTTTTCACCTAGTGTTCTAAGAAAAGCAAAATAGTGTGCCCAGATGGAAAAGCCTGCTGTTATTAATAGGATTTATCTCCGTGCCCATATTGAGTAGAATTAGGATAATGTTGTCTTATTGTGTTTCTGCAGATTCATGTAATGCTCCTGACCTTGGCATTGTTATTTTTCTAAAGGTATTGTTGCACAAAAAAACATATCAAACGCTCCTTATTGAAAATTCGGCTTGAGGTATGAAGAAGCATTCAAATGCATCATGTAGCCTTTGCACAAAATCCCCTGGCCCCTGTTTGAATCTATCTCAACCACCGCCTACCTGGCCCCTGCACCTATTTACACACACCTCCCATTTCAAATAGCTATATAACCTGCAACAATGGACGCAATTATCCAAATAATAGCACTTAGCCACACCGCAAAGCTGCCCCTCACCTACTGTGCATTTGATAAGAGATAAACAAGCAGCGAGAGGAGAGAATGAGTTTTAGCTCTCCCAGATTAACATATGTTTAAAAATTGCACTCAAAGCCGATAAGATTGACACAGGGTTTTTATGGCACACGCTCTTTTTAATCTGTCTTTGTGTCTGCAAGTCGACGAGAGGAGAATGGCACAAGGAGGGATCCAGCAAGAGCTTAATATACTTTACGCATGCAGCCTATCCCCCTCGGTATCTGAGAAAGGGACAGCACGGACTGTCAATGCTTTCACATCATGAGGAGCTGCTGGCAGCTTACCTTGGTTTGTGATCATGTGGAGGATTGCAGAACATGAACGGCTTAAATGTCAACCTGTGGCTTTAAATCCCAGTTGTTCAAACTAAGGCCTGCAGACAATTTTGTTATCCATTTAATAGTACTGTTTTTACTTTTATTTGACTTTATGAGGGATTAGGGCTTTAGGATCCCTATTCTGTGATGTTTCCTGATGACAATAACTCTGAATTTCAGAATCAATACTCAGTTTCAGTCTCTTGGATTGTAAGAGAATGATCACACCCCTGTACACACTTTTAGAAATATTACTCTCATGTTTTACGTTGGAAGAATTTCTACCTTTAAAGCTATATTTAAGGCTGGTAACGTGTTTTGATTTCTTTGATAATGTGATGACGGGCCGTGGGCATCATTGTCACTCTGTGTGTGCGCTGCGAGCCGGCCTCTCGCTCTTTTTCCCATGCTTGTTGTCCTAATCCAGCATTGTGGCAGTGTCAGCTTGACTAAAGATTTAAGCTGGGTTACATGAGTACCATCGGGACTTACGCACATGCACTGCCCTGCCTTGTGTCGTCCCGTCGCACAAACAGTGCGTGGAGCTTTAAGTATATTATCAGGCTGGTTCTTTCACAAATGTATTGCTGAAGAAGCTTAACATTAATTATTGTAACTTTGGGCAGATTACATCCATGCCTGCCTTGTAAGCACAGGCAGACTCATCTTGACCTCCTATACGAGAGCTTAAAGACACAAGAATGGCATTTTACCAACTTTAATGGGATAACCAGTCTAATCTTTCAGCACTGAGAGAAGAAAAAAGTGTTTAGACCATAATACCCTCCCCAGTTCACACAATAAAAGATGGAGGGAGAGAGGTTTCGGTGTTGGCTTTAATCTACAGACACTTTGTTTTTCAGGTGCTGCGCTGCTCTGTTCCCTTTTCTCCGTTATATTTTCATGGACTGGCAAGGATGTTGGACATAGTCTTGTGAAAATAAATCCAATAGGACTGCATTTCACTCACAGCTCTCCTCCTGAATCTTCTAATAAAGATAGACTTGGAAATAAAAACGGCTACGCTGAGGGCTCGGCGGCTGTGTGAATTGTTGAGCAGAGAGATTGCAGCTATTGTTTACCCATACTTACATACCGTATTTGTGAGCTAAGCTCATGGCAACTCGGAATGACGTGGCCAAGAGAAAACGCGTTCTTTTCTTTGCCTTTGGTCATTTTCTTGTTGTTGTTGTGAAGGTTACAAAAAGAGCACTCAATTTCAATCAAATAGTTTTGTATTGGACCACCATAGAAATGTGTTTGTGGCCATCTTGAATTCACTTTGGTAGCGAATGCTTCTCTCTTCCCTATGGGAAAGAAAAGAAATCTGGGGATCACTCTTTTAAAACCCATTGCCTTTTTCTTTCCTTTGAGGGGACAAAACAAAGGATTTGAGCTTTTTTGTGTGAAAATGTCCATGTGTGTGTGACTCCAAGGTTCAACTGTGACAGAACACAGATTAACACCCCCTCGCACAGACACACACACACACTCCCATTCCCTTAATCTTCTCGGCCATTTGAATGTTTGAGCAGCAAAACAATTAGTCAACTCGCAAGGTCTCTGCACAAGCAACGAATGCTGAGCTCCAGCCTCCCTGCTCTTCTGTCTTCCTCTGAGCACCTATGCCCCCCCGAGTCCAGCAGTGACACCACCCTCACTCCCAGATGTGCACCACTTTTTTTTTTTCCCCTCCTTTTCTCCAGCTTGGTGTCAGCCTTTCATACATTCTTTAACAGTGGGGATGAAAGGGGGATTTTTAGGGAGATTAGGGAACGGGATCCTCTAGGCATTGTCTGAGAATCTTCAGATAAAACGAACTGGGTGGATGGAGTCAATGGGAGGGAGAAATGGAGGGAGTGTGTTGGGGCAGAGGGGCAGGGGTTGAAGCTGGTTGCCACAGTCGGGAGATATGCAAGTAAAATCTGTTTGTCAGCCAGAGCAAGAAATATTTTAGACAATTGGCTTATTTTTGTCATGTTTCTTTCTGGTCTCGTCTGCCCTTCTCCTCTCTTCTTAATGACGTTTATTTGTTTTTCTTTTTAAGTTATCGCCAATAATTAAACCCAGTTATAGTTGTAGTCCTTGGGCTACACTCCGTTTTTTCCGCTTAGCAAACCAGCAATAGGGCCGATGAACACTTTAAGCAAAGAATTAAGTAAGTGGGGATGAGGGTGGTGGCGTTGGGAGAAAACTGGGAGGTGGACAGTGTCCACTTATGATAATCTGCTCTTTATTGGAGCATCCAGCTAGTGCTTTCATCAGCCGTCTCTGTGCCTGAGACCCAGTGCAGCAGCCACTCTGAAAAACTGCTGCTGCAAGCTGCCAAACGCACACACACTAAATAAACAAGTTCTACATTAACAAACACTCTGAATATGTTCATACACACACACCTGCAGGGATTGTGTGCTGCACACTTTGTGAGACGCATTAGCTGCACGGTGATACACACAGCCAATAAAACTAAGCCGGTGTTTTTCTTATTTTTGTTCTTTAAATTGTGGTTAGATTGTTATATAAATGTATCGTGAAGTTGAATGTATCGATCTGAAGTGAAACACATTTTAGGACACGTCTACTTATATTTTCATATTACTTTTTAATGTAAATATTATCTGGCTTCCACTTCTTAGGAAATTGACGGTTTAAATAATGATATGTGGCACGTTTTATTTGCTTTTAATGTGGTTGATTATATAGTTAACTAACTGCAGGCCAACAACATAATTGAATTTCAACCTTGCAGTCAATTAATCAAGGCTTTCTTATGGTAACGGATGTGGTGGCACTCGACAATGCAGGTTAATGACAGAGGTTTGGCCAGTAATTACACCATTCACTTGCTAACACAGCTGCTCGCCATGCTACTGTTGTCATCACCCCCCTCATACGCACTCCTCCCCATTTCCTATTGTAATGAGCACTCCAGGCTACAAATACCAACAGCTGTCTTTCCCAATACATTTCCATTTAAATGTCTATTTAAACACATCAGTTTTGCATTTGTGTATTGAATCAAAGCTCAGGCCCTGGCCACTGACATTAGCAGCCAGGTGTTGGTGTCACTAATGTAACGCTATTCTGAATTGAAAGATGTGTGTAGGAGGGTGGATTTAATACATTTAGAAATGCATTGGGGACAGTCTAAATTAGGTAGGATGTTAAACTAAACACATAATTCTTCTTCACGTTGAAAGATTTAAACATCTTTGGCTGATAAAGTGAAGGTGGTACTGGGCTGAGAAGGTTCTTTTAAGCAAATTGCTGTCAGGAAAGATGAAAGAACGGCGGAAATTATTGTGTATCAAAGAGAGACAATGGTAAAGAACTAGTGAATCAGTGCACAGACGTGAGAAGGATGACTAATGTTAGCGGAGCCATTACTGGACCACAGATTAATTCATTAGGCAAATTTATCATTCACCTCCCCTCGGCCTCTTGTCACAAGGCATGTAATATGACACCCCTCAAATTTGTACGAACATCTACCCTGAGGGGGTGGGGGGTAGTCGAGCTCCCCATTTCTCTCTCACACACATACACACACACACACCCTCCTTCTCTTTGCTAATGGAGCAGGCGGAGCCACTTATGCTAAAAAGATTGCAGATGTCTGTCAGCAGGTTGGGGGGGTCCTCCACAGCTCTTCCTCGCTCTTTGTGACAGTTAGAAATGTTCACACTTATTCACTGAGATTTTTCCCAACCAACTTTTGTTTTGCTATTTTATAAAAAAGTATAATAACTTAAGAGTGGATATATATGTTTGTGGCCTGTAGCTAAATGCGAATCATTCTTTAAAATACTGGAGAAAAAAAAAGGGACTTTCTTTTGAGATTTTGAACTGTCTTTACATAAAATTTAAAATGGTTAACACTTCAATTTTTATTACCTTGTTTCAGAACTTGTTAGTTTGGTCTTTACCAAAACGTACTGCAGTTTCATAGCCCTTCTACAGAAATGTGTATTCCCTGAAAGCGTGTTAAATTTGACTGGCCCAAATCAGAATCCCCACAGATTTATGCCAATGTTTGTGTTAAGCTGTCCCAATTAACGCCATCAACAGGTACTAAGGTTTGCAGTAGTGCTTGTGTTCCTCCACCCCTCTAAGCTCCCCAAATGGTTCACACCTCAATGTGTGTGTAAACACACACTCAGAGAGCTAAACCGCCTGGCTTAACCCGAGCTGAGCCCCACCGAGCCTCGGCTTATCTGCGGGTTTCAATAGTGATGCCACAACAATGCATTTAGCTCTGTAGCTCCATGTGGCAGCGAGGAAGGTGTCAGACTTTAAGTATGATTTTTATAGATATGAATTGACTGCCATAAAATGTCAGTGTGGAAAAATGTTAATGTTTATCATTTTATAGCATACCTTTGTGAGAATTAGACTATTGATAGAAGCCACATCTAGCCAGAAATATCACTTTAGTATTATCATATAGTTTGGTTGTATACATATTTTATGTTAGTAAGGCACTTGCAGTGTCTGTGCTATACATTTTATAGTTTATCAATAAGCTCCTCTTTCCACTGACCTGACCTTTGGCATAGTTTTCTACGTTTCAGTTGACATGTTTTAGAAACATGTCAAGCAACAAGCCCCAGTGTTTCCCAGTGCAAGCTGAACATGGTTCTGCATTTACAGAGGCAGAAATATTACATGATAAAATCTGTTTTTGTTGTTTAAAGATTTTTTTCTTTTTTTTAAGATTGTAACTTTTAACTAACGCTTGCAGCAGAACCAACCAGGTCTTACAATTTCAAATAGACTGTAATATATTTCACATTTAAAGTGGAATTTATCTAAATGCCTTTTAGACCCTTCTTCATGCTAGCTGGACCGATGATGTAACCACCACCCACCCTGTTTCCCTTCATCCTGGCTACACTCAAGCAGAGCAGTCAGAGAAGAAAACGAACCCAGGGCCTAACAAATACATGAAGGTTTGGTTTAACTAAATCCCACAGATAATGGCTACTGTGTCAAAGACTAAAGATAGCAGGAGGGGTAGTGGTGGCGGTAGTAGTGGATGCGGAGGGATTACTTTGGCGTTTTGCATCAGTTGCTTTCTGCTGGGTGGCCCTGCTTGTCAAAAAAAGAAGGGAGAGACGGAGAAAAAGAGAGAAGGAGAGAAAAGCATTTAACGCTGCACATTGAGGAGAAGAGGGCTCTTAATGCCATCAAAGCAAGGGGAGAAATCAGCCATTAATTTATTCTGGCCTGCACACACATGCGCGCAAGCACACACATACACTCACTGGTGCATGTAGGCAGACATGCGCATAAACACACACACCGTGTACGTATACCTACTCCGTAGTTTCCTCCTTACACTAACATCAGGTCTGTGCCATTCTAAGAAGCCAACCAGGACTGTGGGTGTGTGATTGTGTGTGTGTGGATTGAATTATAGCCTTGACGTGAGGAGAACATTTTTGCCCTAACATTCAGGAGGAGGTGCAGATGACTGGCCTATTCAATGGTTGATAAGAACTGATGGAGAGGTTAATAAGCTACACACCCAGGTCATCACAAGCTTTTTTAAGTGGGCTACAGAGGAGAATGGAGGACAATGATGAAAGGAGGTGTGTGTGTGTGTGTGTGTGTGTGTGTGTGTGCGTGTGTGTGCGTGTGTGTGTGCACGTAAGGCAAAGGAGTGCATCTCTTGAATATCTGTAGTCTGTACTTTTGACATTTAAAGGTCCCTCAAAGTTCTCTCTGTCACACTGAATTAGCAAAATTCACACTTTCAGACAGGTGAATGGGTTTTATGAGTGAGCACTGGACGTAGTAGCTAGTCACACAGCAGGAGCATTAATTCTTAGATCCTAAAATGGCTGTGACTAAGAAGGCAGATGGGTCACCAACGAATCCAGGTTTTCTATCCTCACCTCCAAGACACAAAATGAGAAGCAACTGTAGATGGCTTTGGGTACAATGAAAATAGTGCAGACCTTTTAACCTTTGTTGACCTTTATTCTTGGACTGACGTGTCTGTGTCACTCTGCAGTACACTGCGACACAACATGACATGACATTGCGGAGGTGCTGCTCAGGCTAGAGTGTAGGGGTCTCTGTGGGGTCTGTGGCTCCACAGGACCCACGCAAAGACCTAGGGTGTCAATATGATGCACCAGTGTAAATCAAGCGTAAGTGAGGAATACACACAGCAGGAGTAACTTCGGTTTCAGTGTCTTTTTCTAGGTCACTTTGACATGTGGAGTAGATGAGCTGGGGATCACACCGGTGACCCTGCACACAACGGACATCCCACTGTACCTGCTGAAGCCCATGTCCATTCAAAATGTAAACACTAAAATATTTAGTCTGTAAAACTGTTCAGACGACCAATGCCGTAGTTTGTAGAAACCCCATTGGCAGCAAATTATCTTTGGGAGTGCGACTGTTACTCAAATTGGCAGATCTTGCACTCAAATACTGGAAAACTGTTCATGTATTTATTGTATGGAAGCTTTGATGTTGTTATTAGGAACATTTACATGTTACAATAAAATCCAATTTCTGCGTCAACACCATCCCCCGGTGGGTAGGCCCAGGACCTACCACTGAGCATCTTGCTCCCTACAAACCTGGTGTGTGGAGACTTCTGCCTTCCAGCCTGATGCTTTACCCATTGAGCCGCCATGCTGCTAAATTTGATGATGCAGCCGGATTTTGAACTCAGTGACTATCCCAATGCTTGCTTTTTACAAATACCACTGCTTGTTGTTGCTAATGTTCCGATGTATGGCCCCTTTTTTTCACTTTATTTCTTTCCATCTTCAGAAAATTTCAACAACTCACGCAAATGTTTAGCCAGACAAAAAATATGCAGGTCCCGCATTCTGAGCACTGTAGAAAGCACAGACTGCTTAAATCTTAAGATGGCGCCTGCGTCCCCACGCAGTGAACACAGTGTGCTACTGAAATGATCGTCTTTCTGTCAGGTTCTCAAATCTCTGCAAAGAGCTTCTGAAACTCTGTAAGCGCGAGCATTAGGTTTCTGGTCAACTCCGTGGCCAAAGTTTTCTTGCCAAAGCATTAAGTTTGGCTGGACAGCAAATCTTTACTGTGAACAGTAAAATTCTTTTTGCTTTTATGTGTATTGTATAAACTAGCATCACCTCTTTAGCCCATCTTTAACAGCAACCCTGCCATTGCTGCCATTCACAAACACAGCTTAGGCAGTGTTTTTCCCACAATTCCTCTCTGTAACCTGAGGCTAGAGGCAGGCACCCCCGCTGAGCTCGAGACAAAACACTCACACTGAAAAACAGGCTGATCTTTCATTCCCTCACTCAGTTTCATTACCTCTCTCGCTCTCACACATATAAATAACCAACTTAGTGCAAAAATTTCCTTTGACCCATTTTCCGTACTTTAAATGTCTTCAACTAAACTGAAGAAATGCCAGTATTGACACATGTAATCAGCTGCTTTAACATCCTAGTGATATCTCCACAGGCTTTTCAGGTTTAGATGAGCAGCAGAGAAATGTGTTTTAGCGAAACACAGTGCAATAAAAACTAAATATTAACCTGTTCAATATGTGTTTAATGGGTTGAAACGCTGCACTGTATTTAAAGCTCCGTTCCCTACAATGTTCCATCCCTGACATGTGCTGTTACGGTGGGAGCTGAGGAGTGTAGGGTAAATCAGCTTCAAATGCATTTTAACAGGTGGAACTAAACATGTTTTCCCAGTGAGGATCCCCACTCATGCTCATGTTTGATTGAAAAAGTGTTTGCACTTTGTGTTGTATCATCAACGCCTAATAGAAGGCAGCCCCCAAAGGTGTAAGCAGAGGCTCTCATTTAGAAGAAAGGGAAAAAAGACTACAAGCAGGATCCTAGCATGGGGTCTCTCCTCTCCCCCTTCATAGCAACTCTTGTCCCAGGGCTAATACGGAGGCGTTGGGTACCTTTCTTGCTCCCTATCACCCACTCACCTTAATAATAAAAAAGAGCCCCCTGTGGAAAGGAGCTAGCATGAGCCGGTGAAGATCACGCTGGTAATAGGATGATGCCTTTTTGCCTTTTGTCATGAGATTATGAACGGGGATAGCCTCTTCGTGCCTCTCCTCTCTGCTCCTCGACTCTTCTTTGCTCTTCCCACACACATCCACAGGCGTCCTGGAGGGCCCCATTGAGGTGGAGTGGAGACAGGCGTAACCGAGGCTTTGTTCCTCTGCTTGTATGGTAAAAGGCTTGCTAATGAAATACCTTTTAGGGGGTATCGGCAGGTGAGCTCCCCAATCAGGCATTTCAGCAAAAACACACACAGGCATACATACACTCACATATTCTCTGTCTCCTCTCATATGCCCCCTCTTGCTATATTAATTACCTGAAGTGCCTTGGCCTTGCAAAAAGCACTCCTTCTGCCACTTTCCTCCTTCTCTTCATCTAACGCGACAGCCACAGCGGCCTAAGGAAGCCTAAAGTGGGGGGATGCAACAGAAAAGGGAGGATGATAATGGTAGTAATGAACGCGGGTGACAATAATGAAAAAGGTAATTGAGAAATGGTGTATGGCAGGCCCCCTGATTTTCCTTTTGCAGCCCCAAGCTAAGTGGGGACAGGTTGAAAATCATCTTATTTAGAGCTCAGCTAAATGGTTCTTGTAGAGCACTGCAGAGAGCAAGGATTTCTGACGCTAACGCTAAAGCGAGCTGACAAGCATAGAGTCATGATACAGGGGCCTAATGGTTTGGGGAGTGTTGAAAGTTGCTGTTGGCAACATAGACTGTGCTTCCTTTTCCCTTTTAATTTCTTATTGACGTTGAGTGGCATGGTCAAAACAGCCTGCGCTGCACTGTCAGGATTCCTGTTAAACACCTCAATGCTTCGCTGCTGTTCTTTTCTCTTCCAGTCTGCTCATTTTGATTGTTTTCTGCTGTCTCTTTCTGTATGGGTAGATGTGAGAAATGGCTCCTGGTACGACTGTACGCGCATCAAAGACTCACTCTTTGATCATCGAGCATGTCTTTGTGTATTTCTGCCTTTGTCTGTATGAGGTCTGTTTCCGTAACTTCTTGTCGCGTAGATTTTTGTCTGTGCGTTTGTGAACTCTTGTCTGCGTTTCTCTTGCGTCTCTCTTTCCTCTTGGCCTCCTCACCCGGGCTGTGATAGAGACAGGGCGGTCTGGGCTTTAACAGACAGAGGCTGCCTCCACCAGCCCCATAGTCTGCCACTCTCTGATAATGTTTATTGATTTGTAGCAAAAACACAATTTGATAGAGTGGGGTGAGGGAGGGAGGAAGACCGGGAGATGTGGGGGGTTGAGCTGAGAAGGAGGGGAGAATTTTGTGCGATTGTTACAACTTGGCTGGTTGTGCTAGACAAACTGGAAAATGCTCCAGGAATGACTTTTATTTAGTTTAATCTGATATCATTTTGGTGTCCTTATTTACTTATGAATTAATAGGTTAGAGTTTTTACTCTTGAGCACATATTTAATTCAAATTATTGAATTTAGAGCGCAGAGACAGTGGAAAGAGGAAGGAGAGAGAGAAAAGCTGCGTAGGTGACTTCTATGCAAATACAATCTTCTCTGTACAAGCAGCAGAAGTGTGTGTCTCGATGTGTGTGTGTGTGTGTGTGTGTGTGTACGGAGCCTCCCAATATAAATTCATTTATCTCTGTGAGTCTTATATCAACTGTGTTTGCCCGAGCCCCCACTGCTCTTTAACCTTCAAAGTGAAGGAATGAGAGGTGTCTGGAGGTTCATCTACTGTTAGCTCTGAGGTCAAATGTGTTTGCCCGGAGGGGTTCGCTGTGTGCATGTGTTTCTGTACACATAGGAGAGCAAAGGGGTGTGTGCTTAAATTGGAAGAGACAAAATATTGGTAGGACAAACCTGTTGTCTGTGCTTAAAATGGTCTCTAAAAACATAAATTCATGTCAGGTCTATAAGTGTACACACTGCTGCTTTTAAATGGGCCCTTTGGTCACTCCAGTCACTGTTTATCACCAAAGGAGTGCTCACAATCAGCGGAGCGCAGGAGAGCCTAAAACTGTAACAGTATTTAATAGTAATAGCAGCAGAAATGACCGAGGTATTTATTTGGATCAAACGTTTGACCCTTACCTAAGAGCAACAGCTCTGTTCTTACAAATGATGCTGTATCCTACTAATGTACAAAAGCATTTTGAGAGAAACACAACGTCTATCCTGCATGAAAGTGTACAGCACATCTACATGACTAGAAAAATAATTTGTAGTTAACGTTTCCCAGACCACAACTGTTTTAATAAATCATGAGTATTTACTTTATTGTCCCCAGAGTGTGCAGGTGCACACTAACACAAATTCATATGTGAATGAATGTATACAACTATTTGCATTAGTTTACCCTCTCTGATTTTATTATGGTAATATTTAAAGATGCTGAAGTGCAGATAAAAATAAACTTGTATCATAATGTCATGTGAAGGACATTTGGTTTCTGTATAAATATATTGCCTATGATCACTAATCAGAGACACTTCAGCAGGTATTAATGTCAAACCCTGTGATTAATTGTGTAGCATTTATATTTTGCATATTTCTTTTTGGTTACAAAAACCTGAATAATTTCACAAGATCCTACATAATGAATTTAGTAGCTGTGAGTGTTGGACTGTTTAGTTTCCAGCATCGCCACACTGACAGAAAAATGGAGCGCCACTGTGCACTTTGTAATTAGAAACAAATAATTATGCAGCTCCACTTATGATTATGGAACAGACCCAATTCATGCCTCTGCCCCCGAAACTCTCAGTCACACCCCACTCCAGCTTCCTCGTCTCTCCCCCACCTCAACCTCTTTTGTAGATTGTAAAGCAAGCAGTGGTTGACAAATGACACCGGTGGAAAAGGCAGTCATTGTGCCGCCGTGTGAGAGGAGGGTTTTTTTTCTATTTCCCTTTTTTTAATTCTTATTTTACTTTTCTCTCTTTTCTATTTGGGAGGGAGGGAGGGAAGGAGGTGAGTGTGAATCGGTTAATGTGTTCCATTCACCAGACATTATACACAGGTTCAATAAAGCAGGAATCTGCTCTATATGCTGGGACCATTGTGCCATTGAGGGTGGTTTAAAAGGCCTCATACAAGGCTCCCGGGAAAAAAATAGCCCTCAGCACCACTCCAGTAGAGAGCCGAGTAGAATGGAAGAGAGCAGGAGAAATCACATATGTAGTGTAAAGAAGGGTGAGGGGTTTGATTCTTAGACGTAGCACAAGTGTTGTAATGTTGCTGAGTTGGGAATAGTGGCAACTGTTGCATTCAGTCTGCACTGCTCTGAATAGAAGCCTCCACGAAATGATAAAAAATCCAATTCTGCTTATTGGCGAGCACCGTCGAAAGAAAGACTAAATAAGAGGGGGGGTTTGGTTTGACTGGCGTTGCCGTCACTGGATGAAAGCGACGGCACTAATGTCGGCTTCAGATTATGCACTATGACCAAAGCTGAATTTGTGAGCACCCTAACCTTTATTGCTTACAAGCCACACTACTTCAAGACACTCCTCTGCTCACATTAATTAAATCAAGTCTTCAGTAGGCTACTTGCGCACAATCTCCCCCCCCCCGGTCCTCGCCACAGACCTCTCTGATTAGCCTGGCCCCTGTCATGCATATTCACATCGCTGCAGTGACAGCCTTTTAACGAGCTCTTACCTAATCACAGGAAACAATGTTCATCCTGTTCTTTTTATTCCTTCTTTTCTCATTTCCTTTCATGCGTCTTTGGCTTTCATCTTCCCTGATCCCCGCTGATATCAGCCGAGACTTGACGCTCGGATGGAGAGAACGATGGGAGAGACACAAGTGCGACTTGTCCCTAAATAAACCGCAATTCAGAAAGTGACTTGGACAGAGAAGTTCAGCTCTATCTCCTCCCTCTCCCTCCTCCTCCTCCTCCTGCTCTTCTTTCTCCTCCTCCTCCTCGCTTTTTTACATGTCCGATAGACAAATTGGATTAGCAGCTATTGGATTAAACGGCAAAATGGTGGGATAAGAAATGAGATGAACGTGCTGTGATCACAGCTTTTCAATGTTTTTCCCTTTTCTTTCATTCCCCTGTCATCCAAGCTCGACCCTTCGAGGCACAAAGAGAAGGAGTTTTTCAGGACAGACAAATGTAGGGTTTCCTCTTAGTCAGTTACTGTGTTTCATTATAACAAAATGGAAACTGCAGTTGTTTGGTTGCTGAACGACCATCTTATAGCTGGTAGACATTATAAGACTATAAGACAAATTTGTGCCTTTTAATGGCTCACATGATGCATATAGAAGAATATTTTTGGCTTTGAGACTGCATGTCATCCTGAGCAGCGATGGTGGAGTGGGTAGCGCTGCCACATCGAAACTAGAAGGTCCCTGGTTGGAATCCTGAGTTTGCCTGTTCTCCCTGTGCTTGTGTGGCTGGTGACTCTAAATTGCCATTAGGTGTAAATGTTAGTGTGAATGGTTTTCTGTCTGTTTGTGTTGGCCTTGAGATATACTGGATACCTGTCCAGGGTGGGCTCCAGCCCCCCCAACCCTGAACATGAGGTTATAGATAAATTACCACAGTTTCCTGACATTTCAGACATGGACAGGGTTAATAAAGTCATTATTAATTACTGCAACAGTTTCGCTTTGGTTGGATGGTCGTGTCGAGGATAGGCCAACTGTGGGCTTTGAGAGCCGAGCCCCTGCTTTTTTCCCCACCCGCTGCTAATCACCTGGATCAGGTGTGTTAAATCAATCTGAAGCTGGAAAATTACGCTTTTGCAGGTTTTAGAGTTCACCGCCCCTGCTGTAGTCACCAAGAAACATAACGTGTGTTTGAAGGCAGGTTATCTAAGAAATAAACCTCAGTGTCAAACCACTGAGTTCATCTTGGCAAATAAATCAGCTGAAAGTCCAGTTAAATTAATCAGTATTCACTCACCTAAAGTCTGCCGCATGTGTTTAGTGGAATGTGGCGTAATTAACAAAAGAACAGTGCAGACCTCCAGCAGCAGCATCTGTTTGACCACCTCAGGGTGGGTTTCATTCCTCTATCTTCACTGAATATAACCGTGGCATCGATGGATATCTTAATTGTCTTTCTTTTCTTCCCCTCCCTGTTCCTTTTTTCAACTCACTGTCTCTCTGTCCCTCATGTGGACGCACACACATACACAGTGACCCACGATAACCAGCTTTTTCTTTTCGGTGCCCTTGTGTCTGATTTGTGTGTGAGAGACAGAGAGTGAAACGAGAGTAGAGGGACACAGCCAATCAGATAGAGGGGTTGTCGGGATGCGTGTATCAGCCGTATCTTGGCTGTGTGTGCGAGGTGATTGCATCTTGTGTGTTTCTCGCCATCGCAGCCTGACTGATAGCTGAGGTAACGCTAAACATGGAATTAATGGCGACGAGTTTCCTGTAGGTATAGGGAAACTCTGTGTTTCTTCATCAGGCGTATTCCACTAATCCTTTGATGTCCTGATCAAACATTGTACTGATGCCAAATTTATTGTTTTGGTCTCGGCAGATTCTGGCCTGTGTCTGCTCTGCCCTGCTCGGTGTTGAACACACAGAAATTGTGTGTAAGGCAAGCAGCAAGACCTAGAATGCAACATGCCAAACTGCCAGATGCTTTGATCCAAGATGGCCCCCTGAGAGCCAGCATGGATCCACAGCATCTCCAAGCCAAGGCTGGATTCACAGAAACAGTGTCAGTGCCGCTTGCCAGGGATATTTACACCATTTGTGTTCATACAACAGAACGTTCAGCAGTTGTTGTTTTTTTTTTTTTCCTGTCTTGTTGTCAGTGTTAACATACACCATTTGGTGAACATGCTCATTACAGTGCACTGAGTGTGGATGTAAGGAAAGAGTTTGCATGTGTGGAAACCCAAACCCTGCGAGGCCACAGATGATCAGCAGCCCTGCCTGATTAAATCATGTGAAATTCAACGCTAGTTTCCGTAGTCAATTGAAAGATGGAAAAATTAACAAACAAAACACTGACAACAGTGGCAGTCAATTCAACTTCAATGTTTTAGGATTTGATTTGAACAAAACAAGCTATTTGTAGGTGTGTCCTAGCCGACTCAGATTATGTGGTTCCTTTCTAAAATGTTTAATTAAATAAAAGGCAAATAAAATGGCAAAATCAATAGTGAAATGGCAAACCAGTAAAAGGAAAATTACATCAACTAAATATTTTTTATATTTTGTAGTAAAAATATTTTTTCACCAGTACTCCCCAGAAAGAACACTAAAATATTTTCTCTCATATGCAGCATGTCAGCAGGTCCCTCAGATGTTAACTGTAGCATTTGCTTAATTGGTCATTTTAATAATTTCTACCAAGGTGACTGCAGATCCCATAGATGTAGCTCTACTGACGCCACTGTCTCTTTAAGAAGCAGTGGCATCTAGAGGTCAAAGTTCAAACCTGGAGAGGATGAGGATGCTGAGCAGCGTCCTGCGCTGCTTGTCGTCCTTCCATCCCTCCATCCCTCCATCCCCTCCTCCTCCTCTCTCTCTCTCTCTCTCTCTGTGCTTTGAAATCTCTCACCTGTTTGCCCTTATTCCCTCCTGCTCTCCCTCCCTCTTTCAGTCATCCCATTTCACTTCCACAGTCACCATTTTCCCTCCTCTCTCTGCCTCTTCTTCTCCCTGTTTCCTTTCTGTCCTTCCTTCGCCTCCCCTGCCTCCTTTCATGAAATGCGGATGGTGGTTGGCTGGTAGCTGCTGGCTGGCTAGCGGTGGGGGATATAGCTTTATAATCCCCCCTCGTCTTCCAGCTCGCCTCGCCACAATGTCACAGGAGCTTAATATTTGCCATTATTATTTGCTTGTTTTATTTGACTTCGAGGCAGCACAATGACCTGTCAGCGCCGGCTTTATCCCCCCTCCGAGTGTCGTCCGTTTCAAAGTTGACTACAGTAATCCACGAGCCCCCGATTCGGCTAAATCCTGAAGCTTTCTTTCATTTGCTCATTCTTTCCCCCCCCCTCTCTCCCCTCCCTTCTCCTCACTCCACCCTCCTAAATGAAATTACATACATCTGCTGGCTCAGAGTATCACAAATGTCCACACACTCACCGGTGTCCACACACATCTCTCAGCTGCTTTTGTCGTCAGTGATGCAGCAGCCCAATACTCCTCTCCCCTGCCATCAGTGTTGATGTGTGTGTGTGTGTGTGTGTGTGTGTGTGTGACAGGTAATGTCACATTTCTCATGAATTCCCTCTTCCTTAGCAGCTGCATCCATCATTTTTGCACAGGACGTGAAAAATCTAAAACGTTCATAAAAAGTTTCAATTGCAATCAAGGTTTTTGACACTTTTATCTAGAAATCTTGCAATAAAAGCATCAATATAATGAGCTAAAAACACAACCTCCCTGATATCGTTCAAGGAAAAAAAAGGCTGAGTGCAGTCGAGCCGTGCTTTTCGTATTATTTGGAGGACTGCAATTAATAAATGTTATGTCTTCTTAGTCCTAATTTTGTTATGATGCCTGTCGAAGCTTCGCAGCTATTAAACCTTCCTCTTGAGAAAGAGAAAAAGGAGAGATTAATAACATAAGCCGTAAGATCTTTCATCTTGCATCCTCTGTTTTTATCCATGTATGCTCTTCACAGACATACTGAGTGTCAGATTAATGCTGCTGTCGCTGTTTAACTAGCCTCTAGTGCCCACTTCTAGACATAAACAGTGCCACGAACCACTATGGTGTTTACAATATAAAGGTGATGTGGAGAAAAAAAATAGTAAATTTACATTTCTAAAATGAGTGTTTTCATTACAAAACAAACAGCTTTGTTTTAAAAATCATCCTTTTAACCTTAAAAGCATTATTATATTTAATGTAGTTGTAATATGGAAAGGCTCCAAATGTACAACATTATGTTAGTTTTAGATTCATGGTTTATTTAGTGTAATTTACTTTATATGCATTTCTTCCAGTACTTTTGCCAACTTAAAATTTGGGTAAGATACAAAGATGTTATGCTTCATGTTAAAACAAAAATAATAAAAAATTCTGAACTTTCATCTCATATCCATCTTGCACAATATAAACTTATTAAAACTATGTGGTAGTTTTAGATTCTGCTGTTAGTATCAGTAAAATGTTTAAATCAGCACTAGATTTAAGCATGTTATTAAATCTGGAAGCCGTCAATTTGACATAAATTGCACAACATAAATTTGATCCCTATCCACCTGTAAGATGTTTCTTAATGTAAAAAAAAAGGCACATTTAGCCTAAAGCACAAAAGAAGCTCGATTTAGCGGTTTAGAGTTGAATTTGAGTGGTGAAGATCGTAAACCGGGACAAAAAAACCTTAAAACCAGGTGATCAGACTGAGGCAGCAGGTCAAACACGTGCGGTGGCGAATGCTCGCGTTGCTCTTATGTAGCCTGGTTTGAATGTTTCTGTTTGATATGCTTTGTCCGTACCAATCGTGCACTTCCATTGTACCTTCTAAGCAAGTTACAGCATAGAGCTTTAGCCCCAGGCGAGGGCGAAGCTTACATTAGCCATGGATCTGAGCCGCGCTAGCTCCCCGTGTGTTGGGCAGGTATTACATTAAGCGTTGGAGAGTCCCAGACGTGTTTCCTTTTTCTTTTTTTCCTCTGAAGGCCCGCTGAGTGATTGGTGGGATATGTATTGCCCTACAGTGAGAGGCTCTACTCTGTAAAGGCACTCAATGGTAATCACTGAGTTAATCCCGCCCCGGCTGAAGCTGTATTGACGTTATGAAGACATGGTGTGAAGCATGTGAATGTTTACACACGTAACGTGAACACACATGCACATTGATATCAGGTGATCCTCTCTGACAGTAACGGTATATGCATCATCATCTCTTTCACGTTGTTCTTCTACCTCCTCACTGGATTTCCTACCATCCCATTTGATGGAAGAAAACGACCCTTTAACTAACACGGTTATACTCTGAAACCCATCTTGTAGTTTTAGAACGGCTAAGAAATGAATGAGAACACGTGGTTATTGTTTGTCTCTCTGTTCCTCAGGCAATAACAAGGAGGAGGAGGAGGCCATGATGCAGGAGTGGTTCATGTTGGTCAACAAGAAGAACGCCCTCATCAGAAGACAGAACCAACTCTCTCTGCTGTATGTATCCTCACTGTTGCCTCTCTGTTGAGTGCTTGGCATTAAGTTTCTCCCTGTGTGCATCATGATTTCATTTTATGGTCAAATGGAACCAAACAGCCTCCACTAGTAGTTAGTTTCAAGCACTGAGAAGCCTTAAACCCTGGAAACGTCACTTCCATTGAAGCATTAGATCAAAATCATTGAAAGTACACGGGGTGTGAGTGTACTTATCACTCCATTCCCTTCCTCTGTCTAATCCACTCATTGATTTACATGTGGATGGGATATGAAATCAATAGAAATGTGGCGATCATCACTCCATCGCTAGTCTCTTTGTATGTGGTCAGCTGCAACAGGTGGAGACACGCACACACACAGACTGCCGTGTTCTTCATTTGCAGCTGTTGGGATTTCAAAGTGCGCAAGTGGAGGAGAGATTGAAGTATTCATAATCACATTATATCATGGGAAAGGGGAGGCTTTGAAAGTGGCCAATTGACAGAAGGGCTGATTATTAGCCCGTTCTGTTCTCTCTTTGTGGAGGCGAAGAGAAAAGACGCCTGTGAAGGACAAATTCTATTAGGGTCTGAATTATCTCATTTTTAATATGGTTGAAAGAGGAAAGAATTCAATTTATCCCGCATGTGCACACAAACCACACACATGCAGGGCCACACACCCATGGCATAGCCATACTTTGAATTATTCCTGTGTATTTTACTCCTCCTGTCTCACTCAGTCTGCGTTTATGCATTTTCCCCACTTTGCTTTTCTTCTTGCATTCTCTTGTCTTTCCTCACACACAAACACACATTCTCTCAGGGCTGTGGAAGCGCAGTATGTGTATCAGTTATGTGCAGTAGATTAATGTGAAGCCGGAGAAAGTCCAGGAGAGTAGCGGAATCGATGTTTATTGCAGGTTTCTTTAAGTGCTTAATGATTTAGTCATTACCATATTGATGAACTTTGGTGTGTGTGTGTGTTTCTCTCTCACTTCTAACTTGCCACAGGGAGAAAGAGCACGATCTGGAGAGACGCTTCGAACTGCTCAACAGAGAGCTGAGAGCCATGCTGGCCATCGAGGGTAAAACACACACACACACACACACACACACAAACCAAGGGCGCACAAGTCACGGGATAGGAGATGTATGGATTCCTCTCTCTGTCTGACTAAGCATCTTCAACTACATTCCAAACGGTTATTTTTCTGTGTCAGTAGATAGATTTGATATCCAAATAGTTTAACTTAAATTAACCACATGTCCCTGCTGACTCACAGTCAAGTAGAATAACCCGCAGTCTATAAAGAAATCCATTTTCTTTGTGCAGGTCACTGTCTCGTACTGGCTGAGATTTTCTCCAAATCCTCCCAAATTTAACACAAAAAGCACATTTTTAGAATAATAATTTTGTGGCTTTTAGGAAATATGAAAAACCTCATTTCCTATTTCTTGGTGATACAGGAAGTGAAGTGACCATCACGGTTGTGTACACTGCTGTGAAATGATTCGGGTTTGTTTTTTCATGAGTCCTCCTCGTATGTTGTCCAGTTGTTGAGCGGCCTTCATCCAGAGCCTAAAGCCGCATGATTTAAATTCTGCATCTGCTTTTTGACGAGGATTAAGATGCGAGCTTGCGAGGGATTTCACTTCCCTGATACTTGATCAATGCTATCTTTTTCCTAGCTACGCCAAACTAGCTGGAGCCTGATTTGAAATCTAGCCGCAGCCCCACTAAAAGGCAGTTTGTGAGGTTAAAAAAACATTATTGAAAGCTCGTTAACTATACCGGAGCCAGAAAAGCAGCCATTGTGTCGTATCAAAGTTGTCAGGGGCCAGAGAAGTTTAATCCCCTTCAACTGTGTCCTCTTTGGCAAAATGAACCTTTTGCCAATCAATGCTAATTGATTTTGCCATTCGACATTGACCACCCCCCCTTCCCCACACAGCCTTCGGACACCCATTGTAATTTCACCGGGCACCTGATAAGCTACCTGGTCCATAATAAATCAATTGTAATTAGCAAGAAAGGAGGCGGGTCAGGCTGGGGGGGTGAGGGGGGGAGTCGACGGTGCTGCAGACGGTGCCACGCTGCCTACGTCCAGGTTGATTTCGTCTGTCCTCGCCCGGCCATTTTATTTATTTTTATTTATCGAGCTGCAGCGTGTCCAGAGCTCGAGTCAAACGGGGGGATGTGACTTTTTCTGGTTCAAAAGTCAGTGTGTGTGTGCGTGCATCAGTGAGTCTGCATTCACTTTGTTTGTGTGTGTGTGTGTGTGTGTGATTGATTTTGTGTACATTGTGTTGGGCTGAAGTGTGCGTTTGTTTTCCTTTCATATGTACTGTATGTGTGTCTGTGAGCGTATTTTTCTTTATATATCGCATGTGTCTCGTGTCTGCCTGTTCGCCCGAATGTGTGTGTGGAGGTGAGAGAGCACAGATAGTGTGAGGTGAGGTGGAAAGGTGGTGTGTGTCGTGTCACCTCGCTCCTCTCTGCCTTCATGTGGACTTGTTGGATTTGCAGCTGACTAACTTATCAGCCAGCCTTATTTTCCTCCCTAAGGGAGGCACTTAACATTCACAGGCTCTACCTTTCTGTAGCAGCCACAGATAGTTCTGAGCTGCTGGGAAAGGAGCTGCGTGTGTGTGTGCGTGTGTTTGAGAGGAAATCGGTTGGTCTCTGTCTGCATCTGTGTTTGTGGCATATGTGTTTGTGTGTCCACCTGTGTGTAGGTGTGTGTGAGAGTCTCCTCAGCTCTTATTTGGTGCTTGGGCAGGTCCATTGAGCGATGGTCGGGCGTGCGCGTAATTGCTGATTTGGTTGGCCAGTCGATGACAGAACTGAGAGAGAGAAAGATGCACAGAGTCAGAGCTGGGAGACACACATCACTCAGATACACACACACACACACACACACACACACACACACACACACACACACACACTGCTAAGGTACATTCATACCTGTAATAATACACATCACTCTCTCTCTATCTGTTGCTGTTGTGGCCTCACATTGAGCCACAGTCTTTATCGTGTACACACCTGTACACTTTGTCCACCTGTAAGTGTGCTACATCTTTCTCTGTCTAGAGGTATAAAAAATGATTAAAATATTTGCCATGTGGCAGCACACGAGGACAGTTCTATAAACAGTGACACAGATCCAAAGTTTATGACTAATAATGCAAACATTGTAGATTAAGTTTTAATCTCAACAGTCAATATTAGACTGATCATCATTTTCCTGAGACAACTTTAATTGACGATACGGTTTTGTAACTTTTTCCGAACAGTTTTTGCAGGAAGCTCACCTAACTTATGTAATTATGGAAAGGTGCAACTGGAACCTGCTCTGATCCAAACTTACAGAAACCGCACTTGCCACAAAGCAGAGACTTTTAGTTCTAAAGGTCTCGAGGTCATAGTTCTTTGCTCAGTTAGTGTGTTTAGCCCAGCAGGGAATGCAAGTACCATGCTAGTTCCTGCTAACGGATCGGTCTGCGCCATCGGTTGACCTCTGCTTACTCCAGTGACGGCTGTTCTCAGCCTTTCCCCACATATCCCCACTGGTCGAACCACGGAACCCATGGTCTTTGGACAACCGCCTTACCGACTTACAGCTGCCCCAGTGTCTGTGTGCGATGTTTTAAAATGATAGAAATACAGCGACCACCTGCCTTATCCTGGTACAAATGCTCCCGTCATGACGAGGCACGGTAACGTAACATCGAGTCGATGTTTCTCCTACATTGAGAGGCTTAAAACAGCATGACGTAGAAAGAGCTTTCGGAGTTTGATTAGACGTGCAGCTGTCGGAGGCTGTCAGGCCAGCTTTGTTGCTCACGAGCGTGCTCGGTGAGAACCACCTCCTCGAACTCTTCTTGGTGTGATGCCAGGGAGGAAAATGCCATCTGTATGCCACACTCTCATCTCGCTGCCACGGAGCAGATCCACTGTGCCCTCTTTATCTGCTTACTGATTCACACCTATGTATGCACACGCAAAACTGTGTCTTGGCTCCCTCTGAGTGTGTGTGTGTGTCTGTCTGTCTTTCTGTCTGTGTGTGTGCGTGTTTAAAGTGGACGCCCTCTCGCCATCTAAAAGGGATTTATGCATAGCCGGGTCCCCGAGTTTTTTCCTGCTACGGTTTGATATGATAAGCTTTTTTATATGTTTAAAATCAATATGTAATCCTATGCAGGAGCTTATCCCTCTCCACACCTCCGACACACACGCTTCCCATTTGTAAATCTATTTGGGCTTTGTAACACATCGGGGCGGTGCGCTACAGACCTGATTGATTAGGTGCACCGTGGAATCCTATCACATGGGCGACTTTTGATGATGTTGCCAACTTTTTTAGGGTTGCTAGTTGACTGGAACCGCTGATAACAAGTAGCTTCATTCCAGGAGTTGTCAGACTTCAGTTTTGGGGGAATTTGGGGAATTAAGTTTATTTATTTGGAGCGAGGGTGTTGGTGCTTGTTTTTGAGATTCTCTCTATTCAGCTTACACAAAAGCCAAAGGTAAATCGTGTCTTTAATTAGTTTAAGTGCAGGAAGTATTCTCCTCACATCCTCTCCAGCGGTGGGAACTTTATGTTTTCCATGATGTGGGAACAAGTGTCTCCTGTAGTGTAGCTAACGTGATATTATATGCTGCGTTTTGTAGCATATGCCTGAACAGATGCTGAAATTTAACATTTTGTTTGTGTATGTTCATGCTTCCCGATTGTTGACCCTCTGATCTGCTCATTTTTGAAAGTTAGAAATGGATTGTCTTGACTTTGTTGTAAATTGACGCTATATAAATAAAGTTGAATTGAACTGAAAATGGAATTTTCTGCTCTCACACACTGACTCGTTTCAAGGTAGTTTCCTTAGCTGCTCTCTCAGGTGTTGTCAGTGGATTTTGGAGAAAGCCTCCGTTTTTTTTTTTTTGTCTGTATTGAACACGGTTTGAATCCCTGGGTGAATGATCGCTTCTGGAGCTCTTTAAGTTCATAATTGAGCACTAGTGCGACATGTTTTTCCTCCCGCCCGTGGACGTTCTTCTCTGGTGACACTTTTTGTCTCTCGACTCCACTTGGACTTTGGCCAAAACCAGCTTTTAGAGGCTTTTACCACAACAACGAGAGGTAAAGAGCGCGGAGAACCAGAAAGACAAAGCCTGCTCGTGAAGGAGGATGGATTTATAGATGGTGTTTGTCGTCCTGAATGTCTGTACAATCACACTGCTGCATGGGAGAGACACACAGATGCATGATGGTCTCTCACGTATTGAGAGAACAAGGCTTTGGACCGGTTTGCTCTGTTGAATAAATTTAGCGTCAGAGGGAGCGGGCGGGGAGGGGTTCATGGGGATTTGAACCAGTGCATTCTTGTGTGCCTTGTGCAGACTCACATGGTTACCGTTGGCGTGCACGCGAGGGTTATCTGAATACGCACACACCATGTGACATACGCACACTCCTCCAAGTTTTTAACCTCTCTCTCTACCCCCCTCTCTCTCTGTATCATGGGGGCGGGGTTTCTGTGTGTGTGTGTCTGTATTGGGGGGGTCTGAGTGGCTGCAGGGTGTTTTGTTTGTTCATGGGTGTCTGGTTACCCAGCCTGCCCCGCTCTGGTGTTGCCTGGTCACGTCTCTCATCGGCTCTCTTTATTGTTTACCTTCCTAATGAGGGGGGCGGGACTCTGCGACATGTGATTGACAGCAATGTGCTTGCCCCCGTAACCCCACCACCACCTCTGCCACTGCCGCCATCCCACTCCTCCCCTTTTCAGGTCAACCAGGACTTTAGCTTTTCGGCTGAGATGTGCCGTTAGGAAGGAGGATTTTTTTTTTTTTTTTTTTTTTTTTTTACACACCTCTCTGTTTTTTTTTTTTTTTTTTTTTTTTTTTTTTTTTTTTTTTCTTTCTGGGCCTTCCTCCTGAGCCCTCCTCCTATGGGCCGGCCTTGGTGAGAGAGGACTGTGGGAGAGTGGGAATTATGGCAGATATGGATACACGCACATTCCTGTCTCACAATTATTTGAAGATGATGACTCAGTTGATGACTCATCCGCTTTTATCTCCACACTTGACACAGTTCATCTTGATATCCTAGTATCCTAAACTTCTTAAAACGAAAGCACTTCTTGAGATACAGGTTTGAACATATTTAGCAGTCTTTAAGGATTTGTCGACTTCCCTACAAAGCCAGAGGAGAGTAAATTTGCTTTTCTGAGGGAGGAAAAAAGGAGCAAGGGAGGGGGGAAGAAAGGAAGAGAGGAACGTAGAGAGCCAAATATTGGGACTGTGTTCATTTCGCTCTGTGGTTGACTTCAAAGGGACGAGCGGAGCCAATGAAGAGAGTGCAGACCTTTCAGGACAAACACACTGGGCCCAGCGTGACACACACACACACACACACACACACAAAACTCAGTCTGACGGCCACAATTTGACTCAATAAAGGGGGGGAATATTTATTTTTAATAAAGCCACACTTATTTTGGGACTGACATTTTACATCATTCCTTTTATTCTCAAATCAATAGATGTTTAAATATTGATAGAGGGTGAAGTTGCCTACACGCCACAGAAGTTGCACACGGCTCAGCTGTTTGAATTTTCTCTGGGATCGAGCATGCATATAAATATATATCATGTAAGGTGTAAAAAAGCTGGAGGTCTCCTGTCCTCGTTAAGCTGAGGAACAGTGAAATAAATCTACATAAACACGTCTCTGTACGTTCTCTCTGAACGTGTTTTACCATACTACGCTGTATTTTTTTCCACAACATTCTGAAGTTATGTAATTTTCATAAGTCACATGTATTTTTGATAACTATCTGTTGCAGTCTTGTTTTTACTGTACGGAAAATTCGTTTAAAAAAAAAAAAAACTACCTGTTGTCATGAGATTATGGTTTAAGCACAGTTCAGTGCTGGAGGGGGGGAGTGTGTGCAGGTGAGGGGGGAGGAGTGCCGCATGGTGTTGGGCGAATGTGGAGCCGAGGGCGCCAGGCGGATATTTGAGCCCCAGGGGGAGTGGGTGCTCTCCTGTGAGCAGCCCCCTCCTCCAGAGAGAGGCTGTGGGGATTTGGATCAGGGTCCCACCTGGACCCTGTGAGGCCCTGTGGGGCCCCTTCCTGCAAAGATGCTGGAGAACTGAGAGAGAAGAGTCAGGGTTTACCTGTTTGTTTGTTTAGCCGAGGTACAACCGTGTGTTTGGCTCGGAGGTTCCACTAAACCTTCAACCATGTGGGAACAGAAACTTAATCTCATGTCTCTGTCACCTAGTTTGAGCCTTAGTATAAAATACAAATTAATAAAAATTCCAAATTCAACAGGTTTGTCATGTTTGTCTGAAAAAATCTGTGCTTTTTTTAGGACATTGTAAATTTGATGGTTTATACAATGTTTTCAAGAAGTCCACTAAGTTTTGGGTCCTTCACTCCTAGAAACACTGTTTAAATGTACAAGCATAACTGGAGTGTGTGGAATTATGACGGAGAACTTGCAAAGCAGCATTTCCCCGTGGGAAGGGGATTCTCCACGTATCTGTGTTTGTTCCACGATTGTGCACATTACCATGACAATATCCTTCAAGTGTGTTTGCTCAGGTCAACACATCACCACTGTGCAGACACGCACACACACACAACTTCACAGAGTGAGTTCACATGTCCATATGTGGGACTGGTGTCTTCTGTCCACAATCCAGCAGTTTAATAGGAAGATAAACTTCACCCAAACTGACCGTCCGTCGGAGGATCTGAAGCGTGTAACCAGAGCTCTGTACTTCTCTGCAGCATCTGATAATGTGTCTCAGTTACCTGATAAAGTGCTGTATTAAACAGGAACAATTCTATTCCAGGACGAGCCGAGGTAATTCAGCATCACGCAGAAAAGGAGCCTTGAATCACCTTGAAGTGCATAAAACATCATGATCCTGGCAGGATTAAAAAGACAAAACACCTTTCATCCAAGAGTCTGTGTCGTTTAAGTGCAGATCATCCTCCGTGTCTCCTGGTGTGAAGCTCTTTGTCTCTCCGGTGTCGTTGCAGACTGGCAGAAGACGGAGGCCCAGAAGAGACGAGAGCAGCTGCTGCTGGACGAGCTGGTCATACTGGTCAACAAACGCGACGCGCTGGTCCGAGACCTGGACGCCCAGGAGAAACAGTAAGTTACCTGCAGTTCTCCAACTCCCAACAAGTCACAGAGTGGAACACAAATGTGAAGAAACACAGAAACACACTAGAACACCACAGAGTTGTGCCTCCCTCCCCTTGCTGAGTTAGTGTGAGTGCGGCTGCTGCCTATCTTCACATTTCCAGGGGTCCCTCAGAAACCAGAGATGTAGTGAAAACACATCGCTGGGCATGTTGCGCTGCAGCCGTCTCCTGCAGTCGTGCGGCACGCCGGCAGTAGCACACCTGCGTGGGCGGGATCCCGTCCAGATTGGCGCTGCCGTCCGCCAACAGGGTGGCAGGCGGGTGAAAGGTCAGAGCTCAGCCCCTGGCACCAGGCCACTCTACAGGTGGCACCGCGATGGCTACCTGTGTGTGTACGCCCTCCTCCCCGACCCCCCCACACGCCACACACACACACACACGCAACACACACACACGCAACACATGTAACCTTTTGACCTTTGCCCTCCACAGGGCCGAGGAGGAGGACGAGCACCTGGAGAGGACGCTGGAGCAAACAAAGGCAAGATGGCCAAGAAAGAGGAAAAGTGTGTCCTTCAGTGATTTTCAGAAAAACACAACCAACAAATGTAGCCGATAACAGAAATGCATAATTATGACTCAATTTATTATTATTTCATTGTTTCTTTTAGACCTTTTATCAGTCCTTTAAATTTGATCTGGTTGTTGTTTTGGTCAAATCGACTGCAGAGAACTGCAGATTTAAGAGGCCTGTGGTGCAGCTGCACCAACTTTATACTGACTTAAACGGTCCCGCGTATGTACAATAGTTTTTATTTAAATTCTCCTTTAGTTTTCCACGAACGGTACATGTAAGTAAAATGTGTGTGTACGAGGCAGGAGCCGAGCGGACCCTCGGTCAGACGGCGTGTGTGTAACGATGCAGCAGCTCAGCCCTTCTCTGTGAAACGAATGAGGTACAGCACAACTGGGTTCAATGGGGCGACTTTTCTTTATCTTTTTAAAAATGCTTTTGTTGTTTTGAAAACACGACGAGGGGTTTTCAATTTTAAGCAATTTGAAAAGAAACAAAAAGGAGTCAACAGTTTTTTCAAGCTACTTCATTACTTGACTGTGTATGTTTTGAATTAATTCACTTTAAAGTTTTTACTTGTAACATATCTTAAAACGGGGTGGGGGTGGGGGCTGCATTAATGTTCATAAATCTTACATCAGTCTTAACTTTCCTATTGCTTTTTTATTGTCTTGGCTTGACAGCAGTTTACCAAAAGAAATATCATGTTAAAAAACACCCATGTTGTATATTTCCATTGCTGCTCTGAACCATAGCCTCCAAAATCCCTTTTCTTTTTTTTTGTCAGGATTCATGCAGTGAAAACAAACATATACATATACATATATATATATATATAAATATATTATTTATTGCCGTTTGTCCTATAAGCTGCTTGTTAGTGATCTGCTATCACATTTCATGTGCATTGCTCAGTAACTTTTTGGTTTTCTATTTATTGTATTCTGAATAAGAGGATTATGCTTCCACGTGCATCTTCTCAGAGCTCCACATCTGGTGCAGTTGTTCTTTACGTGTGAACATTTATCTGTTTATTTATTCCAGTGTCATAACCCAAGTTTTCAGTAATAAAGTCCTTACGATTTCATACTCCACAAGGCAGCGTGTGGCCTGTTTTTACCGGCTGGAGTAAAACGCAGAGATTAATAGCTGCAGGTTTTGTTTTGTTTTTATCTTAAACAGCTCTTTCGTTTCTTTTCATATTTGAGTCTTGAATTAAGGCGCACGTGTGTCTTGTTCTTATTTTCTCTTTTTATAATTTCTCTCACACACACACACACACATTACTTTCTGTGTTTCCTCGCCCGGTTTGTCCATTTTACCTCCTCTGCCGGATGATCCAGACCATAATCCCGCTTTATTTTTCCGCTTTCTTTCCTTTTCGTGTGACAAAAAGTTATTGAAATGCAAGCGGCGCCGCACATAAGTGGCCCCTATCACTGCGCTCACCGGCGAGCGCCGCGTTTAGCAATGCTGATTATTCGGCGCTCTGTTCAATTCCCCTGCGACTTGTGCGTGTTTATAAATTAAAATTGGCGTTCGGGTTTTTGTTTGAGGTCGGTGCCGAGCAGGTTTCTCCGAGGAAGATTAGAGAAATCACTTTGTACCGAGCAGATGTTTTTCTCTCTCTCTCTCTCTTTTTTTCCTCTGGGCCCGCTTCTGTGCGCGCCCGAGACGGGGGGCAGAGCGAGAGGGGCTCGGTCACCCGCAGCCGGGGATGGAGAGGATGGAGCGGGACGTGTCAGCTGGAAGAACGGACAGGCTGCTGGGTATTAATTGTCCCATTGAGAAACAAGTCGTTTTTGTTGTTGTTGTTTTAAATTTAGAATTTGCACCAGTCACATGACGCACAGACCAATGTCAGAGCGGAATAAAGCGTGAAAATGTCCCTGCAATAAAACGAGCCTAAAGTCCGGTCCGCGCTGTAAGCCTCCTCTGCGTCCCCGCAGGCTGCCCCCCATCCCCGATTAAAGCAGGGAAATGGGTTGTGACAGCAGACGTCCTCCCGGCCTGTCTCCTACTTTCAAATTAATTTGCTCGTTCGTTTCCTCTCTGCTCGGGACCGGCCGTACGTGCAGCGAACGCACGTTACGTCCCCGGAGGCGCTTTGTTCTACTTTGTATCACGGGCGGATGGAACCCGGAGAATGAAGCGCGAGACGCGGGACGGTGAAGGACGTTTTGCTCGGTGTGGTCACAGCTGCCTGTGCCTGTGTGTGTGTGTGTGTGTGTGTGTGTGTGTGATGCAAATTATTCAAGCACCTGTGACTTTTATATGCACCCAAACTATCTGTACTTTGAATCTTCTCTGTGCTGGTTTAAAAGCTGCTTAATTTTTTTGCCCTTAAAAAAAACTTAATTTTATTTTCTAAATTTGGCAAAACTTTTTCCCTTTTCTCCTATTACCAACTTTTATCTCCCCGACCTTAATTAACTGCAGCTTTAATAAATAAAAAAAAGATCTAATAATTCCGTCCAGCTCGTGGCAGGCAAACGTCTGCATGTGTGTGTTGTGTAAAATCGTCAGGAGCCGGTGGCACAAAGAATCGGCTCTTACCTCTGCAGCGTTTCTCCTTCTCTTTCAAGCTGCCGTTGAAGCACCAGGAGCGGGGACATTTTGAGTCACTTCCCGGGTCTTGGTGGGAAAACGCGGCGCCGGTTCTGCGCTGCTGTGCAGCTGAGGATCCTTCAGCTGAATGGATTATGTGCTGAGCTTTGATGTCTCCTGGCCTCACCTCACAGGTGCGGCGCGCCGCTCGGCCTCTGCCTTCCTCCGTCTCCCCTCAGCCTCCGTCCAAAAAAGCTGCACCTGAGGGAGCCCGGCTCTCCGCGTGCGGCGCCGCGGCTCCTACGACTCTGTGTTTTATGCATCATCGTTTTAATAAGCACCGACAACATCCCCGCAGATCCCCGCTTTCAATCCTGCCAGCTGAAGGGACAAAACTTTTCCCCCTCCTCTCCTCGCCGCCTAATCCCAGGCTTTACCAGCTCAGCATTAAGAAAATTCAACTGCAATTTGGGATTAGACAAAATACTCTTATTACAAAAGGTTGGTGCAACTTGATAACTTGATACTTGTTCAGGGGTTTATCTCGGGGTCTTACTCACATCCAGAGAGGAGGGAAAAAACAAGAAATGCAGGGGAAATGTCAGAATAACCCGGCTCTTTTGTGTTGTGAGGGCCATATTTGTTGAATGGCCTTTTTGCATAATTTAACGGAGCCTGTGTGTGCAGAGCGGAGCGGAGCGGAGCAGAGGAGGGGTGATGGTATTTCGGTGAGACCCTCCGCGGGCCCGCTGACTGCCCGGACTCCACATGTGCTGCAAATAAAAAGGTGCGTAAAAAGAGTTTGACCGGCAGCCGCGCAACACAGGCCCCAAATTATTATTTAGATAAAAAAATAAAAACCCGCTCTGAACATCGGCGCGCTCCACTTTATCACTTTATTCGTCCCCACATTCTCTCTCCCTCTTTGAACATTAGCTCGTTTTCAGCTCAGGCCTCACTTAGATTTTTTTAGGGGCTAAGAAGCCAGAAGAGCAGACGAGCTGCATCCCCACGACCCTCACTGACACACGGGCCACAATCCCAAAAACACAAAGCGGTTTGTTTTGTGTCGGTTTGATTCAGTGACCGCAGCTTTTTTTTTTCTTCCTTTTGCTGCTTTTTCCCTTGTGGATTCTTCTTTTTCCTCCGCACTGAGTTGGAGGTCTTTCCCTGTTAAACTTTACGTCAACCATCCTCAAATGTAATTCTAAATGGGGATTATAGCTCATTAATATTCATGAGACGTGAGTGTGTGTGGGGAGGGGGAGGAGAGGGGTTTCTAACAATAAAAATCAAAACACAGAACTGTAATTTCTTTCCCGGTTTTATCACTCACGGTCACTTTTTTGGGCAAAAATACAATCTCACCACAATAATAACCAATGTATGACCAAAAGGCCCGAGACGTGTTTATGTCGATAAACTGACGTGCAGCTTCTTGTAAAACTAAACTGCTTTTAAAAATATGACTTTAATCCTTAATGGACTTTTTTTATTTTTGTGATACTATGTTTTTTCTTTTGACACAGATTATTATTTTTCCGTAGCCCGGTATTTATTTTATTGGTGCAGAGAAGATCCCACTTATTGTAGAATTTGATATTTCTTGTTGGTCGCTCCAGACACTAGCAGTAACTCTGCTTGGGAGCTGCATGGAAATAATAACGTGCTTGTGAAATGTCACTTTTGTCTAAATTCCGCTTTTTGCTTTGCGCACTTTGGCGCACAGCCTGCGCTGTCTGGAGCACTTTCTCTTTCAGGCCTGTGGAACGTTTCCATCCTTTAAAAACCTGGGTTTCGCCTGGTCTCGGGACCTGGACCGAGGAGGAGGAGGAGGAGGAGGAGGAGGAGGGAAGGGGTTGAGTGGGAGTGGGCTCGTCGGGTTGACTGCGCGCTCATAGGCCGCCTGTGCCGTCCGTCAGCGCGGGAACGCGCGCCAATTGGCTGCAGGAGGCGGATCCGCAGGTGTCCTCCGCTCATAGAGGCACAGGGCGGAGAGAAGGTGATCAATCTCCATCCGTCTCCATTAGAAATCACCTAAACTCTCTGACAGACAACGACAAGCCCCCGAAAGCAAATGAGTTTGATTTATTTGGCTGTAAAAACACCTGGAACCGCACCGAGGACGTGGTGACGCCCCGTGTGGCGCTGACCTGAAGCCGCGTTGCTCCGTGATGCTGCTCCGTTCGCGCACTGTTTGTTTTTGAGTAAGTCTGCGGCCGCTGCCCGAGTTTCGTGCCCCGCAGACTTCCTACTGCTGGATAATTTTACTGCTGCTCGCCTCCTGTGGCCCGAGAGCTTCGGGACAAGGGAAGGAATCAACCAAGGTAACGTTTCTTCCTGTTTTCCTTGTGTGATTTAACGTAGATTCTGCGCTTTTACGCACGCTTGTACTTCGGGAAAGAAAAACCGCAGCTGTATCATTAACGCATGCAAAAAAAAAGTAAAAAGTAAAAACTCCAGTGAAAACATTCCAAAGAATCTGACCGTGCAGGATTTCAATTTGCACCGCGGCACGTTTGTGTGACGGACATTTGACGGAGATATCAATTAATCGGCACCGTGGAGGAGTTCGGCGCGAACTGGAGGAAGTGAGGCAACTTCCTCCGCCGTAGATAATTTTCATATTTTTATTCCACTTCATTCCTGCGAGTTTATTGAGAGCAATTGGCCATTAAAACGTTCGCAGCACTCAGTAGATAATTGGAGAGGCGTGTTTTGGTTTTTGTTAATTTCCTTTGCTGATAAGAGCCCTTCTGAAACGTTCTCCCCGGAGGTCTCATCTAAATTCTAATTGAGTTCATTTGCACTGAGATCTCGTCCTTTCACTCCGGCCTGGCAGCGCCGCTTTAAGAAGCCGCTGGAATACACACGTTCGCTGGGTCGAGGTTTGGTTTGGTCATTGTTGAAATAATCTCCCCCTCAGAGTCACTAATTTAATTCACACGCCTGAAACTACACACGGATTCACAGTCACTGAGGTTAAAAAAATTCTGTTTACGAAAATTTTTAGACTTTGAAACTTCCACCAGATTTCTGTGTTTTCTGAATGTAAAAGCAGATTAACGTTAATTTAAGAACATGATTTATTTAAATGTTTAATTTTCTTTAACAGGAAAATTAGAGGCAGGAATTGGGTGAGTTTGCAATCAAGTTTCTAAAATAATTTTAATATTTAACTAAACCCACGCACAGGAAGGACAGAAAAATGTATTTATACCTTAACGTTAATTTTGTTCTATAGTAAACCTAAAAAATTACTACATAAACCCAGTTCTTTCAATGAAGTTTGGTTATTTCCCCCAGATATTTATAATAAATATGATGGATAGGATGCTATGATTAACTAACTTTATAGGAAACATTTTGGAAGCTATTAAAATTGTACTTCTCGCTTTTTGTTCTGACTTAAAAAAAATAATAAACGAGGCTATAAATTAAATCTAACAATTTATTTTATTCTAATATGAATTCTACTAATTTAAGACGAGGCTCCACAGACACACACACACACACCGACCTCACGCAGCCATAAAAGTGTTTTTATAGATTATTTAAACACGTCCCTAATCCAGCTGTGTGTATGTGTGTGTGCAGGCCTACACACACACACACCGCTCAGGAGGCTTCACATTTAGTCAGATGTTATTTAATTTTTGCACGAAGAAAAAACAGAAATGCAGGTAAACAATAAAAAAATTGTAATAGTAAACAGTTTCTTGCGTAATTCAGTGAAATGCAAACTGATCATTGGCTTGTTCGTGCAGATCTTTAATATTCTGCATGAGACTTATTGAATAGAAGTGTTAAGTAATATCAGACTGACACACACACGTTATTACACAGGAACATAAACGCAAACTCTCAGGGACCGAACTCTGCGCTTCCTTCCGTCCGCCGGGGTTTGGATTTGGTATTATATATATTGTATATTATAATCCTGAAATGGTTTAATGCGCTTTTAAACCGTCAGTTTTGACGCTTTTATGTCGCTGCCGCTGAACGTGACGCGGTTTGGTGGAAACTCTGCGCCACGGTGCCAGTTTAGTTCTCAGGGTTTTAATGCGTAAGTTGTGTTTGGATAAATTTGTTTTATTAAAAGTATGCGGAAACAATGCGCCAAACGGGTAAAATATGACAGATAAAAAAAATGCCACAATGGGCTGTTGTTTTTCTGTGTTCAGGAATCGTTCAGGTTTATTTCAGGCCCGTCAGTTCTTTGCTTGTGTCACACACAGACTGTCGTAGTGAAACCTGGTGTCCTTTCTGTCCTTTCTGTCCTCTTGTCCCTCCGCTCCGCGCACAGTCTCTTGGATCGGCCCCCTGTCCTGTCAAGCTGCAGCATCGGGGGAAACCGAACCACTGGCCTGAGCTGGGTGGAGCAGTGACCACCTGTAGCATGATGTCCTACCTCAAACAGCCCCCTTACGGCGTCAACGGCCTGGGGCTGAGCGGCGCTGCCATGGACCTGCTGCACCCCTCAGTGGGCTACCCAGGTACGAGCCCGGCACACACACACACACACACACACACACACACACACACGCTTCGTGAAGACTAATACATCCGGGCACGTGTAGCACAATCATGCAGAAATATTCGGCGGTACGAAGATTTTATTCATAACAATTTTCGTGTGCGTCTCGGGTCCAAACGCAGCGAACTTCAGAACCTGGAGCTCAGACGCTCCTGTGACGTTCTGAGATTTACAGACGGACAGAAATGTTTGGACCTGTCGGTCAAATGGTCCAAGGCCCGTTCAGTTGATTCCTTCGTGCATTTTAACGTGAACAATCAAACAATTGGCCGAGAGCAGCTGAGAAACACTTCAGGCTTTTTATTAAGGCGTCATGTAAGTTCAGGTGCGACGTTAGAAGCTCATCACGAAGATGATAATATCGGATTATTGGGAGCAGACTTTCTCCGAAAAGTGTCAAACTAAACTCTTCTTCTTCTTCTTCCCCCCCCGCAGCAACTCCCCGGAAGCAGCGGCGGGAGCGGACCACCTTCACCCGCTCCCAGCTCGACGTGCTGGAGGCTCTGTTCGCCAAAACCCGCTACCCGGACATCTTCATGCGGGAGGAGGTGGCCCTGAAGATCAACCTGCCCGAGTCCAGGGTCCAGGTAAGAACGGAGCCTCGTCCTGTACAGGTGTGGAAACAAACTTCCGCCTAAATAATTAACGACGACAGAACGGAACCGTTTGACAAACTGTAAAAACGTCAGACAGATAAAGATACAAATATCTAAATAATATTTTTTGTTGCATTTAAATTTAGAAAATATAAAGAGCAGCAGTTAGTTCACATCTGTAAATAATACACCTATATTCAAAATGTTTAGCTTATGAAAAAAAAATCGGAACGCAGTTGATGACGTCATTTATATTCAGACATTGATCCACATTAATCTTCGCTAACGTTAGTTTGTTAAAACAATCAGATGTTCACTTGTTTGTCACTAATTAAACGGATGGAAACTTTTACAGTTACACTATTAAATACTTTTGTGTTTAGCATAGAAGCATCATAAAATTAATGTGTAGTAAAAATCTTATGTCCTTGATGTCATTTTTCGTTTATGTAACATTAGCATTATTAGTTATATTATCAATAGCAATAAATATTACAACAATGTATTTCTCATAATCAAAAGGATTATAGAGGACAAATAGTTGATAGTTTTGATGTGGATCATTTTTAGGCCTGTTTCATTGACATGTAACATTTTTAAAAAAAGATAATTACAATTTAAAGAAAGTGAAAGGTGTTTCAGGCAGCTGGATGGTTGCATAAAAGTCACACTTTCTATAATCTCAGTCAGTTTCTGCTTTAGCTTCCCTAGTTAATCATTCCAAAACACCCGAACATTTTGTACTTACCGATGGAATCACAGCTGCTTTTCAGATCAGCTCGGCCGCAGCTTTGTGAGTAAAGAACAGTTTGGCTGTTTAATTAGAAGCATGGCACCCCTGACGAAGAGGCCAGGACTCACCAATGTTCTACCATGCTGGACAAATACCAGGCCAAGTCTCTCTCTCAAAATTTGAGTTATTCTCAGAATGTGTGTGCGAAACAAAATGCTCTACATGATCCTACCCTTGTGGAGCTCTAGAGTTACCCTACTGTGTGCTGAAACCCAATAGCCTGTTATCTTAGAGCCGTCTACCAGGTATGAAATTAGACTCCTGGCTGGTCCGCGCCAAGGGGCCAGGGTGGAAATGAACCTTGATGGCTAATAACCCCCAATTTTCCTCCATAATGTACTCCCAGCATGGTCCAGGGTTGTTGTTTTTAATGAAATGCTGAGGTTGGTGTTCTTGGTTGTAGGTGTGGTTCAAGAACCGGAGGGCCAAGTGTCGCCAGCAGCAGCAGAGCGGCAGCAGCGCCAAAGCCAGGCCGCCCAAGAAGAAGTCTTCTCCAGCGCGGGAAAGCACTGGATCTGAGAGCAGTGGACAGTTCACTCCACCCGCCGTCTCCAGCACGGGCTCGTCCTCCTCTTCATCCTCCTCCACCAATCACACCGGCCCAGCAGCACTCAGCAGCACCTCTACCTCCATCAGTACCGTGTCCTCAATCTGGAGCCCCGCAATCTCCCCCGGAAACGCTCCTGCTCCGGCCGTGGCCCCGCTCCCCGAGCCCGGACCCCCATCGAACGCCTCCTGTATGCAGCGTTCGATGTCGGGCTCTGCCGCCGCTGCCACGTCCTACCCCATGTCCTACAACCAGACGCCGGGCTACGGTCAGGGCTACCCCGCCCCGTCCAGCTCCTACTTCAGCGGTGTGGACTGTGGCTCCTACCTGGCCCCCATGCATTCCCACCACCACCCGCACCAGCTCAGCCCTATGACGGCCTCCTCTATGTCAGGCCACCCGCACCATCACATCAGCCAGTCGTCAGGCCACCACCATCACCACCACCACCACCAGGCCTATGGCGGTTCTGGCCTGGCCTTCAACTCCTCCGACTGCCTGGATTACAAAGAGCAGACTGCAGCCTCCTCGTGGAAGCTCAACTTTAACACCACGGACTGCTTGGACTACAAAGACCAGGCCTCCTGGAGGTTCCAAGTCTTGTGATCAAGCTTTTTTTCCCCCCTCCCTGATGGTCCATTCTCTCTTTTTATTCTCCAGATTAGCATATTGCTTGTTTTTAAAGACAGTTTATGAACAAGATAACAAGACGGCAGCAGGAATGCTCAAGAATCGGACTTTGTTTTTCCCTCCTCCACGTTCTCTACGTGTTTTTAAAAACTTAAAATTGGAAAGAAAAAAGAAGAGAAAGTTCCTCTCAAGTTCTGTGAAGAATATACATCAGGAGCAGTTTCCTGATGAAGACGAACGGCTTTTTTTTTTTTTTTTTTTTTTTTTTTTTTTTTGATGGCCCTTCATGGATGAGTTTAACAAAACCAAACTGTTTTTCATAACAAAAAAAAGTCATTTTAACCAAACTCCTTTGACCAGCAGCTCTGGATGGGAGGAATATTTCCCCTCTGTTGCACCGACAGGAACCACCTGCAGTGCCCTCTTTACCTCCAAACCCAATCAAATCCTGTATAGTTTTTATTTCTAAAATTTGTTATTTTAGGATGACAGATTTTTAGTCAGCTATGTTGAGGAGCTGAAATATGTAAATATGTATTTGGGTCAGTTACAGTGACCATGTTTAGTTGTTTTTTTTTCTTAATTTGAAATTGTTTATTACCACTTTGGGAGAAAAAAAATTCTGTATGTAAATCTTTCCAAATATTCCAAAGAAACAAATTGGCCATAAAGTCCAGCTTTTATATACATTGTTTTAGTCAGAAAATGTTTTGGGAAACTAAATCTAAAACACACACACACACACACACACACTATTCTGGACAAATGTCCAGGTTACTTGTTTTCTGGATATTATTATTAATATTATTATTATTATTATTATTATTCTAGCCTTTACATTTGCAAACCAGACCTCTCTTGGGCATTGTCGTGATATTGGACATGTTTGACCCGCAGCACTTGGCTTGATACTGGAGTCAAAGCTTTTTTTTTCTTTGTTTCTCTCCTTTTTAAATTTTGGAGGAGGAAATCTGACTTTCTAGCTCCAAAAGGACAGTGAGATTGTTGAATGTATCTTTAAAGGCGACCACCCTTACATACATGTTCATCCAATAAAGATCCGTTAAGACATACTTATTTCCCACAGTGAATTCTGTCTGTCTGATTCCCAACAGGGAGGCACGTTTCCCTTTTTTAGATGCATGTACACCCGGAAATTACAAACTCAAGATTACGGTTTTCTCTCATTTCAACTAGTCACACTTTTGTTTAAAAGCTTGTTGATTGTGTTTTCCCCCCCTTAATTATAAGGGGGGTAAATGCAAATTAATCCATAATTAATACAAGCCGTGAACGCGTGTAGGCCTGCATTTCCATTTTAGAGTTTAATCCCCTCTGACTTAAATTGAAACACTAACATCTCTCCGAGCTTTAGGGAGACCGAGTGTCTTTTTAAACTGCGCCGTTAAAAAGCCCTAAATATCGAGCCGGGAGACATTTGATCGAGGCGTAATTGAATGCGCCGCCGTAATGGCGTGATAATTACTCCTGCGCCCTGAGTTGGTGTCTCCAAAATAACCTGCAGGAATTTCACTGCCTCTGATGCGGTAATTACGTAGGTGGGGCCAGGTTAGGGGGTCAGATGGAGGAGTGTGTGTGTGTGGGTAACGCTCCCAGGCATACACGCATTAAGGGAAAAAATGGGAGGGGGGGGCGTCAGTTTTCAGGCAAGGTTGTTTTGGACGAGCGTGTTTTTAGCCACGAAGGCCGCACTCGGAGCTTTTTATGGAAACGAGCCGCGCCAACGAGAACACCGTCCGTCCGCAGAGAGCCCGTCCGGACCGGAGGGACCGGAGCGCGGACAGGCGCGAATGACGAGTTTCTGTTACTGTCTCAGGCTGCAACGCATAATCGACTGATCGATTATTGATCGTGATCGATCTGCGCCCAGTGTGAGAGAGTTCCAAACCATACAGATGCAATTGAAGAGCAAAGACGGCAGCAAATATTTACATTTTAAATGCAAAGTGATGATTATCATCTTTTTTATAAAAAAAAGAGAAAAGAACCGAGCTCGACAAAGAAGGTGTAAACTTCGCACCACGGGCCTTAAAAAGGAAAGAAGTCGGACATTTACTTGCTTTTAATGTAAACGCTTTCAGGCCTTTAACGCACCGATAATTCTTCCTGATCAGATTCTGAGCCCCTCACACACACACACACACACACAGGCAACAAAACGTGTTTCAAGCCCCTTTTTCCCTCTATGTAAATGACGCTCACAGCAGCTGAATAAATACCGAGCGCGCGGGACTTTAAACGTGTTTGCGCCAAGACGCGCAAACAGCGCAGCGAGTGTCCGCCAACAGCGGCGGATTTGTTCGGATTTGCATCGAGTAAACATTTGCCACCAATCTTGTGGGTTTGTTTGAAGAGTTTGCGAGAGCTACAGGTCTTACCCGGAACAGCTGCTCCCCTAAAACACGAGAAACGAGGTGTCAGCGTTTCTGTGCGGAGGACAGGTTCGTTTTATTAGAGGTTTCATCGAACAGCTCCAGTAAACAACGAAGGAACGAGAAAACGAACTTTCACCCTGATCCACTGTTTCCACTGAAGCTGATCTGGAGACGCAACATCAACAAAAAACACATTCAAAAATATCGTTAAAGACGCAAACGTTTGGTTATGACCATTAAAGTATTTTGCGGCGTATTTGTCATCAAACAAGCTCTAGAAAAAAGGTTTCTGCGTGACATCAGAATGTTCCAGTGTCTTCAGTCCACGTACCTGCTTCACCTGTTTTAATTTAAGGTTAAATTAAGTCTTTTAAAGGAGAAAATATAAATAATGCCACTAAAGTTCTTTCCAATGTAGTTAAAGGGCCTTTGCAAATGCTAGTTAATAAAATGTAACTCTTCAAAGAAAGTTATACAATTTATTTACAATTTATGTCTGATGTTAGTAAATCCTATACGATTTAATAATTTACACTTAATACAATCATGCATTTAATTTACTTTTAAGACAAAACAAAACAAAATTTCAAAGACCGATTTTAACGGCAGAAGCAGCACTAATGTGATTTTAAATGTATAAAAACAAACTAAATATCTTGATTTAAATCATCCCTGACATTTGGAACATAACTCATATAGATACATTTAAAATTCTGCTGAGAGGGAAATGCATAAAATATATCAAAACCACAAATTCAAGCAATTTTTGTAGCACATCTCAGCAAACCCTGTTTAAATCAAGAGACTAAATATTCTCAAGCATTGTTTTAGTGAATATTCACATCTGATCAGCAAAAAAAAAGGTTTAGGTTCACTTAAAAAGGTTTAAGAGTGATATATAATCTGAATAGTTTTTTGTTTAATAAATTTTTAAAATGTTAATTATCCAAATATTCTGAAGAGCTTTAATATTTTAGAATAAATGAGGACTCCACTGTAGCTTTAGCAAATTGACTAACAGCCAACTATCAAAATCGTTATCTTTCACTATTCCCTTGTGCAAAAAAAAAAAAAAAATCTTTTCCACTACATTGTCTCATTGAGGGGCAGAAGAATTTTAGATGGCGACAGATGCTTAAAGGGTTAAAATTAGGGGCCAAGTTTGAACATTTGAACCAAAAAGTATTTAATCTGCAAAGAAAAACGTAGCCGGACTGATACCTGATTTTTATACTTTACTGGACCAGTTCACTTTAACCCCGTACGCACGAGTGTGTGTGTTAACCTGAGCTCCAGGTGTGACGCCTCGTTCAATAGGACGATCGATCGCACCGCGTCGCCAGTTGTCTACCGCTGACCCTTTGACCCCTTGGCCTGCTCCGGTGAAGGTGTCTGAATATGGCCCTGGACTGGAAACTGTCGACATTTTGTTTACACTTGTCCGGGAAATGAACTGGGACCGTCCTGGATGCTTTTTGCACGTGTTGTCATGATGTTATTCTAGGAATTAGAGAGAGACAGACAGATAAAGAAAGAGACTGGACTGATCCTCCACTATTTGTTTTATGAGACCATACAGGCCTGGATAAGTCAAAGTGTGAGTTAGTGAGAGAGATTCGAAGGAGCCGCCGATGCACTGATAGCAGTGTGCATGCTGGGCCTGTTTTCTCCTCTTTCATTTCCATGTAGGGCAGGTGAAAAAACTCCTAACTTGTCTTTCGTTGGCTGTTGAATGTCGCCAGACCTTAACATCCGAGTTTGTTCGTTGACCAGAGTTGATCAGAGGTGACACGGAGGAGGATTATATTTACGTGGGAGGTTAATGTGGGGTCAACTACACACCAAGGGTGTAGTCCGGGCTGCCATCTCTGGTTTCTGTGCTTTGTCAGGGAAGGCCTTTATTTCCTTTTTCTTCTTGCGCCTTGTTGATTTAATATCAAGTCTGGGCACATGCAGCAGAACTGGTCGCTGCAGTGGGGTTTCCTGCTCTGACACATGCAGGTTCGCATTAAAATCACCACCTCTTCAGACTTCCACACCTCCTCGGTCCTTATGAGGGGATTTCACAGTTGAGTCCAGGTGGCCAACAAAGTCAAGCGGGTGGAGTGACAGCAGCGGGGTCACCCATAAGACATGGGGTAGGGAGAGCATTTATGAAATTCCCCCATGAATTTGCATGAGCCCGAAGTGCAGGGAGGTTTGGTCAACTCTGCCACAGCCGTCAGCTTTGCTAATGATCGTAGCTGAAAAGAGACAAAAACGACCACTTACACAAAAAAATGCAGCAAACAAGCCTAACACCAATGTTATTACATCAAAGAAACATGTCTGACTGTGAAAGTGAGCTCCATTACTCACAGCACACAGACATTTTGGCTTTGCTGATTTGTAAACGATGCATCCATATGCTATGAAGCCAACAAGAACCAAAACTATGACGGTGAAATGCTCACATCTGCACAGCTGCAACAGTGAGATGATTCACTGGTTGTAGTTTAAAAACAGAAATTAGCAGCTAATTTGATTAGTAATCATTTGTTAAAGTTAAAAAAAGCCCAGAATAATTGGAGGCTCCAGTTTTTTTATATGCTCCTTATGGCCTATTTTAACATGGGGGGGGGGCAAGGACTGGATAAAACTATTTAAAAACGTTAACTTTGGTCTCGTGGAAGCTGTGGTCAACTGTTCTCACCGCTTCCTGACATTTTACAGACTAAACCGTGAATATTCACTGTCGGTGTGGTTGGTTTCTGAAACGTTAGGCCCACGGTTTCACAGCGATTGATGCAAACGTGCTGATGTTTAACCAGTTCACCACTTTAGTTTAGCACGCTAACGTGCCGACAATCACTGCCAGTCAACAAACAACGTACAGCAACAGCATCTAAACTCATTAAAGCTGCTAGACACAAACTGTAGGTTCCCCTAAATCGACTGTACTGGAATGTGTCCTGACGGGGACTGTGAATGTAGTTACAGCTGGCAAGGCTAATGCTAAAGGATGCATCATCATACTTCGGTAACACACATCAAACACAGCCGTCTGCCTAAGACACTGGTGGTTTCGGCAGGAATTCTTTAACGTTTCTAAATATAACGGGTCAAACATCCCCCGAAGTTTCTTAATTTAACAATCGGAGGCTTTTCTCCGGAAGTTGGTGGAGCAGTCAAACGCCTCCTTGCCTCCTGTTTGAAAGTAGTTGATGGGAAACCAGACAAGACTGAACAGGTGAAAGCAGTTTTGTTTCTGGACGGAGTGACTCGCTTTCATATCTGACTTCCGGTGGTGGTCGCTCTTTCCTGTCTTCCTGATGATATCCTCTTTGTTTCCTTCCTTGTGTATCAGTTGGGTCAGGAGTAAGGGTGGAGCGGAGCAGAAAGGTATTTGAGGAGGGTTTGCGTTATCTCATCTGGAAAAGATTCGGCAGACCCTCCACCCATGTCACAACTTGCCTTCTCCCTTCAGCTCTCCAGACCTGGCTTAACTGGGGCTTGTTGGCCTGCAGGCATCAGTGTTTCCCACAGATGATGTTGTTAATAGATTCCTGTCTGATGTGTCGGCCAAATTTCCTTTTTCGTTTAGTTTGTTCACTGGCAAACAAGTTTCTCTCCGCATACGGAGCCAGGGGTCAGCGACGACAGCAGCATCGGTCGGCCGAAAGGTCCGCGGACGCGTAGCGGAACATGCAGCAGGGTTGTTGTACAATATGTAAAACCTAGATGTGACCTTTAACCTTTAAAGCTTGCAGAGACACTGACAGCAGTCATTGTCCTCTGTGGGGGGAGGAAAAACACACAAATATAAGTCGGGTAATTTGCCTAATTTGTTAGATGAACCTGTATGTTGTGTTGTGACTTTGGGTTCTTACAGACTTCAACATCTAACTGCAAAATGAACATCAGTATCTTATCCTACGAGCTTATCTAAGAGAGTTCTGAGCTCACACAACTGATGTACATGTCTTTTGTTTGTAAAAGTCATTTAAATGTGGGCCAAATCAAGTGTTTCACATCTAAAGTAGGTGAATATTTTTATAAAACAGGGAACTAAGACAAAAAAATTTATTTTCTTAACTTTTAAACAGGCCTGGGAGCCTCCAGGAGCACAAACTGCTAGATAAACATCTGGTAAACGGTTTACAACACAAGACAACAGATTTGTTTACTAATGTCTTTGTTAACAGCTATATTTCTTCAATGACGATATAGTAAAATTTAGTTCATAGGAGTTTTTACAAATGAAAACTACAAATTATGAATAACTAGGCAACATGTGACCAAAAGACATAATTTTATCACAACACTGATCTCGGCAGAGTTCCTTCCGTTTCAATCTGACCTTAATCTGAAGTAGGTTGTTTTAATCACAGAGTGTTAAAATCTAATGCTTTTTGTCTTAGAGGCTCAACACAGATTTTCAATTCAGATACGTTGCGCTCTAATGAAGTACTTCTCTTGATGAAACAATCGCAGCGTGATCTTCATGCAAAGTACATCTCATTCACTTCTCGAGAGCTGATAACTGGGAGAAGCGTAAAAAAAAAAAAATCCTGTGTTTTATTTCCAGGGAATAACGTCCCTCCAATTACTGTTAGTTGCCAGCCGTTTAGTCGCTCCGATATATTTAATGGTCCTGACATTTGCCTATAACATTTAGGAGATTTGACTTGTAGAGATCAGAAAACATACATATGTAATAAGGAGTATCGGTCTAATCAGAGCCATCGTTAGGTGCGTTAAGGCCTTCGCAACAATGCTGCACAGCTGTTGCACAGGAGAGGGAGGGGGGAAAAAAAGAAACCGATAACCTGGATAATAACAAGTGCTGCAGGCTTGATTCATTTCCAAATGTTAACAAGGCCGTTTCACAGCTCCAGCACTCTGCACAGTATGTTAATTCCACTAATAAGCCTATCTCTGCAAGTCATCTCGGATGGCAAAGATCTGAGTGTGAGGCGGTGTTTACAATAAAGCTGCTGGCCACATTTTAAATGAAGCATAACTATTTATGATTTCACAAAGCTGACATAATTGCTGAAAGGGTAAGTGAGGAGAGGCATTTGGTTTAGTACTTTGTTTTCTGTATTATGAAAGAGCAGATTTCACTGTTTGCACGTCAAAAAAAGGCTAGTGTTCAGGCCATCAGAGAGATGGGAGGAGGATCTCGTGCTTGCCTGTTAAGCAATTTTGCAGCTTTTATTCGAGCTGTCAAGTCAAACAATTGGCAGATAATGCAGCTTTGGTTTGTAAATTATGAACATGTCAAGAGATGCACTAAAGGCAACGACAGACGCCACGTATCTCCTCCACAGCCTCTGCAGTGTGACTGTATCATCAGAAGAGAAATGTAACATTTTGATGTTTACATAAGAGAAGTATTAGTATCAGTCAGAAATGTAATTCCTTTCACCCATCCCTCTCGCAGGGGATTGACTCCCCAAAAAACATACAATGATTTTTTTTAAAGCGAACAAAACAAAAAAAAAAAAGAGGGGGGGAGCAGAAAAGCATCCTCGCTGATCTTCTGTCCATTTCTAACATCGCTTCTTGTATATTTTTTGGTGGAAATCCTCTTAGAATGCAAAGTAAATAGATTACGATACAGTGAGGGATTAGGGCTCGCGCGGCGCTGTCAGATTAGTCGGTGAGCGCAGCGCGTCAACAGCTCTGACACGGCCATGGCTGCTGTTCAGGAAAGGGGCTCCGCGCGATGCTTTAAAGTCGCTGGTTGGCTCCTATTCATGAATAAAACTGTGGCCCGTAATCTCGGCCAACACACACATCTACGCAAAGCACGCGCACACACACACGTGCGCGCAGAAGAAGCCTGGAACATTCAATATCAGTAGTGACGGAAGTATAATAGAAGTCTTTATTTTTTCAGGCTGATTAATGGCAAGGTTTAGAACGTTCTCTGCCATGCTTTCAAAAGGAGGGACTGTGTGTAACTGTTTTCTTTAAAAGCTTCATTTGATTTAATACTTCACTAAGGCAGAAAATAACCTGAATTCACATCCATGAAGCTGCTCAGTGTTTTGTTTTTTTTTTTTTGACGTGGCTTATATTTCACAGATATACTTTGACAGGTCTAAAAAAAATAAAGGATTCCTCTGACAATACAAAACTAAGTCTTTTATAACACTCGCATTATTCTGCTTTCATCAGACTATAGATATACTGTCATCAGTGGATGTGTCCAGGGAGATTTTAAGATTCCTACTACACAGGTGATATTACAGGTTAACAGAGTGTCTGTTATAGGTGAAATGTGTTTTCAAACCATTCCTAAATGAACCACATGAATCATCCCAGGGTCGTCTTCTTCCTAAGCACACAAAGAAAATATTACAGTATATAAATATAGAGTGGATAGATTATTTTTTGTGCCCCAGGGGCCTGATAAAGACCTGAATCTGCAATAGGCTGCACTGTACTTTATCCTTTTTAATCCTACACTATTTTAACACTATATTTCATTTTTTTATACATCTCTATTTCTTTTTTATGGTCCATCTCCTCCATACCTGAATGCTGCACTGATGAACAGACAAGCTGGACTGATTTCATATTTCTAAATGTATCCAGCAGTTATTTCTCAAGTGTTCAACCCTGATTTGAGTAATGTGAGACTAGGGTGTCAATTACAAATACTGGAACTGTTTTCTGGTCAGGGCATAAATTGGTCATGAACAGTGATCTGATCTTTGCCAACATCGTAAATTAGCTGATAAAACACAAACTGCCATAATCTTTCATTTCTCTATACACCCACAACATTCAAAGTGATGGTGGGAAACGTAATGGAAACAATTTTTTTAACAATAGGTTAAACAACTGTTGGCATAAATAACCTCGAGCAAGCACTTCCTGTATCTTTGGATTAGATCTAAGCAACATTCAGAAGAATTATGGAACATTCTGTTTTACATAACTGCTTCAGCTCAGCCATATTTTTAGGGCATCTGCTGTGGTTGACCCACAGCTTCTCTACTGTTTTAAGGTCTGAGCTCAGACTGGGCCAGTGGAGGTGCATCATATGTCTCTGATTTACTACAATGTTTAGGGTCATTATCCTGCTGCATCACCCAGCTTCTTCTTCCCTCCACATTGGGATGATGTTTTCTCGATGGTTTGCTGTCCCCCCTTTATGTCTTCATAGTGCTGTGTGATCTTCCCAAGCTATTCTAACTTTGTCTCACGTGTCCACAAGACGTTTTCCCAGCAGAGCTGAGGAGTGTCACCATGTCTTTTGCACAGTTCAGGTGTGCTGCAGCGCTATTTTTGGACAGCGGTGGCTTCCTCTGTGGTTTCCTGCATTGTTTTGCGTATGGTTGACTCATAAACAAGAGATGTTAACAAATGCCAATGAATCTTTTAAGTCCTTAGCTGTTACTCTACGCTTCCTGGTGAGTTCTGCCTTTGCAGTGATCCGGGGTGGGTGGCCACTTCGAAGGAGAGTGGCCACCCTCCAGAATTGTAATTCTATTTATAGACAACTGTGGACTGATGGATATCTAAGGTCTTTGAGATTCCTCTGTAAACCTTTATAGCTACAGTTAAAGCAAAACTCTTGATCATAGGGCTTCTGAGATCTCTTTGTGCAAGGCTGAGGTCACATCTGCTTGTGGGTAGAAAACTGACAGGATTTGTGACATGAAATGAAAGATCATGACTGTTTTTATTAATAGGTTAGAAACATTGTGTTTGTATTTGTGATTTTGGTGAAGATCAGTTCACATTTCAGGACCAGTTTATGCAGAGACCAGGAAACAATGTCATTACCTTTGCATGTGACTGTAGCTACAACTAAGATTATGTGTCTGATTCATTCTGAAAAAGTAAAAATAAATAAATAAAAATCTATCCCGATATGCCAATGCCAAACTGCTGTGATTCAATTTTTTCCTTATCTGGGAAATAAAAAGCAATACATATAGAATTTATGATTGAATATGATAAAAATGGAAGAACAACCCCCTTGTTTGAAAACTGGGAACCAGAAAATAACATTTTTACTTTTCGTCTTGTTAATGTCTGGGTCAACTGTAAAAAACAACAGTGTTTGTAAAATAAAATCTACACAATCTAAATGTGACCTTGAAGAAGTTTAGGGCCTTTAAATCCCCAACTCGATGGAAACCACTGTATTGCAGCGTGACTCTGCTACTACACTACTGGCTAAAAATGTATATCACGATTCTAGGTTATGCTCTTATCTGACACACAGACTAATATTATGGCTGCAAACAAATTAAAAGAATGAATTTACACTGAGTCAACTCACATTCATGTCGTCTGGGGCACCTTGGCTGCTTCCTGTGAACAAAACAAAACGACAGAAGATGTTGGAAGATGTTCCTGTAAAGCAGCCGTGACACTTTAAACAAGTACGACACCCAAACATTAGACATGCATAATCACACACGACCGCCCTACAGCACATAAACACAGACACGCACATACGCAGACGAATGCCCGGACAGGTTACACGCTCACTCAGCAGGCCGGACACGTTGCCTCTTCTGGGTTTTTAACGAATGTAAACTGTTGTCACTCATGGCGATCTCTGTCTCTGGCTTTGAGCCCTGTGCTAATAAGGTTATGATTGACATTAAAACCTCAGCGCGCCTTATACAGACATTTAAATCGCAGATACAAATTCCCCCCAATAGCCTACAGTCTGGATTATCAAATGACAGAGCGATCTGGGTACAGAGACAATCGCTAATCACCCGAAAAATGGAATTATTAAAATGGAGAGAGCAGGAAGGAGAAGAGGAGGAAGTGAAGAAGAAGTGATGTTTTCTTAATGGGTGTCTGTCCTAAATGACCAGTTGGTCATTACTGAGAGAGCAGAGCACTCAGGCTACGTTTAGAGAACAAAACAGGCTGATTGTCGCAGGAGAATTGTTGCAGGGCATAAAACGTGGCCCTTAAACAGACAAGCTGCACATCGTAAGCTGTGATTTAATGGAATAGTTCGCCTCTGCATTAGCTGCCAATAGAAGTGAACTGCAAATTTTTTAAAGTCAAAGTGTAAAAATATTTATTTACTTCCATAGTTTTTGAAAGGAAATGAATTCCTGTATTACGATGAAGTGTAATTGGTAATAATCTTAATGTTTGTTTACCACCAAAAAACTATTGCTCACAATTTCAAATCTTTCACATTTAAAAATAAAACCTCTATCAGTTTTTTACTGAATAAGCTCGGAATGAAAATACATTTTATATTCAAGGATGATAATCTCTAGCACAGAAAAACAAGCTAATCCAGGTTGGTCATTGCTGATTTTAGTGGCTATGTGGGTAATATGGAAAAAACAATTAAGAACATAAACTGACTTACCCCTTAAATAGGACAATTAGACTAAACAGAGATTTTCAATTCTACGCTCTATTTTAGCCCTTGTTAGTCTTCAGAGATACAAAGTCTCATAAACAGACTTTTTCTACAGTTTCTCTTGCTCCACAGCAGTAACGTCCAGGTTAACAGCGTTTTCATTAACCTCCAGAGTTTAACAGTGATTATTAAAGAACTCTTCTCGCACAGACACAACAAACACGCTGAGATCCAGACACAGAAAGTGTGAAATACAGACCTGTTTGTCTCAGAGTCTGGAACATGTGTGGGTTCAGGGCTACATGTATGCTCTCAGCTTGTGGTCTCCTCTGACTGGCTCTCCCAACACTGGAAAAGACAAAGAAAGTGAGTAACATCTGTTGCATTTTGTTTACATATTCAATAATGAAATAAATCCATGAACGGCTGCAAAGAAAAGTACAATCACTTTGCAGGAGAGCAGCAACTCGTGAGCCAGCTTCTCTCTAACACTCTGTGATATTCATTCTTCACTGATTCCTAAAAGTTATTTTCATCCATTTCTATGAGAAATGTGAGGAAATGACACATGAGCTCAACATGGGTGCTACGGAGGGTGACGTCTCCGTTCACGGATTTACATGCATATAGTTCATGTAAGTGCGCGTGGATGTGATTATCCGTCGTCTATTTGCATCATGCATTATAACGATCGCAGATTAAGCTGCCGTGTCTTTGCATCAGTATGATAATTAACCAACACACAAATGTAATTCTTGCCTGGATTACGTTCACAGGTAACATTTACCTCACTCAGGGTTTCTGTGTTGGAATTTGTAGATGGGTTTAGCAACAACAGTGATTTGGTTAAGGTTAGGGAAGGACTGTAGCTTTGGTTAGATGCAAATTAACATCCTGCATCTCAAGCTACTGTGGACAGTGTTTGTATTAAACCTGACCACAACTTTTCCATATCCTTAAACCATAACGTGTTTAATAATGATGATGTCACTGTGAGTGGATTATGTACTGCAAGATTAAGTATTGTGGCAGAACATTTTTTTAATATGTAGTCAGCTAACAATTTACTGACACTGACAGTTATATTTTTAATTTTGCAAACTAACTAAAACTTCTGTTTGACATCGGTCAGATATTTTTAAAATGTCAAATAATGAGATATTTAATATTGATATAAACCCACCCGTACACTCACAAAGGTCAATTTCTCTGCTCGTTTTAAGAACCACAGTAGTCTCAGCTGCATCACATAGCACATTTTTTTTAACTGATGTGATTGAATAAACTACCGTCTGAACGTCTTTTGGAACATAACTAAAAAATAAAGACCTAAACATTAAACTGTAAAAATGTAAACACTTGTTTAATAATTTTGGCCTCCACTAAGCAAAAATAGCCTCAGTTATAGCTTCAGCCTTGATCCACTAACAGAAGTCTGTGATGAGCGAGAGAGGCCAACAGTCATCAAAGGAACGTTGGGATTCTTCCCAGATTCTCGTCTCGTTCTCGCTCACTTCTCCGAGTCAGATTTGGGGAATGCAGGAATCGGCGAGGAGCCCCCAAACTGCCATTGTACTCGCCTCGCTCTCTTTCTCTGCTCTTTTCTCAGCGAGCCAAGCGGGAGAACGGCTGCTCTATAATGCCTCCCCTACTCCATCTCGGATAAGCTGTCATTGGCTTCACATGAGAAACAATGAAACTTCATCGGAGACCAGATTACAAAGAGGGGGGGTTCAATATAAAAATTGCGCAGTAAAAAGGCTGAGGCTTTTGTCTTTTTCTCGCTGTGGCCATTATCTTTGGGGAGGTTTGGGGATCTGCTTTCTTAGCCTCTGTCAGCGGTGCAGAAGAAGACCTGGGGTAGTACGACTGGGCTTTTGGCTGCCAAATTGCCCTAACCCCTCTTTAGCACATTTCCCCCCTCCTCTCATTCCTTTTACTGCTTTAAAAAGAGCTTAGGATGGAGCATCTTTCTCCGTCTATCCCCTCTCTCTGGACCCAGCTTGTTTAAATTGGCCAATAGGACGGGATTTGGGATGGATGGAGGGGGCTTAGAGAAATGCAGAGTGGAAGGGTGGAGGCTGGGTGGGGAGGGGTGCAGAGAGTCATCAGTGTTACAGTCAAACAGCTACGAGGATGATTTTTTTTTTTTTTTAATCGAATGCACACAAATCCCATATAAATACTCCAATATGTTAGCTGGGGTTTGACAAGGAATGCCCCTCCATCACCCCCACCACCATCCAGCCCACGATAATAGAGATGTGGATGGTTATATTTGTACATATCTGTGTGTGTGAGAGACTGAGATAGGCAGGGACACAGAAAGAGATGCTTAAGCGTGTCGTTAGTCACACTGTTCAACATGTCATTCATGTAGACAAGTGCCTCAAACAATCACCCCGTGACACCGACTAACACTCCACTCCGGAGACTGAACCGTGGTGAGAATGGACAATGGCTTGGCGTTTTAAATGTGGCTCCGGGTTCAGAGTTGGGATCGCTGGAAGCGTAAGTCCCGGAACTGATGTGGCTTTGACATTTCAAATGTCACTGTGATGGTTTTTAGGCTGCAGCTGGATTCATTTGGCCACAGATGCTCTCATACGATTCCTTTATTGACAGTGGTGAATCACTACGGGAAAGGACATCATCCTTCATACACACAAACTGAGCCTTGGAGCAGAGTTGAAGTTGAAGTGTTTTCATTTACAGCAGATACGTAAATACGTAAACAGACAGTTACAATATGAATTTAGTGACTTATCACCAGAATCTGCAGCTCCGCTCTGTCTTACTGAGACTGTCCAGCTGTAACTTCACTTTTACCTCACTCTCAACGCTCTAAGGAGCATTAGCATTTTCTGCTAATCCAAGCAACAACTGGCTTTAAGGTGGCCAGAAACACCACATACACAATAAAGTTGCTCTATGCTGGATTTGTGACAGTGGGGAAAGTAATTAGAAGTTCTATCAAAGTAAATGTATATTCTCTGTGCAGAATATCTTGTTTAAACACTATGAATTGAATATTGTAGCTAATTTACAATGTTCATTTCTGCAAAAGATAAGATGTTTAAATTTTAATAAAGAGAATGTGATGATCTGCAAATCAATTAATAGTGCGGGGCTGCATTAATGCAGAGGATGGGTAACGTGTATCTCTTTAAAAGTGCCATTAAAGCTAATGAATATGTGACGCAATCGTGTCCACCCATTGAAAAAGGGAAATTTTTCTCTCGAAATTAATGCAATTTATCTCCTCAGTCCCCAAGTATTTAAGGAGTGGTGTTAAACAAAGAGGCCAAGAGAAAGACTCTGGCAACCTGACTGGTTGCTAAATAATAAGGCAACACTAACAGAGTTAGTGCTTGCTTGCATGGGTTTTCTGCAGGTACTCGAATCTTCTCCCACAGTCCAAAGACATGCATGTTAGGTTAATTTGTGAATCTAAAATTGCCCGTATGTGTGAGGTTTTCGGTCTGTGTATGTTTCTCTGTATTGGCCCTAAGACAGACTGGAGACCTGTCCAGGATGGACCCCACCTCCCTCCATTTAACAGCTGCGACAGACTCCCAGTTACAACACTTACAGATGATGGATGGATGGATGGATGTTGTCTGTGTTCTACATACAGTCCAAGACTGCAGTACAGTACATACAGTGCATTCTCTTCCAACTTTCAACTTCAACACTTTGTGGGCTGTTGAGTAGATGGTCATTTCACCTCAGGAATCAATAAAGGATTATGAATTATGTATTTTGTTTAATTAGTGAAAAAGTGTTAACAGATCTATGTACTTTTCAGACTTTTAGCTACCGTAGGATTAAGCTAATAAAAGTTCCACAGTTAGGTTTGAACACACACATACTGCTACAATATATTGACTTACTGTGTTGAGGAAGCGCCTGAGTGTGAAGGTGCTGTTGGTGCGGTTTGGCTCCTCTCTGGCTGTCTTTCCCCAACGCTGGACCCACACACACTGTTCCGGCCTCTCAGAGGATTGTCTAATACACAAACACAGGGGGAAACTGTCAAGACAGTGTGCGGACGTTGGACCTTACATCTGTCTTCAATGTGTCTCTCAGCCTCACAAACTTTAAGTAGGTTTTTGCTCATTTACATCTTGGTTTTTTTGTTTTTTATAAATGTTATTTCCCTAAACTTTCCGACCTGATACGTGATGTCAGACGCTAATGGAGGATGTGTGCAACCAACAGAGCTGAAAGAGGGACAAAAACAAATGCTGTTTTCCGTCACACACTGGCGCTAACAGGCTTTCAGCATAACGACCAAGAAAAGAGAAGAAGAGAGAGAGAGTGGAGGTGGAGAAGTGGATCTTCACATAAAGCTCTTGTCTCTTTGCCCACTGAAAGGCCCTGCAGTCACATCAGCCTTTGTGAGGGGGAGACAGAACAATCAGCAACCAACTTGGCTTCTCCTTTTGGCAAAATGCTACTCAAAAGAAAAAGAAAAAACAAACGAGAGAGGAAGAGGCCTTCCCTCGCACTTGTTCGCTACTCTGCCTCTCACAATGCCTTATCTATCCAAATCAACACACTTGTCAGCCAGACAGCTATAAGCGATTTCCAATGCGGTTATAAAAGGGACCATTTCAAAGCAGAAATGTGTGTTCTCCATTGTGTTTATGGGTACGTGTCTGCACAAGCAAAAGGAGAGATCTCTGTTCATCAGGGTTTACAATGGATACACATAAATATGAGAAGAGGTGCATAGAAACGCTGCGTCTCTGCCCAATCTGATGCCGCTTCACTGTACAAAAAATCCACCCAAAAGAACCACTTAATCGGGTTTTGAGTCACGTTTTAGAAAACATGTGAAAAATTATTCAGATAATAGTGTGAGATGTGTTCCTCTTTCCAATGTTTCTTCTTTCAAATGTAAATAATCGGATTCCTGTGGAAGTATTCCAGGGTGGCGATGGCCTAGATCAGCTGTTTTTACTCCAGCGTCTCTGGAGGACAACTCCGGCCGACATCAAGAGCTGATTCGTCAGACACTGTATGACGGTTAAATGGGAAAAGGGCTTGATTGTGATTGCTGCCTCACATGCTTTCCTCTCCGTTAACTACTTGTTGCCTTGAGGCAATTTAATCTTCGGCTCTTTTAACAGACCTGCAGTGTGACATGTGTTAATTGGTGAAAATGTGTGAAAGTGACACACATTCCATCATCAGTGCATCCTCTGTCATTCCAGTAGGCCCCAAGAGTTAGAAGGCAAATACTTTTCTTTTAACCAGAACATAAATAATGTACATTCAACTCGTACAATGTACATGTACAACAAACTACGCTGAGGAAGCTGGAGAGGAATTCGAACCACCCAACCTGGCTCCATTTATTGCAAAACAGACTTTTTACTTTTTATTTTTAACAGACTTTAACTGCCGAGCCCTTGGAGTATAAAGATGCAGTCTTAAAAAAATTAATTGCTTTAAATTTTGTTATTTGGCAGATGCTCTTATCCAAAGCGACTTACTTAAGTGTGCTTTAAAGGTTTGCATCCGCAGTAAATGTGATCGACCTAATGCTCTATTGTTTTCATGTTTGTGCAGGAACAAAGCAGGCTGTGTATTGTGAACTAAACAGGTCGAGTTGAAACTTCTGTTTGACTGGTTACTACAAATGGTCACTTCATGCACGATTAGGTATGACCTGCTTTCCAGGTGACACGTCACACCAAGCTGCTCACCTACAATCCACATATTTACACAGTCACATGTCTCCGAGGGTTACTGTCTATTTACTGTGGGGAGTCATGTTTGACGAAAAAGTGACTAAATAGCCTAATAACCATCGAAACAACGGAGGCATTTTGTATTGGAAGAGCAGGTTTTCACTAGAATAATTTGTAAAACATGGAGAAAGTACTTATTAGGACTGTGGAGAGCTGTAAACTGCACGGCCTCAAATGACAGCTGCTATACAAAGTTTGATTCATCGGTTACTTCACAGTAACTGTAACTGAATTTGTTATTCAAATGTAATGTAGTGACAGACTGTTACATCCTAATAAAACGATGGTTTTGTTAACTAGTTTTACTTTGCTGATCAAAGGTTTTATTAGCCTGTGGATTTATGGTAAATGGTAAGTGGTGTGCTCATACAGGGCTTGTATCCAAAGCGCTTCACAATATTGCCTCTCATTTTCACTTCTTTTCTTAATTTGTTGTCTTAGTATGTCTTAGTTTATCTTCTCTGCTCAAACTCTGTTGTTTATTAATTTTGTGTCAACACATTAGTGGAAATATGCTCAGCTAGATATCTGCTACTTTTAATCACTTCGCACATGGGGAGATTGTGAGAAAATGGGCCCCACAGCCTTTCATTTGGTCAGTTACTGTCACTCCATAGTACATTTTTGTGTCTATTTTTTACTTGTTTTTACCTTTGTATTCTTTTTACATAATTTAGGTCAATGTTAATCAATGTCATGTTATACTTTTTTCAGATCCTGTCTTTGTAGTTATTTTGTGTCTGTTACCTGAGCTCTTTCAAATATGAAATATGAACATTAATCTGGCTCTGACCCATGGCCCTGCCAAACTTATTGGGCCCCCTGAGCCTGTGTCTTGAAGGCTTGTTCAGTAATCCATCGATAAACCTTGCACCTGAGTTTTGAAAAATATTTTAGGACTGCAAGAGCTGGAAGAAATTAAGACGCCTTCTTCCTCAGCCGTCTGAAAATCACAGCTAATTAGGCAAGTTCGGCTGCACTGTGCCTGGATCAGCTAATATCATACTTGTATTAATCATGATGTTTGTGTACTCTATTGTCCACTTACAAATTCACAGAATAAGTTAGCATCAGTAGAGAGTCAATTTTAGTCAATTTTATTTGTTTCTATATCACAAATTATAATCTGTAAACAAGCCCCTTTACGCTCAGATCCTTGGTAAGTCATTGGGTTTCAGGCTGATGCGTTTGTTGCTTAAAATGACAAACATCACTAGCGCTAGGTCAAAGATGTCCATTATTAACAGCTACAAATGCAACTGAAGCTGGGCTGGAGCCAGCTCCTCATTCTGCTCTGCCCAGCACTTCCTCTTTCTACTCTGTTCACTCTGCCAGTTGTTTCTGGGGGTCATCGCTATGAAAGTAAAATAAATAGGAATGGCCCAAAACTTGCTGATTAAGCATGTATTTTTTAAATCCTCAGATTGATTAGATGGGTGAGAATCTCGCTAAAAAAATGTTGAACCCAATATCTGTATAGTACAAAAAAGTGTTTTTAATCTAAAAAGGTACATCGTATTTCTTAAACTGACTGTGTTGACAGCTGGCCAAAATTAAACTTGTCTGTTATTCAAAGTATTGATAGCCAAAGACCAAACCTGGAAATGTCAAAACTAGTCACCATAATGTATTAATACATACTGACTATACTAATTCTTATTAAAATTTTTTTCCATCTTTACTTTTCTTTACTTTCTTTTGTTTTCTTTCATTCCTCCTTCCCCAGTTTAATTTATTCTTTTATCCTTCTTTCCTTTATTATCCCTTCGTCTCTCTCATTTATCTCCTTCTACTATCATGTCCTCCTGCTGTGATCCCTCTTTTTTCCTCTCTATTCTGTCCCTTCTTCCCTCTTTCTCTGCAGTGCTGTTGTCCAAGGATAGGACATGCTGCAGGTGATGGAGCTAAATCATCGAGGACATAATTAAGAGGCTTATGAGGAGAAGTGTGCGTGTTACGAATCACATTAGGAGAAAAAAAATAAAGAAACCACGAACTAGCAGGCCTTACAGTTACACAAATGCTCATTTTCATTCACCGACAAACCTGCAGACACTCAGCCTTAGGGGTTTGACCTTATACAGTGGAGTTAAATACCTCTCTCGCCTCATTTGATTGTCTATGAACACACACACATCTATACACACACACACACACACACACACACACACACACACACTGCCTTCTGGTGTGTTTTAAGCACCAATGAAGGACTCATCACACATGTTCATCTAGTTCTCTCACAAATTTGAATGTTTTCTGCCCACCCGTTGGCCCTCTGTGTGGAATTGTGTGTGTGTGTGTGTGTGTGTGTGTGTGTGTGTAATCAGGAACTCTGCTTGATCCCCTTTGGTATGTGCTTTCGGGAGTGTTTGTCAAAGGGCAGCAGCACAGCTAAGTAACGACAAAAACTGGGCCTTTGGGTGGTTCTCCTCCCCTTGCTGGTTCCTCAGAAACACTTCTGTTTAATGCATTTCATTAGTCTGATATTAAAGACTTATCAACACTTAACACACCTCCTTCTTCAGTGCAGAAAAAAAAAAATCACCATTCACAACCATCTACATCTAAAAACATAAGAAACTTATGCTGAAAAACGTCATTGTTTTGAAACTGCAGATTGTGTGCTGATAGTGATTATGTAAAGGTTAATGTCATTTTTGCTCTTTATATCTATCAAATTATCTCACTTTTATTCATTTCTATAGAGGATACTGTCTTTAAAAAAAGGCAGCAGGTTTTGGTAGTTTTACATGACTAGCTCTGTAGTCAAACATGATCTGATTTATTTCTTCTTAATGCTATTAAAAGATGGTGAGAGCCTGTGAGAACACCTGGTGTTAGATGTCAGAAAAGTGTGTAGGAGTGGGTGACTTACTGAGGTTATCGAGATTCATCTCCTGCTTCAGACTTAAGGACACATAACGAGTCACATTTGGTGCCTTTTTTTTTCTTTGCCGAGACATTATGATTATTTTCTTACCGTTGCCTGCGATGGCCTGGGCCTCAATTTCATTAGCTTTTCTCTTGGCCACATCCGCTAGCACCACCTCGCCCTTATCTCTGGCAACATAATGGAGGTCCTTTGAAGGTAATGCAAGAAAGAAAGAAACAGGAACGTTAATCTAAAATGAATCTAGGCTCCGATGACAATAGTTTTTCTTTTTCTTTTTTTTTTTTTTGGAAGGGGTGCAGGTGGCTTTTTTGGCGGGAGAAGGAAGAAACAGATGAAATGACAGAAAAAATGAGTCGTTTGAAGCCCAACATCAGAAAGAGCACCGGTTGGATGAAATGCCGGTTCCTCAAAAAAAACTTTGAAATCATCCTGCTTGCACCACTCCCCCCACACACACAGACACACGCACACACCGGCGTCTCATCGGTTTTGAACTAGGGAGGATGTTATCTGTCACATTTCAAAAGTGGGAGAGGAGGCGAGAGACTGTTCACCTTTCAGAAACGCTGCTATTCTCTCTTTACGGAGAAACATATCCAGCCGAGCATATTACTATATCAGCCTGCAACAATATTGGAAACAGCATGTATCCTCTGTATCTCTCCGTTTGAGTCTTGCACGGCCATAAAGAGAGATAATATTGCTAAATGATGGCTGAGGGTGGCTGATTTAAAGCTCAAGGCTGCCATGCTATTCCTTAATAAGCACAAGGCATCAGACAGTTGGTCTTAACTTAAAAGTCCTCCCAGCTACAAGCAAGGCTGAGGTCAACTTGTCTTCCCACAAACTCTAGTCTCAATTAATCTAATTTGATTCTTAATTCTTCTGCAACGTTAACGCTGTCCACATCATAATTCTTAAGTGTTTGACTAGTGAAACACTGCTAACAAAAAGAGCTCCACCAAAACTGACAACGTCATCTTAGAATCTAAGGTGGTCTTTGTCCATGGTTTGCAGACATTACATTTGTGTACACATGGAAAAGAAAAGTGAATTTGGCTTAAATTTAGGTTGAATCCTATGTTTGTCAATGTTAAATTGGTTTAATTTAAAAATAAAACTGCATTACTTAGCCCTTAAAGATGGGGTACAGCAGCACTATGAAGGTTAAAGCATTTTTCAAGATTGGTCATAAGGAAAGATAAGAAACACACTGTAATGACAACCATGTTGGTAAGTCTGAGAATGAACAGGCGTCAGCTCCTGTCACTGTGACTGGGAAGCCAAATGGTGCCAAAAAGGTCAAAAAACAAAACAATACGTTATAGCACAGTGACTACATTTAAAATGTTAAAATCTTTGAACTGAAAATGAATCAAACCGTCAACCTAGGACCCAACAAGAGGGGGGGAGGCAGGGGTCACAGGGCTTACTTGGGTGAGTGCAGGGCCCGAGGGCCCATCAAAGAGTATAGCGTGTTAAGGAAAGTCTTCCGCCTCAGCGACATCACAAGACATCAGTGCCGTGACTCAGGGCTCGCCATGGATAACCCTCAGCAGGCTAAAGCCAGCCCCCAGCTGAGCCTGCACCCGGCTCTAATACCTCCATATTGAAGCCCAGCTTTTGTACCCCAGAGGGGAAAAAAGGGGGGGGTGGGGGATGCTGGTTTCCAAAAAGAGGTGGGGAGCAGAGAGGGATTGAGGCAGGGAAAGAGGGGGAGAGAAAGAGAATAAGAGAGGTGCTGAAATTGAAGCGTATGAATGGGAACAGATTGGGTAATTATAGTGTGGTGCCTGCCCTCTGTGGCGAGGAGTTAGGAGGAAATGTGAAAATGGCCGACAACAAAATGGCCTCAAAAGAACGTTAAATCGGCTCCCAGGACTGAGGTGGCTAATTCAGCTGCTATGAACGAGGACATGGCCCCTCAATTAGGTATGAGTGAGGCTTCCTAATTGATAACAAACAGAGCAGCCAAAGATTAAACGTGCGAGGAGGAGAGGAGAGTGAGCTGTGTGAGCGACAGAAAAAGCAAGAGCAGAGAAAGAAAGGATGAAGGAGACAAGATACGGAAACGGCAAAATTCCAAACAAGACTTTTCATGTGAGTGAGCGGGAGAGAAAGCGGCAGGGAATGAACGAGATTGCATGACAGACAGAACCGAACAATATGAACATCTGAAGCCGAGGTGCTTTATTCCAGCTTAGCGCCTCATAATACTGTCTGAATCTGGAGAGAGAGACCCAGAGAAAGAATAAACGAATGAAATGAGAGAAACAGAGAACTGGGAGAGAGAGCAGTATCAGCCCGACTAAGAAGGGATAACAATAATACTGCATATAAAACCATCAGATATTACACCTCTTATTCCCCAACGCTCAAACGCGACACTAATCTTATTTATATAAGAGCTTTAAGGGTTGCAGCGCGCCAGCTAACCACACTGATAAAGAGGGGCGTTTTAGTGGGCCATTTTTGGGGAGTGGTAGGGAGGGGAGGGGAGGCGGTGGACATTAAGAGCCCGATATTGACTGATATTTTGGTCACCTCCACATAAATGAGGGATTATGTCAACTGGCACTCAGCAGCGTGTTAATGGACAGGCTCATGTCTGTGTGTTTGCCGTCTGCGGGTTACTGTCAAACAGGTCGGATGCAAAGTACATCCCCCATTGTACTTTTTGAGGTTTTCCAGTGCACACAGTTTCTGTGTGTAAGAATCTGCAGCACACACGCCACGTGCACAGGGATCTTCTTTGGCATCTCCAACGTGCATGATTGTGAAAACAAAATCTTTCTTCAGACGTTTGCAGACTGCATTAATAGTAATCTTTACCGCATCCCTGGAGCTCTTTGGTGGTTATTCTTTGTCATTTTGTTGAATAGAGAGAGAATGGGGTGAAAAAATCTTCTTGAATTAGGTGTAAAGATGACGTGAAGGCAGTGCTCAAAAATGGTGAAAATGAATGCAATGGACCTAGCTTGTGTTATGATAAAAGCTCAGCACCAAAACGCCCTAAACACAGAAGTCTTTGCTCTTTCATTGGAAGTTCTGAGGATTACTTTGAAACATACTTAATGCAACCCACGAGAAAATGTCTAGACACATTATCATATTATCTGTATTTAGTCAGTTATCCCTGGAAACAGGAAAATTACACCAAGTAAATAGGAATTCTGTCAAGATAGTTTTTAGATGGTAAATTGTTTTAGGGTAAAATTTACCTTTAAACGTTTGCCAACAAACGTACGGTCAAAATCAAATATTGACAACAATACTGGACACAAATCCACAGAGGCACCAGGATGCAAATATGAAAACACATATTCAGTAATTAACACGGGTATAATCCCCGGACATGAGCAGATTTGCTGAACATGCACAAAAGCATGCAAACACACACTTGTGTCTGACACACCTGTTATCCAGGGGCCTTGTCTTTGACTTCTATCAGAAAGATGTTAGGGACTTAATGTTTTAATAAAGCTAATTACTCATCGAAGCAACAACAATGAGCTTATTGCCAAAGATGTGCGATACCTCCTCCTCCTCCTCCACCTCCTGCACCGGCAAGCCAAACGTCAGATAGGGGAGGTAGATACGGGGTGAATCCGACAGATGCGGCTTGCCTTACTGCTAGCGTATCTGACAAGAAACAGTACAAGCCCTCACTGGGGAAGAAAAGAGGCAGCGTCAGATTCGGCTATCACACAATTTGATTTAATTAACAAGCTACATCAAGAGCCAAACACCCAGGAAGAAGAAGAAGAAGAAGGAGAAGATGACGAAGAAGAAAAAGGGCGGGGGGAGGAGAAAAAGAAAATTGCCAGTGGCTTGACTTGGCTGATGAGTGACCTAACTGGTTACATTATCAACTCATTATCAAAGGCTAATTAGGGAGCTACAGAAGAGCGCCAATTATGGAAAAGAAAAATGCTAACGACTCTGTAACCCCCTACGACTACTTCTACATACACCCCCCCCCTCAACCTCCACCACCGCCAAAGCCCCCCCACCACCACTGATTCATCCTCCCCTTCAATTTAGCCCAACACTAAAGTGTTTCATTTTAACAAAAGGTTTCTTTTGGGGCAAAAAGGCTTGGAGGGCCTCCATTGTTCGCTTGGAAACAATGGGGCTAAAGGAGGTGGGGCTCTGGTGATTGAGGAGGGGGGGTATCATGCTGGGCATTTCTAGAAAAGGTGAGCATGTTATCTGCGTGTGTGTTTGGGTGTGCATTTTATCGAATCGATGGTGCGTTATTGAGTTCTACAGGCACGTTTGGAAGTTCCAAAGAGTTTGGTGAAGACAGGGGTTGCCCTCATTAACCCCCTTCACCTCAACTCAATCAGCTGACCAGCGGGTTAAAGCAACAGCGCAACCTAATTAGAGTGCGGGACAGAGCAAAGGGTGAAATGTCAACGTCCTCTTTTTTCTTTAGCCATTCGTTCCTTTCACATGATGATTTGCTGCTCTCTTGGTCGCTGAGGCAAGAGAAAGCTTGAAAACACTTGTTGAGTCTGAGCATTAACTTTCTTACAGCACAAGAATGAGAAGATTCTAAAGCAAAGCTCTGGCAATTAGTTGATTAACCAAGCAGCTGTGGTATGCAAAATCAAACTGTCAAACTATTAGCTGCTTGTAGCCTTTGAAATATGAAGTTGTGAATGTTGTCGTCCATGATATTAACCTGAACATCTCTGGATGTTTAAGTGCTCGTTGGGCACAAGATAGCTGAAGTGGTGTGCTTGGCCTGTTGGAAATGATAACAGGCATTTGATTAAGAATAAAAGGACTTAATATAATTTACAATTGTGTTTATGTTTGTTGAGCATACTATATGTGAAATAAGCAATGCTGACTGCCATCAGAGGGTTTAAAGAAGCTTTCTAACTCTTACTTATTTAAAACAGAAAAAGACTGGAACCTTAGGAGAAGGACAACTGCTATCAACAAGTTACTGGGTTCCACAACAAGCTGTTTTTGCTGTTGTTTGGTGTGTTTTTGGCCTGGTTTTGGTCATTTTGTGCTAGTTTAAATAGTTTCAGGTCATTCAGTTGAGTCATTTTGCCCCTTTATTAAGGTCATTTTGGGGCTTTTTTAAACTGATCTTTTAAAACAAAAACAAGACCACTCTCTCCCCCCGTTCCCCAGAGGAGGATTCAGGGGGGTCTGTTTATGTGAAGATTTATTTTTCAAGTTTGTGGATAACCATAAGGTCCAGTAAGCTTTAGGATATGCTATTAATTAATGTAAAGACAGGAATTTTAACAAAGTGCTGTAGATACACTAAACATATTTTTTGGCTAAACTGCTTTGCTGAGGCCAATACAGTCAGTTCAAACTAAACAAAGTCATTTACAGTTGCAGCATTTATTCGGTCCTTAATCATCTCTTAAAGCCTCCAAAGTGACGAAGCAAGACCCCATTTCTTTTTTCTTCACCTCACCTTTTTTCCTCACTCCTCTTTTTTTTTTGCATCTGTCATATAGCTTTCCATCTACACCTAGGCCCCCTCCCCTCCTCTATGCCCTCGCTTTCCTTGCGCCCTTTCAAGGTCCACAGACTTGACTCCACCTTTTCAATTCTACTTCCCAGCAGCACTACTTAGTGGGGAGGGAATTGGAACCAGGACTATCAGTCTGATTGAAGGAGCAAGAGCAGTGTGTATGGGGTTCTGTATTAATGTCTAGGTGTTGGTGAAGCATGGAGCAAAGAGGGCCCCATGAAAAAAAGGGGTGAAACACATAGAAGAGCATTTTGGCGTAGAGCGGAGGGAAGATGAGAGGAGGCGAAAAGACCGAACCGAGGCCTCGGAGGTTGTGAAAAGACAGGGGCCCATACTGAGATCACACCTGCTCTCTAACCCACACACACACACACACTTGTGTGGGTTACAAGTCATGTGCAAATGAAAGTAACAAGGGCACAAAAGTGAATGAGCAATTAAAATAGGTTGCATAGTACTGGAGTAGCTGCGGTTCACATAACACATGACAATAAAGTCCTTATAATCCAGGACTCCATACAAAACCCTCTGCAGTCTCGTCGCGTCACTTTTAAATAGACTGAACATGTTCCACTACATTTACAATAAGATTACCTTTTGTTATGTGTATGTAGACACAAGATGACACAACCAGTTTTTAAACTTATGAAAAAGAAGAACAAACAATTAGGCATGTGGTGGTCCCAGCACCACACAGAAGACATCAAGCAAACTCTTCAGCTCAGTGATGGAGGAATGAGCTTCCATACTCTGCACGCTCAGCAACCTCAGTCCCAAATTTGAAAAAAAAACTGATGAAAACAGAACTCGTCCACATCTTCCTATGCAGTTAAATCTTATTAAAGAAAGAAAAAACTTTTCTTTCTGCTTTCTTTCTGCTTGTACTTGCATCTCATAAAATGAAAACAATTATTCTGATAGCAGTTGGCATTGATTTTTTCTCCTTGACTTAGATTTTTGCTGCCTTGTGCCTTACTTGTAAATTGATTTGATAAAATCATCTGCCAAATGACTACATGTAAATATAAATAATCAGTAACGGCTGAATATACTGCTGCAGATGGCTGAAGAGCACAGCAGACGGAGCAGAATGATAGATGTCACATCTGAAGCTAACGCCATCCTACGTTGCATAGCGTAGCTCGAATCACTGTTTTGTTGCTGAACAGGGGTTTTGACATAAGCTACATTACAAGTCCAACCAGCATCTCACAGCTTGCAGTGGATGTGGGCCCAAGTGATTAGATGCACAGCAGATTTTTTTTTCACCCTATGCAGTGGAATTTTGCACAATAAATGTAATTATATATAAAAATTACAAGTCAGTGAGAAGGAAAAAAAAATCATAAATTATTTAAAGAACAGTTGGGGGTGTTCTAGTACTGACTGGTTAAGGCGCATATGAGATAACCACAACATGACTGTTGGATGCTGTGCCCTTCTGTCTCCCCATTCATGTGTGTATTTTCCCCTGTTAATCTCTGTAATACAGATAAACATGACAAAAATATTTTCTAATAAACAGAACACACTTGGCTACATTTGCAAGCAGATTCCTCAAAATCTATATACTTACATATAATAAATTGCAAGGCTCAATAAAAATATGTTTGGATAAAAATGTACTTAAGGGAAGTCCTCTAATAGGCTTAACCATAACCCACAGAGTAGCTGTGATATAAATATATTTTTAAGATTTTGTGTTTAGGATCTTAAGTTTTCAAGACTGAAAAAAAAAAAATCATATTTGGTACTTTTATTTCAAAGTTTGTTGCCTTACCAATTGGCTTCCTTTTATAAAATTGTAATGTTATTTGTCCAAATATTCTCTAGTCATATTTTATTATTATGTCTACAACACGTTTCTGGCACGTCCTTATATAAGCAATTGAAATGAAGTTTACTTTCCACTCACCATGAATAAATCACGGGCTTCCAAGTCTACAGCGAGCAGGAAGGCCTTCTCAAAGCGCTGGTGCCTGCAGACAAATTGGACACAGTTAAAAAGGAAACACAACAACCTGACAATAAAAATAAAAAAAAAAAAATCATCAATACATCAACATAACTTTAAATGAAAATTCACAGATGAATATGCCACTGGTACATTATTATTAGTATTACTTTCCCTTAAGTGTGTATGCATGCACACACCTGAAGCCACACACACGTCCTCACACACCTCTGCATACACAACTGTCAATAATTGAACTGAGAGTAGCAAGTCCTCTTCCTATTATCTGGAATTAAAGCTGGAAGAGAGAGCGCTGCATCTCCCTGTACAACATACCTCAACTTTCCCTGTCTAGTGCCAACATGAAACAAACAAACACAGGCAGAGAGAGGAGGTATTGGAGGATGGGGGGGCTTCTTTCATTTGATGTTGATGGAGAGAAAAAGAATGCAGGTAGGTGATAAGAGAGGAGAGGAGGAGGGATGCCAAACATCCGTCCAGCTCTGCTACAGAGGAAGAGAAATAAAGGGAGCGAGAGGGAACGGGAGGTAATTGCAGGATGGAGAGCAGTAAGCAGCAGTGTGTGGGAACAACAGGGTCTATTTCAGTCAAACAGGCATTTCAAAAGGCTCTCATGGCAGAAGGGAGAATGAAACAACAGTCTAAACAGGTGCATGTGTGGCGCTTTGCCTTATGAATGACTCAAAGCTGCATGAGTGTGTGTGTGTGCGTGTGTGTGTGAGGATATTCAAAAGCTATTTTCTTTTCAGAATTGTTAAAATAGCAATAGTGAGCAGCAAATAAGAAGTATTAAATAGTCTCTTCAATGAATGTCATTTTCTGAAAGACGCTGCAGTCAGATTCTGTCCCATACAGTATGTTGATAAACTATAAAACTGTTCAGGCAATGCTGCAAAAATAGTGTGTAAATGTGTGTACGCAGAGATGCATGGAGACAACAGCCAAGTGCACAACAAGTGTCTTGCTCAGCACATCAAATTAGGGTCAGAAGCAGCAGTGCAGAATGGGTGGGGTTACCTGAGGAGGTGGTGAAAAAAGCGGCGGGCGAACTTGTTGATGGGTTCCCTATACTCCAGTATCAGCGTGTCAGAGAGAGGAGCAGGTGGAGCATAAAACACCCCCAGAGCTGCTTGTAGTTGGGCTACGGACAGAACAGATACACTGCAATTCAGAAAGGTCCAAATGATAGCAAAATCTAACAAAAAATTAAACGTAACTATGATAATAAAAAACCGTCACAAATAGACAAAATACAAGGAAATTAAGAAACAATTTCCACCAATCTGACATCACACGCATGGTATTAAAAATGCTGAAAATACAGGAACCACAACCAAATGCTAAGTATAGCAGCTCCAGCTGTTTTTGCCATTTTTTATTTTTATATTTTACCAAAATGTGTTTTGTCTCTTTGCAACCATTTTCTTCAGTTGCCTTGGGATTGACATTACTGCCAACTACTAAGCCGCTTTGAAATAGCAGAAATGTGTGTAAAACTGAAGCCTGTTGATATGTGGAGATGCACCCTCTCTCTCTGCGTCCAGCTCCAGCCTCAGCAGGTGGTTGGTGACTGCACTCAGGCCTCTGTAGCATTCATCTCCCATGGTGCTCCAGTCCAGAGCCTGCAGGATGCCCAGTGCCTCTTTGACCTGGCCACAACGCAGCCGCTGCTGCAGCACCTCTCCTGGACCCATGTGGCCCCCCGTCAGGGCTCCTGTCATATGAAGGGATTTTCTGCTTGTTAATATGTAAAAAAAATAAGACCTATAAAGAACACAAGCAATAAAACCATTTATATATGAAACTTTTCACTCTAATCGTATCACCTGTTGTTTGCCCACACCAACAATGTAAGGTAACCAACAGGAAATACATTGCTGTGCATTCTCAACATATTAACATCTCATTTTTGTTTTTACCAGTCTGTATTTTCTGGACCAACATCCCACAGCAGAACTGGGATTTGCGCTATCAACATAAATACAAAATCGTGAAACAGCTGTGTTCTATGATCAAAATTGACATCTAGCTTATAGGAATGTTAAGGTATTGTCTTGTTTTTCATTTAAATGTTGTGTTTTATGTCATTAGACATTCGATGACACCACATGCATGCTTTTGTTGCAGTTGGACATTACATATAATTTCTGTGAAGTGCGTAAATGTGGGAAACAAGTAGCTGCTGAGCATGATTTAAGATGAGTACATGTCGAGTGCATCAGTCTCCTGAGCCTCTGAACTAAATTGCTCAAACTGGCACTGACTTGACAATAAATTTGCCAGGAAATTTGTGTAACTCCTGCTTCACGTGTGTGTCAATGCAAAGGAAATAAACACATTTAAATACAGCAAAAAACTGTTCTGCGTTCTCTCATGTTGAATTAATTTGCCCACATTTTATTTACATGTTATTCAGTACTGTGTGAAATCTTCATCTTTTGGTTTCTGTGTCCAGAGAAGGTGTGAGGGATGCAACCTTGTGTGTTGAACAGGCTTGACTGATTAAGCTTTTGTTTGTGTGTATGAGCAGATCAAGACTCCTATGAATAATGGAAGGACAAGGTTGTGCACCCTTCCTGGTAGCAGAGGTGTCTCCTTCTGTGTGTAAAAGGGCAAAGGTGTGAGTGTGTGTGTGACGCTGGGATACACATATGAAGTAATGCTGTTGAATACCAGGGGTAATTATGGTTCATGGTGATTTAATCTTGGTAGCCAAAAACAAAAACTAACAAACAAAAAAACAAAAACAGCTGAGTTGTCTTTAGAAAGATTGTGATGTAGAAACACGGGATACTTAGGAACACAGGAGCCACAGCAACTGCTAATGTGTGTGTAATAAATTATATGAAAGTTGTGCCCGGATTGAAGCTGGATTATAGTTTTACTTCTCTAAGGATGAACTTGAATTTACAAAGATACAATATAAACATATACATTTAACACAGTGTAGCCAGTGGCACAGATCTAAACAGTGTAGGTGATCACAGAGTAGTGCTGTCAATGGTCCAAGCTGCAGACATGACTCTCGCCTAATTAACTGAAGAAGTTGTGTGTGCGTGTGTCATTGTGTATATATGTATGTGTGTATGGGAGGGTATGAGCAATTAAAATGACAAGCCTGCAATTAGCAGGCCCCAAATCCCCTAAAGAGAGCGCTAACGTGGCTAATACATCGGCTGAGCCTAGTGTGTGGTTTGTGTGTCTGTGTTTGTCAGTGTGATTGTGTTTGTGTGTGTACATGTAAGGGTCCTGTTGGGGCGTCAACGTGTGCTCTCAACTAACTCCAAGCAAAAACAGTGGATCACTTTGTTGGCAAGTCGACTCCCTTCCACACCTGACCAAACTAACTTATTTGGTCAGCGGCTCAGGACAAAACAACACTGAAGCAGGACGAGATCAGAATCAGCACGAACAAACAACAATGAAGAATGAACACTGTGCACCATGAGCGCAACAAGTAAACAGGAGTCCCAATTAGTGACAATGAGTTCAACGCAAATAATTGATGTCTCTAAAATTCAGGGCATTTAACTATTGGCAGTAATATACTAAATAATTTTAATCCTTTTCTGGAGATAGCGAAAGATATCTAGAGTCTAAAAGTGAGAAATAAATTCAATGAAATGCTGGTACATTTAAAGTTCCTCGAAAGAAGAGAAAACCCACCATGATGTTACCTTCATATCTGGGTAGTAAACGGTTTCCCCATTTAGTACCAATACTAGACATCAAATAAAGACACATGAGCTCCTTCGCTTAGTATTTACATCAGTTGTATCCTTACCAACATAAATGTCTTTTAAATAATAAGATGTATTCACAACCCTACAAAAACTGCTAATTTCCTCAGGTTTGGGGCAGCACATCCCCTGTTCTGTCTTTCCTGTAGCCTGTACCGGTGAAGGTCCAGCCATGGCTAACGTGTGCCCAGATGAGATAACTAGGTAGAGGCAGGGGGGTTGGAGTGGGGGTGGTGGGACCAAGGAGGGCTGGCTCTTACAGAAAAAAAAAAAAAGACATATTGGAGCATGGCCAAGTCTTTCTTCCTCGCCGCCTTCCGACTCACTCCTTCTGTCATGTAGCGGGCCTTATGAAACAAGTCAATACAGAGAAGAAGCGCAAGCAAACAAATGAGTTTGAGAGAGTGTGTGTGTGTGTGTGTGTGTGTGTGTACAGATGCACAGAAATAGAAGAATACACTTGTGTGTATGGGGGAGAGAATTATCATGGAGAAAAGACGTGCAGTGACTTTCTTCATCAAAACCTTGGCAGACGATCAGAGGAGGGGAAGCTATTGTTGGAAGACACCCTCCCCTTTCCCTGTGCACACAGGAAAATGCAGTCGAATACACAATCAGACACACACCCTCAAACACACACACAAACTCAAATGCACACAATCATCTAACGTCCTCACTCCACCCCCACAATCCTGGTTTCAAACTTCAGCAAAGGGCTGTGTGCCACTGTCGCATCTTCTTTTAACAATTAAAGAGACGCTGACTGTGTGTGTATGAAACTGTGGAAGTGTGTGTGCACGTGTGTGTTGACGGTAAGGTGGCTCCTCCCGAAAATGTTTGATTGGCAAACTTTATCTGGGGGCCCCGAGGGACGGCGTAGCCACTGCAAACGATTTATCGGAAAAATGCATCCCAGAATGCACCTTGGGGGCTCGTGCCCCGGGGCGATTATTGAATGACCTCTGAGAGCGTGACTCCTTCTAACCTTGCCACCCGTCAACAAATTAACTTCCCTCAGCAGTGAAGAGGTAGGAGGACGCCCCGTTTAGCAGCCACCTTAACACAGCGGGGTTCAGATACTGTGCAGGACCCAAAAGAAAGACAGAGTCTAAGAAGAAAGCATGTCGGCCCTGAGAGTTCACTGCACTGCAAAATAAGAAACACGCGAACACAGACAGAAACAAGTAAGTTAAGACAACAGTAGGTATTTGCAGCATGCTTATTTATTAGATTGTCATTTCTCAATTTGTTGCTTATTTTGTCTAGTTGACATGTTTTTATTTGAAGTGCGTTGAACGCTAGGGCTGGATACGGAACTTCAACACCAACTGAGTTGTATATTCTAAGTATAAGAATTATAAACAAAATTAGAAATCATGTTGAAATGGATAATCAGCCATAACATGAAGATCACTGACTTATGAAGTGAGGGTTTTTTTGATGTACTGAAAGCAGAAAACATGAGCATGTGAATGTCTTTGACAAAGGCCAGACTGTGATGGCTAAACGACTGGGCCAGTGCAACTCAGCTGTAGCTGTTGTGGGAAGTTCTGGTGTGATGCTGACCAGGTTCTCTTTTATATCACGTGGATGGCTGGGTACATGTGCACCGCTTACCTGCCCAAGAGGGTGGCACTAGGATGTACAATTCGTGGAGGGACGGTTTCTGACCAAGTACCCTCTTTAACTGAAATGGTATTCCCTAGTGATTCTCATAGTTGAAGATGTGAGTTTGGCAAAAATGTAGTTTTTTTGGTGTGTGGATTGTTGGTGGGACAAAACAAGTCATCTGAACACACAGTTATTTGTCTTTGCTTTGGGGTTTTTCACTGTTCTCCAAGTGTTAAAACTGTACAATCAGTTAATAACTTTTTTCCAACTAATAATTTTATAAGAGTAGAGAAACTGGTTTGACCTACCCAATCTGAATCTCAAGGCTGCTAGTGGTCCCCCATGGAAGGCCAACATCAGCATATCTGTCCCCTCCGGGCATCCTTCCAGGCCCGCTCCCCACTGAAGTACATCCAGACCTCCAGAGCAGCGCATGTGCTGAGCTAGTCTTAATGTGGCAACAGAAGCTACCTCCTCTGCTACCATTGCCACACTAAGAGGTGCTAAGCCCACATCAAAGCACATCAGCTCTCCCTGTCTTCCCCCAACCATGACCACAGATCCAGCAGGGTGCCAGGCAAGGAGGTTGGGTGGCACAACACAAGAGGCGAGCAGAGAAACCTCCCGTCGCCTGTCGTACAGGACCAAGGAGGAGTCACTCAAGCCCAGGAGGAGCATGGCCTCAGCAGGGTGGTGTGAGCAGGAAATCGAATGGGAGGGCAGTGAGATGCGGGTGACAGACAGGCGATGCAGGCGTCCTCGTACACATTCAAACACACAGGAATCGGCCCAGGACCCCCCTCCAGGTCTCTGTGGTCCTGTAGGTAGCTCCACTGTTAGAAGCTGGTAGGGCTGGAGCAGACTGAAGCAGCAGTCTAGGGGGTTGCCTTCTGTCCGGACAGAGCCAACAACCTTTCAGAGGGAAAACATGTAAAGAAAACGACAACAGTCTCAGAAAGTGAATTCTAAATGCTTATTCACACCTGTGAATCTGATCTGACTGACTACAAACAAAGATTTCTGAATGAACTTAAATTAGATTTTAAAAGCAACCCTTTAATGACAGTGTAATGGATTCACGGTTTGTTGGTCAGTCTATTACACAGGTCCAGCCAGATATATCCCTACAAATTAGGTGGATTGCTGTTACATTTTTCACAAATACACAACATGCCCAGATGATAACTCCTAATGATTCTTGCTAATTTTAGAAGAGTCTTCTGACAGAACCAGGATCTGGGTGATCAGACGGGGGCAAGGCCAGTGAGTCAATACTGGACACAAACAGTTACGCCATACACAGCTGCAGAAAAAACAACGACCAGAGACAGGAGCTTGATAACTAAAGGCTCTGCTTCCCTTCCCACCTCTGGAAACTTCAGGAACTACTAGTAGGCTGCTGACAGTGTGTCAGTTTTCTAAATCAATTATTTTATGGGAAGCAACAGATTGTGACCCCTCTATGGGTTTTGTCTTTGATACCTTTCTGTATTTGTCTTTTGTCCTACAGTGACCAGATTGCCATATTAATAACCGAAGGGAGCATTCCGCCAGTAGCCGGCCAGCTCTCACGTATCTCTTAACACAGCATAAGAGCCTGGACTTTGATCTAGCAATTTGTTAATGTCCTTCTAATTTGAAATGGATCAATGCTGACATGCGATCATTTTCTGAGAAAAATTGTGAAAAGGAAGTATCGACGGGTTATGAACCCGTGAGAGAAAAAACACAGACAGAGAAATGACTCATGCCATGGCAGCAGTCTCCAACCCCCTGGAGATGGAAGAAATGGAACCTTCCGCTTGCTCGTAAACACCAGGCTGTCAATCAAGACAACTAATGATAAGAGCTCCATTTTAACTCAAGGTCAACAACTGCTTCTCCCTGAGCATGCCATGGCTTGGCACCTGGCACACGGTGATAAACAACCTCCTCTGTTTACCTGCGTAAAGAGCCAAGAGCTCAATACTAGACACGACGAATGACAAGAAACAAGGCATTTTCAATGTAAAGACCATGGTACTTGAAGAAAGCTTGCTATGATTTGACCAATAGTCAAATACAGAATTTAGATGATGCGCTCCTGGACTAAAACCAGTTGGTGGGAGTGGGCACAATGGCAGTGCTAAGCAAGCGAGCATTGACACTGAGGGAGATAGGCCGTGTCACGGGTGGTACTGTCGATAAAACACCCACAAGGAACCAGGAACTGTAGGTGGATGACAGGAGACAACAGCCTGTACTAAACAGAAGCCCAACACTTCCATGGAGCTTTGTAGGAGGGATTTCACCTTACCAAAGCCTCTATCAGAGTGCAGCATTGACCGTGGCAGCTTTGGCTAAATGAGCCCATTTCTTTTCGTCATGTAGACAGAAAGAGGGATCGGCTGTCTGCCTGCCTTCCTTTCCTTTCACAAAGCTGCCCGGCCCAGTTTTTTGGCAGGCATTGCCAAAAAGGGACTTAGAGGGAGAGGAAGGGAGTTTTTTGCCTGCCCATGGTCTACAGCAGGAAAGAAGCAGATGACTGTCCTCCTGAAAGCTTTTTTCCTCCCCATAATCCCCCAGAGCTAGCTCCTGCTGCTCCCCAGGGGTTGGATGCTGTGTGTGTCTGTGTGTGTGTTTATTTGATGCAGCAGGCAAGAGGGGTTGAATTCAGGTAAGGGGTGGGGTATCCACTGATGGCTGCTGTTTTCTGGGTAGCTACATTTCTGCAGGGAAAAACTGACAGATGCATTAAAAATATCTAGACAAACACAAAGCTGGGGAGGGTCCATCAGATCTGTCTACAGAACGCCGTCACAGGAAACACAAGAGCCTACCTCAACTTCCCAAACCCTGACCCCCAACCACATCTCATCCTCTCAGCTTTTCATCCCATGCCCAGCTTGCTAGTGCCCACTGTGCCAGCATGGCACCATCAGGGATGAGGTGCAGCTGATTCAGCTCTGCCCCCCACCGACAGGTGACCCTCCATGGACCAGCTAAACGACAGAGTAAAGTAAATACTGTTTGGCCTGTTTCAAACGGAAACTGCAAATATAGAAATATGATAGCTTACTTTAGTTTGACACATTACATACACATTTCATTTTTTATATAGGATACAGTAACAATACCAACAACAAATAAAGGTTGTAAAATTTTAGATAGATGCCTAAATAATTAGTACATAAATTATAGCATAATTATGTGTGTCCTTCCAAGTACCTTAAGCACAACTGGAGTTAAGAGTTTTGGAGTATAGTTGAAGTGTCTCTTAGGTGTTTCATGCTGAATTAATATGTAATTTATATTCTTATGCAATTCCAACTGGGATTCATCGGTAATTCAGTATTTAAAAAGGAAGCAACCCACACAACAATCAGCCACAACTTTAAAACTACTTGGTGATTTTACTGCTGTGGTGGACAGAAATCAGCATTTTTACTAATACCTAACCCCGCTCGCACATTTACTGACACATTTTTAGTCGCAAAATATATTGTAGCAAGTATCTGCATTTTAAATCTGCATTATCGTTATGGCCAAAATGTTTTGTTTTGCTTTCATGTGGACTGAGCAAAGGTGAGCACACTCATGTTTATTAAAATGCTACATGAACAAAGTAGGCTGCTGGAACCGAAACCAATACAGTGTCTTTAAAAAGAGGGGTTTTCCAGTAGTTAACAGTAATGTACTTAGAAAGTCTGAGATTATAAAATAGAAAAATGATGAATAAGGTCAAAATAGAGAGGGAACCAGTGAGTGACGGGATGTGCAAAAAGACAGCACAGAGAAATATGTAATATATTATGAAAGATGAGGAGAAAGAGTGGGAGAAGAAGTGAGTGAAAAGACAGAGTAGAGGAATAGAGAGAGTAAGGGGTGGGACATGAAGAGAACGATGCAAAAAAGGGCCGAGAGAGAGGGAGACAGACAGAAAGAGACCTCTAGTAAGTAGCTTTCTCCTGGTTATTGGTTTCAGTGACTGGTCAAAACTATTCTTCTCTATTCTTCTCCCCTCTCTCTCGCCGGCACCTTTTTTCCCCCTCCGTGGCGTGAAAGATAAAGCGGACGGGCCCAACTGTGTGGCTGGCCCTTGTTCACAGCAGTGGCCTTTTGAAGCCAATTTTCCAGCTCACGGAGCAGAGAAAGACAGGGAGAGACGGGCAGAGAGAGATGGAGGGACTTGGGAGGAGAGTAGAGGGATAGAGGGGTGGGAGTAGGGAGGGGTAGACAGGATGGGGACGTTTTAGGTATGTGAATCAGGATTAGAGTTGAGGTAGTGATGTGAAAGTGCACGGGCACAGTGCAATTACGGTACCCGCCATAATATTCCTAACCCTGTCATAATTATTACCACTGAACTTAACTGTAGTGCAGTGGGAATATTATTCACTAGACTTCAATTTGTAGAACTGATTCCTATGTGATTTTTTACAAAGCAGGGGAGCTTGGGGGGGGTGATTCTGCACTTTGGATTAACTGTGCAACTTTTTCATGCTCTAAATAGGTGAAAATGTTTATTCTACTGTACATGCTTTAATTCTACTAAATTAGGCAGCAGCTTTTCATGCATTAGAGGCTAATTTAGCATTTTACACTGCTAATTTACCCACTAGTACACCACTGCTCCTAATCTTAGTGCGTAGTGTGCAGGAAGAAATTAAGTACAGAATACTGTATATAACATGTTTGAGGTGGACTACTGTTTCCTTGTTTTGGTAGAGATGAATGGTACACAGCACAGTGCTAGGGCCAATACTAATTAGGAGACAGCAGAAATCATCATCAGTAGATCAGCCAAGTGCAGAGAAACTGTTTGGTGACAGACAAGAGGACAGTCAAAAGCAAAATAAAACCCCAACCAATAGTAAAATCACACACAATTAATGACAGAAAGGATGAATGACTTAAAAACAAACATTCATTTGTCATTTTCTTTGAGTCAAGATTATTCAGTTCCAGGAAATGGTTTGTTTGTGTTGTGTTGATTGGGAGCTGGTGGTGGTGGTGGTGGTGGTGGTGGTGAAAAGAGGGAGGCATGAGGGGAAGGATCATTAAAAATGTTAACTAGCTGCATAAAAACGAACCATGTATGTGTTTTCCTCTCTTTCCCACACTCCACCCCCCTGCATGCCATGGCTCCACTTATCAGCATGAGGAAAGGGGGGGCATATGAATTAAGACCACATAGGGAAAGAAATCAGACTTTTTTAAATGCCGAGAGACTGGCTAGAAAATTGGCTTAGTGCGGCAGATAGCAAACTGAACAAAAGGAACATATATATGAGCTTGAAGTGATTGAAGTAGCTGGCGTCTCCCGATGTGTGCCCGGCGTTTGATTCCCGCCACGGCTCTTACATAAACTGCTCACTTAATTTCACACCGCGCATCTGAAAAATGACAACAAACGCTTTCATTAGAGCACGATGCCGCAGCCCCACGAAGAGACTTTAATGTTCTTGAAGCGTGGAAGAAGGAAGGAGGAGAAGGAGGAGAGAGGAGAACAGGGGAGGGGGAGCCGGGGGTTTGAGGAAGACACAGAATAAACTAGGTGAAAGAGTGTGATAAACGTGGAGCGTGTTCCAAAAACAAATACAGGCAGCGAACACCATCTGCTTTGATTATTTCAATATTCATATACCCCCCACCTCCCACCCCTCCCTCATTCTCCTGCATGAATTTGTTTTCTTAACGTGCAATTGGAAACGCTCATCTTTCCTCCCTCTCGCAGACTTTCTCTCTTCTCTTTCTCTCTTTGGTGCGGTGAATTCTTTTGCATATGCTTACCGAGGTACACGGTACGAGCAATGGAGCCTACTGTAGTCCGGTTCGGTTATTTGGGATCTTTCATCTACTGTGGGCCTGATGCCAAACCTACTTTGACACCGAATCGGGTCACGAGAGGGGTTTTGCCAGAGGCCATGAGGATGAATGTTTCAGCATGTGTGTGAATATGTAGGCGTTCTCCTTCACGCTGTACCGCAGCTTAGCTCTGCTGCTTATTTCAGATGGTGATACATGGAGGTGCAACACAGAGGTGCCACCCCTTGAGGTGACTAACACACCATCTCCAATCCTATCCACTGCAACAGCACCATATTCAAACAGCAGATTTGTTACGTTTTTTTTACTTTCTGTGCGTGTGCGTGTTTGTTTGCTTGCTTAACTTGTTCTCTACACTGTATTGAATCACTGCAATTACTGACTGCACAGTAGTTCAGTCTGGGTTAGGTTGTCCTGTGAAAAATGCTTATAATTAAATGCTAAAAGAGCTTGAGTAAAATTGGAAGATCTTAATTGTGCTTTGGTGCCCCTCAAATAATCGATTCCTACAGTGATGTTTAATCAAACATGTAAGGGAAAGAAATAAAAAATATTATTACAACACGCATTATTTAAATTGCCTGTTGTGTTAGCATCATTTACGCATTTTTTCTTTTTCTTTCCATTATATACCCCTCAAATATTTCATCTTATTAAGCAATTTAAAGGAAATCCATTCTGCTTGTAATCTGCAAACCTGCCACCTTTTTTTAAAATAAATGCATTGCTTATCGGTACACCATGACTGCCAATAAATTTTAAAATAATTTAAAACTACAAGCATGCTTTTAATGTAATTCTTGTATAAAAACCATTTTAAACTTTTTTATATGCAATGTTTTGTTTACATTGCATATAAAAAAAAGTTACAAATTTTGTGCATATGTGAAAATTAATGTCGAGCATCTACGTGTGAACCTTGAGGCCTTCGGTCGGTGAGCAGCTGAGCAGGATCAGGTTGTTCTGATGTGTATTCATTTGAGTCCAGGGCAGCAGTTCCTCATCAGACTCATCCAACTTCCACCAGCAGAGCGCCATATCCTGGAGACGGTTGAGGCCGACATGTCTGTGGAGCCTGTGACCCCGCCCACTCACCTCCGCACACATGACCTTGACACGGAAAGACACAGAGTCAACCTGGGCAATACGGTCATGGGACAAAAAAATCTTACGAAAATTTAAAGGCCAACACTGGTCGACACACTTCTTTTACAATTCCGATACAATATCTCTCTCTCGAAGAAGAAGAAGAAGAGTGTATTAGAAATTCTTAGTGATTCACCCATTTGGATTCACCTGGTTGCCCCGTTTTAAAACCTGTGGGCTCTGAAACTTCGACATCCAACGCCCTGTCCTTCCCCCATCCTGTTTGCGTTGATATCTAAGGTTGTTTTGCTATCTTACATTATTAATGTCTGCGTGTTTGGTTCTGTCAGGCTTGTTGTTTTAGTGATGTGCATATTTTTTGGGAAGGTCCGCCACGCTCTATGGGCCACAACAATGAGACACACAGTAATGAGCTCTCGTGGCGCTTTGGGGGTGTGTGTGCAGGGGGTATGTATGCATGTGCACAAACATACATAAACGCAGAGGCAGAAATTTTTAAAAATGTATAAACACACTTTTATAGACTAGGACCACACACGCATGCGCGCGCACACACACCACACACACTATCAAACTATGCTCTATCCAGAAGCACTTCTAAAGCAGGTGAAATTACAGATCTTACACTGTGACCCTGCCTTTCATGTACACCATAGCTCATTCCCTCTTCACACAGTCCAATATTCATAGCAGCCTTTCATAAACTCTTTATCTGCAGTCACACTCGCTAACACAATGACCCAGCTACCAGCGTCAATACCCAACACGCACATTTTGCTATACACACACACACATCCATGACCTCTGTTATGGTGCAGAAGAGTGGCTAGGACCTATGAGATTGGAGGAGGACAGAGGTGAAGAAGGAAAAAGGGGATGGGAATAAAGGGTGGTAATGAGGAAAAAGCAGATTGTTTAGGTTAGGACAGAAGGGTAAGAATTAGGGAAGAGGGGTGATGGCTGCCTTTATGCACTACAGCGTTAAGGAAATGGAATAGAGGAATAAATCATGCTTGAATGAATGGATGAATGAGAGACAAAGCAAAAAGCATACATAAAGAGTGAGAAAGGTAGAATAATAGGAAATTTTGTGATAGATAAATGGGAGTCGTGTGTCAAAACAAATGTGAAAACCATGAAAAGATCAGTCAGTTGTAAAATCAAAATCCCACTAAATACAAATGTCTTCAAAAGAGGGAATACCAGAGTGTCTTGTATCAAATTAATGAAAAAAAAATGCTCCTTTATAAAAATAAAAAATGGTTTCACAATGCCAAGAACGCACCGAAATTAGTAAATCGACAAGCTGTAGTGAATGAGTAGAGCAGATTTGAGGTTCAGTGGTCCATGTCTGCCCTTCTAGCTCCCTAAAGGGGGGAAATTTGCTTTGGGCACAAAATACAGAGACGCATAAAAATGATGGAAGTACATCTGATGATAAAAGGAACAAAGAGTTGTCCCAAACAGCTGAATGGGAGATCACTGACAGATTAGAAATGGAAAAGGAGAAAAAAAAAAAAAAATCACTGGTTTAATAACACTATCTCTACCCATTGCACGTGCCCTCCATTCCTCCATCCCTCCATCCCTACCCATCTCTTCCCTCTTCTAGTTTTTTTTTCTGCTGGCGTTTGCTGGTCAGCAATAATCAAAAACCACTTTCTGTGGGCCGGATTAGTTTAGCCCCCCTCCCCCAACACCCCTCACTCTCCCTTCTTCAGCTTAGCCCACTGGACCAGGGCGATGTGTGTGTGTGCGTTTGTTGTGAGGGATGGGTTGGTTGGGGCGTGCATGTGCACACGTGTGTTCGTTGCAGGTTGCACGCGCGTGCACTGGGGTGGTGGTCGAGTGTGTGTGCGTTAAGGTGGTGGGGTAAGGGGGGGGGTGTCTTATCAGGACTTTGCTTCTGGAGACAGACACACTGCAGGAACGATTACCTTTATATACACACTAACATGCACGGGCACACACACCCACATACACTTTAACAAAAGGGCCTGGCAGTAATGTGATAATGCCAGGGTTAGGTGTTAGCCAGCTAGTGAAGGAGGACACAGTGCAGTTTTGTTTTGGAGGAGACACGAACGGGAAGACACTTAATAAGACCTGTTACTAACACGTACAAATACACCTCCAGATCCAACTTCCTCTCAATAAACCCCTTTATGAGAGATTAATAGACAGAAACAAGAAAGACACAGAGAGATAGAGGCAGCCACGAAGGCCTTAATCCCAAGGTGATTATACTGAAGCTGCCTGTTGTGCACAACAGTAATTTCAAGCTGTTGCTTAAAATTAACTAATTAGATAAATGTTGGAGAAGTGATGCGTGTGAAGTCCTCATTTATTTGGAAGACTACAGTCGGAGTAGAGTAACCAGAGTAAATTATCACAGAAAAGGGTCAGTAATGATGCAACGACCCAGCAGTTAGTTGAGTTTAGTATGTTTTGAGATTTTATTTTAATTTTTTATGTTGTTTGTAATGGTTTTTTAATACGATGGTGATAAATAGAGCATAGAAGAAAAAGAGGAGACATTACACTTCCAAGTAGGGAGTGATTGGAGGTTTCTCTGTTCGTACTGACAAGGCCAGTTTGGGACATCAAAGAAGAGATTTAACTTTTGCTACAGACTGTTGTTCTCACATGTATTTAGGCGTTTTTGTGCTTTGTATTGGCAGTTTCAAATACTCACCCAGGTTTTCAATTCTATCCAAATTTTTGCTATATTAATTTGTGACAATACGGTTTTATGTTTGTTTCATTTTGTGGTGCCAGTACTTCTCTGGAAAACTAACAGAAAACGAACAGTATGTGTAAAACACAGAGGATTAGCAGTTAGTTGGGTTTACTATGTTTGAGATTTTATTAAAATTTGATGGCAATAAATAAAACCAACTATCCAACTGTAACTGAATGGTACTGTGTATTTTTCTTCCAGATTTCACTTAAGCTCAGTCATAAAAAGTACTTACTTTAGAAGTGTTGGCCATCAGGTAGGATTAGGGATGGACTTAAACACATAAAACAGGATGTTCACCTTCATTACCTTATATTTATTTTGTGTCCTTCCTTTCTCATGGTCTCTTTCCTATTTTGACTCTTACTGTTACTTTCTTCTTCTCGCGCTCTTACAAAAATACAACAAAATACACGCACACTTAGACACACACACACACACGCACATCACTGATGCTACCTATATCAATGTGTTTGACTGTACCTTGATTTCAGAGGGTGAGAGTTTGTCTGTTTGCCTGCCAGTCTCTGGAGAGTCCTGGTTCTTTTTGTTGAGAAAGACTGCAGCCACTTGGCTCTCCTCCAGAAAGGACAGTAGAATCAGCCTATCGCTCAGCACCGCTGGGGAAGACATAAACCGGAGTTGCCTCTTAGTGTCACGAAAGGAGAGTCAGCTGTGTCCTTGCACTGCCATAAATCATTACAAAAAATATGATGGTATATACAGTACACTCTGGAAGCTGGTTCATTTACAAGAGCATAGAAGATCCACTAAAAGAGGACACACACACACACACACACACACACACACCCCCAGTAGCCAGGCATTTTGCAGAGGTCAAACATTTACTGATTGGTTTTTCTCTGTTCATATTGACAAGGCCAATTTGGCACATCGAAGAAGGGATTTAACTTTATTACAGAGCCTTTGGGTTATACAGTTTAAATAATGAACTAATAAAGATCGAAGCATTTCACAGATGTTTCTACACGTATTTAGGTGTTTTTGTGCTTTTTATTGGCAGTTTTAAATACTCAGAGGCTGGACAAAACTAACACAAAATAAACACAGTAACTGTAAAACCGAGCGGATTCTTCAGGTTATTCAGCCTGCGTTGCAGTGATAGTTATGTCTTTTAGTCTATTACTAATGTCTGCACAATTGAAGGAAAATATTTATAATTGCCTTGACTGTGTGAAAAGAATACAGCCGAAGAGATGGGTTGCCAATTTTCGGTCTTACACCCTCCATCTGCATTCATTTTATTTTGGGGGTTATTAATCGATATATTGTTCTAGTAACAACTGGCAAACAACAACAACAACAACAAACTGTATTCTCACAACTAATTCTACATTTTGAACAAACTTACACATTTGTTTTAGTTTATTTGAAGTTCAGTCAGTTTTTTTTTGTTTCCTCATCTTCTCTCCTGCTTTCCACTGCCTCCTGAATTCTTTGTATCTCTTCCCTCCCCTGTTCTCCTCTCTCTACTCCTCCTGTTAGGCTACTGCAGGCCTTTTTGTGGTAGAAGAACACACTTGATCCTGTTCAACTCTTCAGGAGCTGCATGGAAACGCTGATTAGCAATTAAGCCCTCCTCTCCTTCAAATTAATCTGTTTATGAAACCAATTAAATGGAAAGGAGGGGGGTTGTTACACATGTCTCTCAGATATTCTGCTTTGAGTTGAACGAGCAAGGCTGCACCCCGGGATTTAGAAATCTAACCGGCAATTAACCATGGCATGTGTGTATTTATAAACATGCGGGTATTGGTATGATTACACTTCAAATCATCCTGTTATGAAAATTTCATATTAATATGCAAATATTCATGAGGGACGTGAAACATCAGTTGAAAATACAGAAAAACTAGCATCTTAAATCAGGTCAACTGAGTCAGTCTGTCCCTATGTTGAAGTTGGATTATAAACCATTTGATTCGAGAACTGGTTCAAAACCTGCAAAAAAAACCATTACAAAATACGGCCATTAACTTGCCCTGCCTTGGCCTTCTGAAACCACATTTAATGCAGTGGTAAGCGTCTTTGTAATAGATTACAGACAAATCAAGTTAAATGCAGTTTAGCATTGATCTCTACGGGTGTCTATAAACGGGATTAGGATTAATCCCATTCATTCCCAAATGAAGGAGGGGATATGAAACCAGGCTGTGGCCCAATCTGAGACCAGGTGGCTGATTCGGAATTAAGGGTCAGACCTTAGTGACCCACGCAGCTACACTCCCCAGACACGCGCACAGACAGGCACACTCACAGTCAATGCATGTTCACATTCAGGCACATGCACATACATGTACAGTCAAACATGCAAGACCACAGCCATGCTTTAAGTGTGTGCCAGTTATACATACCAACACATGTATACATTCACACCCACAGGCATAAGACAAAGCAGCGACATGTTAAAGCATGCATGCAGTCTACACACACACACACACACACACACACACACACACACACACACAGTCCCCTAAATCCATTTAATGCCATCTCCTCAGCAGCATGTTGACATAAGAGGCCAATGGGCTTAACCAAAGCACATTTAAACATGCGTAAATGAAACTGGCTATGAAAAATCACTTAAGGATGCTTAATCGTGGCGCATATGCACAGCTTGGCCCAGCCATCAGCCAAAAGAAGCTGGTAATACTTTGATGGTGTAAAATATATGTAATCTACCGCACTGTATGATGCAATCAGAGCTCCTGTTGAAAACAAAGATGTCACCGGCACTGAAGATACAAAGTTTACGAGTGAGGACAGAAAGCCTGCTTTGTCACATTGTGAAATGAAAATGGACCTGGCTGCCAATGCTTGTTGTCACAGAGATACAAACACACAAACGGTTCCTCACAGTCAGTTCAATCCATGAAAATCAGAAAGAGGATTTCCCAGAGCATTCAAATACTGAAAAGCTTAAAAAAAGTTGCTGTTTTCTATTCAGAAAATGCAAGAGAAATCTCTGTCAACACACTGTGAATTATGTTTAAACTCACAATATGATTGGAGGTGCAACAATTACAGAAGTTGCTTGATTAAGAAAGAAGCTGTCTTTAAAATTGTTTAAATATTTTTTTAAGCTTCATCATTATCAAACCACGCTTCTCAAATATTTTATGACATACAATTTACTGCTTGTTATTAAATCATACTTGAAAGTCACTTCTGATTTTGAAAAGTTGAAATGTTTCTTCTTTTCAACATTCCTACAGAACAAATATATTACTTAAATCTCTAATGGAAATAACCATTAGTTTTATATTTGACTTTTTCAAAAGGGATCCAACTTGCAGTGACTTAATAAATAACTGTAGCATATATCACCACACACACTTGCACTAGACAAAAGATGACTGAACTGCGTAATTGTATATTGTATGTGCTGGACAGTGTGATCTCGTCTGGCTTGCTACTCTAATTGTCTCAGGCTAATTTAACAAGTGACAGATGTGAGAACAACCCCCCCCCCAAACACACACACAATCCCTAGAACCCACCCTCTCACAACCATTACTTTAATAATTAGTGCCTCTAAGGCTTTGAATGAAGCGCAGTGGGAGGTGAGCGGGTGTAAGCGTACCTGGGTGTGCGTGGGTGTGTGCATGTTCTTTTTCCGTGTGTGTGCTTGTAAATGTGACTGGACACACAGTAAATGCTTGTTGGTCTGTAAAAAAGTAAAAAAGAAAAAAGTATGTGTGTCTGTAATTTAATACGTATGCGTGTGAGAGCGAGTGTGTGCATGGAAAAAGAGTGTGTGCATTTGCCGGTGCACTATAGGGGTTTTATCAGGTGTCTGGAGACCCAGGACGGAAGCAGGGGGCGGTGTTAGGAACAAATAATTGATACAGAAAGAAAGAAATAATTAGCAGATTTGGGCCGGTGTCCACGGCCCCTTATTCTCCCCTGCCAGGTCTGCAGAGCAAGGGAGAGCAGTGCAAGGGAGGCGGTGCTCCCCAGAGGCACGCACGATGGAGGAAAAAACACTGATGGATGCTCTTAAGGGAAGGCCCCTGGACACACACTGCACAAAAGGATTTGCCTGCAATTAGCTAGCAGAGTCGCCTCGCTCACCTGTGGCACCTGTTATGTGTGTCACTTTATGTGTGTGTGTGTGTTTGCTTGATGGTTTATGTGACAAAGTGGTGAGGAAAGTGCTGTCAAGTTGCCTGTGTGGTGCGGCAGATGTATGGACTCAGGTCAGTGCTGACACTGAGAGAGAAGGTGTGTGGTGGAGGGTTTTGTGGTTTGACTAAACATTAAAAAAATGAACATTAAAATAAAAATATCTGTGCTTGTGTTGCTGTGGGCAGAGACAAACAGGCAGTGATTAAATCTGCTTAGACTACAATGAATCTCTGGATTATTTAAGTCAAATATAAACCATAATATCATTCAGTGAATGCAAACATCACAGCAAAACTGAAGAGAGCATTCATTACTGAAAATGGCATGCGGGTTATATGCAAGACCGCTAATTAGCGTCAGCATCACCAAAGTAACAGAAATCATAGTCAAAAATGTCTTTAGGCTTTAATCAACTGGGTACAAATGATGGATTAATAAACTAATGAATGAATAAACACAATGTAAGATGTGTACCACACCTAAAAAACAAGCTCTCAGACGATTTATGGTAAACAAACACAGAGGGCTCACATGGCTATAATTCTATAAGAGAACGCGTATGTGTGTATAACTAACCGTCTGTGACAGTGCTGGCTGGTAGTCGGCCCACTAAGGTGCGGTCGACACAGACTTGTTGAAGTTGAGGTCCATTTAGGGTCAGCGTCACCAGGACGCCGCTGCTCAGCATCACCTGCATTATCATGCACACAGACACACACAAACAACCTTCCTGTAGATGAGCAGAGTTGAGTTCTGCAGTAAAAATAGTGTCTAGAGAGGTTCACACATGATTACAGACAGGTTACAAACTTCCAAAAAAAATCTAAACAAATGAGTAAAGATACAGAATGAATGTCCCCAACCATAGGGAACAATAGGTCTCTTAATGGTTTGATGAGTGTGAAATTAAATCAATAATATGCGGTGGCCTTCACGGCCACTGGATCTAGACTTAATTAAACGCCTGTGTTGGTTTTTTTACATGTGTTTGTCTGTATATTAGGCTTAGGCCACTACCTGAGGCTGCAAAGAACGTGTGTTTGTGTGGAAAGTGGGTAAAGGGCCAAGGAGGGAGTGTACCTGGCAACAATGCTTGTTTCTCCATCTGGTGTGAACGCAGGTGTTGGTCTGCAAGAGTTCCTGAATGAGAATGATGGATAAACAGACAGAGATGGCGAGAGAAGTAGAAAAACATGATGAGACGGGTCGAAACCATGTTGTCGTTAATTTGAAAACTAATCCAGAAAATGTTTAACATTACACACAAAAAAAAAAAAAAAAAAAAGAGATAAAGTGGTGTCTAGACGCCTTTACTGAAGTTGGAAAAGAGTGAACTTTCATGAAATAATTCAGTAAGTTTCCATGTTTTCTATAATGTCTATTATCACTAGCATTAATTATCTTGCTGGTACATGGAACTGGACATTTGCCACCACTGGTGGTCACTGCAGCAGTTCCTGCTCGTTCACAGGGGTGGGAAAAAGCTGGGAGGATGCAGGTAACGACTGCTTGACTATGTGTTTGTGTGCGTGTGTGTGTGTAAGGTCGGCCATTCCTGCCACATTCCAAAACCAGCTGGGGTGATTGGATGGGAGGAGAGAGGGACAGAGAGGGAGGAGGAGAGTGGGGTGTCGAGGTGAGCTGGGGTGTTTCTAGTTTCAGACAATAGTTACGGGTGAGAGGAGGGAGGTGGGTGGGTGGAGATTGCGCGTGTGTACGCGCACACGTGTGTGTGTGTGTGTGTGTGTGTGTGTCACAGACAGGTTTCAGTAAACAAAGCTAGGTCTGTACTGCCACGAGTACAGAGGAGAAGAGGAGGGGAGGAAAGGGTGGAGGAAGAGGGGGATAAATGAAGGGAAAGGAAGAGAAGGAGGGAGAGAAGGAGGGAGGAAGAGAAGAGATGAGGGGGCAGCCTGCAGCCCCCTGATCCCCTCAAATATCCCCCTCGATGACAGAACTCGGCCAAAAGAGAGGTGATGAGAGAGGAGAGGGAGCGAGGAGAACAAACGGGAACAGCAGAGAGAGTGAAGGGAGAGGGAGAAAGGAGAGAGAATGCCCCTATTTGTTAATCAATCGGCCGTTTCGGAAAGGGAAAACTCAGAAAATCCCCAGAGGGAGGAAGAAGAAGAGGGGGAGGCCAAGAGGGATGGTGGTGGCGGTGTTGAACAGAGGAGGCGGGTACCTCCAACTCCTTCAGCGAATCGCGCAGCTTCTCTGGTCGGCTGTTCCTGGGGGTCCACGAATAGCCTCGGGCTACAGAGAGAGAAAAAAACACAGCAGGAATTAGAGGATCATGTGACTTGAACTTTTAAAACAGACATAGAAGATTTTTTTTTTTTTTATAAATACTCATGGGAATTTAGAAGCCCGGAAAGGGTAAAAAGGTTAAAATTCAGATCTGGCTTGAGATGAAAAGTGAAGACATTGAGAATAAAAGGTGGTGACAAGACAGTCAGGCGAAATAAAGAGATGCAGGTACACGTGTTATAAAATACAAAGCAGAACCTGTTCATAAATTCATGCAGAATAACGATTCATTTTAACAGGAAATTTCAGAAAGTTACTTTCGATTGCAGGAACAAACACTAAGTTTGACTAAGTCAAGAGAAAATGATTTACAACGTATCCCACACATAGTTGATTTTGGATGCTAAATATTTCATATTTTCTGGTTTGCAGTTTCCCTCTATTTTAGATTACATCAGGGTTTTTAACCTGTTTTGGGCAAAAGAAGTAAGCTAAAATCATGACTTTAAGCTCTGGAAAACTGTGATAAGCATGTTTGTGCCAATTTAGAGACTAAAACGGACCAGTTAGGTGGATAAACAGTGCACAGGTTAATTGATGACCAAGCAGCTTGTAGCTGCAGCACTAGCATTACACGACATACTGACACAATAAACTGCAGCTTCTTTCTCAAGTTCTCAACTGCGTATCAGAGCATCCATCTACTTAAACCATTAAAACTCAATGAGAAGCAGTAGCACGCTGATTTATTACTGATCCCCCTTTAAAACTGTTTCAACTGTAGCTCCAGCTGTTATTATTAATAATTTAGAATCTGACTTATTGATCGACAAAAAAGGAAGAGCTATTGCATCAATTAAGGTTTGGTGAAAAGGTACTTTAAGGTTCTCTACAGGTGAATCCAGTGTTATTGTCGTACAGACCATGACAAAGACCACAAGGTCAAACTGCACCTTGGAAGTATGGTTATTTATTTTGTGATGATACTATTAATAATAGTGCGCTGTCTAAAATGCCATTGTTTAATCACGTAATATCTTGCTACATTGTATTAAAGATTAATTTGAAAATATTAGGGAACTGGCAGCTTTGCTATTTACTTTTATGCTTGAAATGCAATGTAAAACTGTTGCTTCTATAAAGAAACAACACTGATGAAGTTAGGGTTAGGCTTTACAAAGTTCTGACTGCCATGTCCCCATAGCAGCAAAAGTCGGAAACCTGCAGCTTACAGATTGATGCAGCCACATGTAAAGAGTAAAAATATTCGACTGAAAGCAAAATGTCCCTTCAAAAACACAAACTACGTAGGCCTCAAGGGGAAGCAAATAAGTAATCACGAGGTCTTTTGGTGCTGTTGAGTTATCTCCCAAATGCAACCTCGGAGCACATATCTCGACACATACCACATCACCCCTTATTTTTAATTTCCCAGCACTCTCTTTTCCCCTCCAAGTCTAGTGGTTAAACAGGAGGAGGGAAGAATATTAAAAAAAACAGTTAATTGAATTTGTGCGTTTGCTTCTGAGAAAAAAGAAAAAACCCAGGGAGGACTGCTGTTTTCAAAACAGAGCAATCGCTCCACTATCTGTTTATTTTACTGTCGCCCTTTTCATCTTTACTGAACTGAACCATTAAGAAATGGGGTTTGCTATTAAGAACGAGTGGGGCGAGGGGATGGAGGAGAGGGCATGGAGATGAGTGTTTGTCTCCTGATAAGGGTGTTTGTGTCCTACTACTAGGTGAAAGAGGCAGAGAAAGAGAGAGAGCGGGAGAGAGAACAGAGGAAGCAGTAGGAAGAGTCGAACCTAAGATTTCTGAAGATGGTCGTTCACTCGTGACATGATGAAGAGAGCTTAAACACAACTGTAAGTTTCTCAGTTTGAAACTTACCTTCACAGAACTGAAGTTTCTCATTGTAGTAGTGATGCTCCAGGGAGAAGGCTGGTACAAATAAAGAGGGTTTTATTGGGAGTATACAATGTGCTGTATATGATACACAATAAATGATTCTACTGCATCTATATGATGTGAATTAAGAGGAACAGAAAACTCGGCTGGAGCTCAAACACCCCCTTAGCTCCAAGAGTGTAACACGTAACCGTGCCTCATGGCCTGGTCACTGTGAGCAAGAAGTGTCCAGTCTAGTGGTCAGCTTCTCTGGCCGGCAGGAACATCTCCAGGATTAGTAGCATAAATCAGATAAGGGGGTGAGGGGCCAGACAGGCCCAGACATGGGCACCTGCTCTGGGGCTGGTTAGGGAGGGCTATGGGGCTTTTGGCTGGAGGGGGTGGAGGGGGTACCCCCAGAGCCACTCCAATGAGCCTGTGTCTCCCTCTAGTGTGTGAAGTAGAAATTACATTTAACCTCAGTAAAGAAAACACTAGAAAAGCAAAACCCAAACAGTGATTTCAGTGTGAATGACATTGTGAGCGACAAGCCTAATCCATTAACCAATGTGCAGTTTATGATTTTTGACTATGTTTTAATCATTGCAGTGCAGTTGTAGCTGGTTAGAAGCTGTGGTTTCTATGTTAATAAACAGGGCCTTTTTTAAGCTCTTAACATCATGTGTTGATTATCATTTTGAAATACACATTTCTGCAGCCACACAAAAATAGCAGCTGAACCTGAATCATATTACACTGTACATGCAATTGAATCATGACCTGAGCTACGTGAAAATGTTGTGATACTTGTGGATGGGGATTCTGCTCCCTAGCTCCATCTCACCCATCCTCCCCCCCTCCCCTCCAGTCTGATATCAAGCCACACTTTAGTAATCCTCCAAATGAAAGGATTTGAGCATCATGAAATGAAAGAGGAGGCAGCTGAGAGAGAGAGAGGGAGAGAGAGAAAGAGAGATTGAACATAAAATGGGAATGAACAAATGTGATGAGAGAAGACAAAGAAGGAAACCACTGAAAGAGAGGCAGAAATATGGGTGACCAGGGTAAGATATGCAGGTGGCAAGAAAGAGACAAATAATGCAGAGAATTAATGGAGGAAAATGGGGTAGAGAGAGTTTTGGCATCTTTGATCATTGTTTCAGTTTTGTGGCTCACACTTTGCTGCTTTGATTAAGTAAAACATTTTGAACAAAAATGAAATTCTATTTGAAACAAAAAAACTGTGTGGTATTTCACGCAAACCTTTTCAGCACTCTACATTTTATTGTGGGTCTGAGGAGAGGACAACAAACTATGTAGCAGCCATCCTCGGGCTACATAAGGTGTAAATTTAAAAGTGACTGCATCATTTTCAGAAAAAAATGCAAAGGATGAGACGGCCAATCCCTACTGCTCGGGCTGTGGGGGAGCGATTTGAGCACTTCTTAATAGTAAGGGAAGCCTCCTGGCCTGAGGCAATATAAGGCTGGACTACATGGGGCCTCCTGCTATGTGATCCAGGAGAAAGTCAACAGTTTAGTTTTCCTATCACTGTGTGGCAGGACCCCAGGTCAACAGGAACACAGGGAGTGTAAGAGATAGAACCACCGAGGCCTAATAACCTGTGTGCGTGTGTGGGGGGTACGTGCATGTGTGTATATAAGGTTTTAGTGTATAAATCCTACACACTAATAGCCTCTGTGTGGACAAGTGCATGTGTGGTTAAAGGGTGTAGGTCACCAAAGACGCAGGACCAATAATCTGTGTGTCTATGTGTGTATTTACAGCTTATGTGAGCATAGGGGGCGGTAAAAATCCTTTCTTCATATATAAGGAAATCACGTACATTCCAAAAACAAGACAAATGCAACTTATCTTAAACACAAACAGACATCCAATATAAACACTATTTACCTGGCTCTCCTTTATCATAGTACTGATAGGTGCCAATATCTGTATCTGTGGGGTGAGAGAGGGAGAGAGACACAGAGAGAGATGAACATCTAGCTGTCAGGGAAAAGCAGAAGACACATCAGCAATTTTGCACCGTGGGATAAACAATCACTATCAGCCAGTGGCCTGTCCCGTCTGCCAGCACCACAGTTTAGATAAGACCCTGTGAGGGAGGAGGAGATGGGGGGTGTGGGCATAAAGGGGGGGGTCCAAGCCAGAATGAAGGGGTGCAGAGGGGTATTAATAAAGACAGGAGTGTGCCTTAACCCATCCCACCTGGGGGACAGACTGGTTTGCACACAGCAAATGTATACGTTTAAAAGAGACACACACACAGACTCAGCAGACATGTGTCCAACATACACATTAACAACGCACACCGACACACATACTGATAGACAAGCACACACAAACTGCTGAGCTGAGGCGCTTTTTTGTCAGTGTTATTCCTGCAGGCCCCAAAACCATAAGCAGCCAGACTCGGATTCTCACAACACATCGTTTCTTTATCGCTCCACTACTGTTGCTGCTGCTGCTGCTGCTGCTGCTGCTCCTGAGGCCAGGTCACACTAATACAACAGGAGAGCTGATGGCGCACACGCACGCACGCACACACACGCACACACACACACAGGCACACACACGCTGTACTTGGATACAGATGCGCTCAGAGCTCTACAAATCATTTGTGATTGCAAATGGGAGATTCATAACCATTGATAGATCAAGGTCAGCTTTTAATTTCTGACACAAACAATACCACCACCTGGTTTTCTGCAGTAACATGGAATTATGTGAGCGTAGAGTTTTGCACAAAGCCGAAGACATAGTAACGCTTGTGAAGGTTACGGCATTGTTACAACATTAATCCCGCAATCACAGCAGAGAAAACAGCAATGATGACGTTGCCATTGTTCTTGTGGTGATTCTCAACAGTGTGGTGATTCAAAGGAGGCTCAAAGCAGGTCCTTTTTCTTTAATTCCAGGTACAAAACAGTCTGCTTAGACAACACTGCCCACCACTAATATCAATGCAGGCTACACAAGGCTGCCATGATGCACACGCAAATGTGTAGAAAAAGGAAATCCAGCCCAGCATTAAACCACAGACATCCAGTTTCAGCTAAAAAGCACACTACATACCAACCTCAGCACAACTAACCAAACAGTCAAGATAAACCGAACTCTAGTTCAAACTGTAGTCTATTTATACGCTTAAATGAGGTATATTTCCTTTGGATTATCTTTTATCAAAATCATATTAACAGAAGTAAGTAATTCAAAAGAAAAAATGCAGGGTTTTATCAAAAGAAGATGAAAAAAAGAAGGAGGAAAAAAGGTAAAACCTGTTCTTTTGAAATCTGTCAATATAATGAGTGAATGTCTCTTCATCTTTCTGCACCAATTTCTGTTGAGGTCTTGTGCAAAGATATTTACCCTTAAATTGCAGCCAGGTTCTGTAGCTGCATAGCTGACAAGGGTAGAAAGCTGTGGGAGCTGACTTCTGTCATGTGTACAAATATGATTAGCACATGTAGCACATGAATCACACAGTAAACATTTTTTCAGAGCATTGCAGAAAAGACTGTATTAAATGTAATTAATTTATTATTAAATAGTTTTGTTTTTGAGGCGGATATTTATAGAGTAAGAAAGGTGGTGATAGGGATAGTGTCACACTTCAGCGACTAGGCCTCTTCCCTCAGATGTATCCCTCCACATTTTTCCAAGATAGCAGAAGACACACACAGCAAAGGAAAAAAACAAACAAATACGAATATGTCACCATCGCCTGCGATACACACCCGAACATACCGTTGTGTATACACATTAACACAAACACACACCAAAGTCAGTCTTCGAGAGACGCTATCTTTCGTCTAAAGCTCAGCAGACTGTGAAAGACAAGACAGAATGTAAGGGAGGTGAAAACAAGAAAACTGAGAAACAGAGCATTTCCATTTGACAGAAGAGATGGACTGATAGGTTGTGAGCAGGAAAAGGCACAATAACTGCCAGAAAAGTCAAACTGAGACCACACCCATTAAGGGTCACAAGGACCACGCGGCAGCTGTTGATGTACAATAGTGCGCAAAAGTTTGAGACACTTTGGATGGTTTTACACTATCGGGGGCTTCTGATTGATTCAAACCAATTCCATAGCATGACGCTGACTTCAAATATACAGACCATCATATAGTACAAGAAGAACTACCACACAGCCCTCGTCCCAAAGAAATGACATTACAGTGCATCACTGGACTTGCACAAAAATGGCACCCTGATTGGAAAAAAGTGTCAATGTAGTGATAAAAGCAATCAGTAACGTTAAATGTGTAACAATGGAACAAGTTCATCAAAAGGTAAAATGTTCCTTAAAGGGTGACGACTTCTCTTTGTCTACATTTGTCAACACGAGTCTCAAAAAACATCCAAATGATTCACCGGTTGCCTGACTAAGATGTGGTCATGCAAAACAATTACCACAGAAATATGTACAAATACAATTTAACATTTTAAAAACATTATAAAAATATGCACATGAGCAGTGAGAAAGTGAAAACAAGGTGAGCATTGGTGTTGACTGAGAGGGAGATTGCTAAAGCTGATGATGTATAGGCAAAGTGATGAGAAGGTGAGAAAACAAAGTGAGTGATGACAGAAAGAGCCAGAGCAAAACAGAGTGACAGGCAAAAAAAGAGAAAGGAAAAAGCTAAAGAAGTAGTGACAGAGAGAGAGAGGGAGCGAGCCTGAGAGATTGAACATGCTGATAAGTGCTACCTTTGACTTGGAGCGAGCTCTTGGTGGACCACAAGTGCAGCTCAGCCAGGCAGAACGCCATCTGATGGAGGAGTGTAACCCGAGTCTGCAGAGAGGGACAAGTGAAAGAAAGAACAAATTAAAGACAGAGACAGAGACAAGGCCAGAGCAAACATGACCGCAGATGTACATCTCGACAAGACAGCATGCAGTAATAGACTGACATTAACGAGGTCCAGCAGAGCGTGCACGTGGGGACACATTGTCAGTCAGGTAACTACCTGATCGTGTTCCTACATATGCTGGACAAAAATAAATAAGAAAAAAAATTATAAAGTAAATAAAATATAGAAATGTTAACTCATTCACCGAAAAAACACAGACGAAGAGGGTGGGGGAGCAGGCCCTGTGCAAATCTCTAGTGACAACTTTGGAGTACATCTTACACCTCTGAAGGTCTCTTTGCCCAGTTGGGGCAAAAAATCTTAAATTTTTTTTTCCAGATATGTTGTGTTTCCAAGCATTATTTTCTAGCTTCAACATCAGCGGCTGTGTCAGAGTAAAACCATCACTAAAGTCTTTGTAGTTGTATGGCAGTAACAGTAGACCTGCCAATAAGGATATTTATAGTAATGGTAGTTGAGAGAAAGAATACTGGACGGCAACCTAATACTCTCATGTAGCACCTCCTCCTGTACTCGCTATTCCTGTATTACTAGTAGGTTGAAATAATAATAGTGGGAACCTCTGCAGGTATGCCTGCACATTTCGAAAACAAATGAAACACAAAGTGGACGACAGAAAAAAATGCACATGAACTCAGGCTGACACGGAGATAAGGTCACGGCCAGTGATGCCTCATTCACACATCACAGGTGAGGAGTGACGGACGCACACTTTGGAGCTGACAGCTCAGACAATGGAGGCAGCATTCCACACAACAGCTAATAAACACGGGCACACCAGCCCTGACTATTCCTACTCAATGCTCCAGTGTGGACAGGAATTTCTGGATCATTAAACTGTTGCCCTCTGTTAGTGCTCTCTGTGGAGTTTCCCCTGTACTAGTAGTAATTTTATATTTGGGATTAATTTGTTCTGTTTGCATGTAAAGGCTCCCGACTGTGTGTGGTCAAACGTATGCGTATCGAGCCACCGATGATGTTCCTGTGATTGGGGAATTTCACTGTGGAATGACTAAAATATTACAACTAACACCACTTTACTATCGGACTTCAATATTACTGCTAATACTCCAACTTCACTCATAACAATGCAACTAATTCTCATACAATACAGTGTGGGCATCCTGTCTGTGGCAATTCAGTATATCTTTAATACCAGAAACATCATTTTTTAAAATGACAACTGAAGGGAGCTGCAGTGACGCCCTGGCAGGGCTTCACCAGGCAAAAAAAAAAAAAAAAAACAACCACCTAGTGATGTCTGAAGGTCTATGAACAAAACACGATAGCATTTCCTACATGGTAACATTGTGTCTTCACTTTGTTACTATGGAGAAAAAAAAAAGGGAAATCAAAGTGCTGTAGTATCAGGCTGCATCATACCAACATTTGAAATAGTGATTTGAAAACTTTCTGAATGCACTGTGGATCAGGCTAATTTCATCTTCAAAATAACAACTTTTCGCGACTGACTGAATAGCAGTTTGTCCTGCTTCTTCACATGTTTTTTCCAGCACCCTACATGACCAGAGCAGAATCTCTCAGATACAGTAGCACTGCTGTGCCGTCCATTTGTTTCTCTATCTGTGCAACTGATGCTCTCAGTCTCTCTCTTATCTTTTCCTGCTTGTTCCTCCGGGCGTGGGGTTAAAAAAATGAAAATAAAAAAATAAATAAAAATCATAACTCATTTTGCTGCTCAACCCCTAAAACTACAAGTCCCAACAAAAATACACACAGATAACACTGGGTGCTATGGAAACGCTGGAGCTAGCATGGCATGGCAACAGCGTAACGAGTTTATTGACATAAGAGGATTCTTTCATCCCTTCCTAACCAGCTTTTTTTTTTTTTTTCGAAGAAGAAGAAGTCAGCCCTTTTTGGGAGAAAACCTAATTTCAGCCAGCTTTTATTTACTTATTGCCAGTCTGGCTGGCCCAAAGGTTTTGCAGAGATGTTGAAGTCTCAGTCAATTTATGGTAGAATGGAAGAAACAAGGTAGCAATACAGAAAATGATAACAGGTGATACCAAGAGCCTCGTGGTCATACATGTATCTGGGTAGGAAACTTTATGTATCCCTGTTTGCTTAACGAATACAATTACACTTCGTTTTCTTGTTTTCATGCATTGCCTTTATGACGTGCAGGTTGGCACAAAAACTCTGTCCAGTTTCAAAACTACGCACGTTGGGTTTTTGTGACGAGATTATCTGAAGACATCGGTAAATTAAAACACATCGGTGAAGTGAGCAGAATGTTGTTAACAGCGATAATTTTGTGCATATGATAACTTTAAAAAATGTTAATTGCCAACTGTATGAAATAAGTTGTACAGAGAACTCGTTTAGGGGGTGAGGGGCTGAGGTCTAGGTTACCTTACACTGTCTTTACACTAGTGAAGAGGCCGCTTTAACATCAAATGCAGGGCAGAAAAAAAACACACACACACGAACACACACGACTCCCCTTTCAAAGACAATCCACAGGAACCACGACCTTGTCTGCTCTCTGCATCTCTGCTCTTCTTTCATTGTCGCCTCTGGGTGGCTACTGAGTGCACATATGTGTGTACGGCATGTGTGTACTGCATGTGTGTACTGCATGTGTGTACTGCATGTGTGTGCAAAGAGGAAGAGGAAAGGAAGAGGAGCAACAGAAACGGTCTTGGTAGGAGGGTGCGTGGATACATGTGTGCGACAGAAAAAGAAAGGAAATGATCGAAGCCTTTCTAAGATATCTGGCAGTTCTGTGTAACCCGTCAATGGTCTGACAAAAGTAATAAAGAGAAAACAAACTAACTCACCACAGTGTGCATTAGTGAATATAGAGCACAAACATCAAAACTGATTCCAAACTAACTGATGGCTTTTCCAAATCTCGGATCTTTGAATCCCGTCCCTGTGGGACTGACTTGTTCTGACCTTTGTACCATGTACAGTAATGGTGCCCAAGGCTGCTACAGTATTTATGTCGATATACTGACTATGAATATTTTCAAATATTGGATTGTACATTTAGTGTGACGCTATGGAGAGACCTCTGAAAATTTGATTTATTTGGTTCAGCTGGGTCCTAAAATTTATGGAGAAAATACAAAGGTAACGAAGAAAAACTGCAACCATAACAAGAGTTATTGTTCAACAAGAGCTAGTTATAATAACTAGTTTTAATAAATTGGCCATCCCTAACTGACTCTGACCGCTGAAAACTACATTTGGACAAGTTGAGAAGAAAATGGTGTTAAAGGAGGGACAACCAGTGACAAATGAACTGTTGTAGTTATGCATGAAATGCAATAAAAGCTTATATATTTGTATTTCTGTTAATATATTGAAGTAAATTAAATCCAAGCCTGAGCAATTAAGATTTAAGAGCATGCTGAACATATTGGGGAATTTTGATATCCATTAGGAAATTGAAAAAACCTTTAAAATAGACAAATGGTATGTAGTTGTTTTACAACAAAGGATAAAATCATAATCCATGAGTTCCCATCACCTCCAATGCAACAAGCAACACACAGGCCCGAAATAAAAGTAGCCTCACAGATATATTTTTGACATAAAAAACAATTCTCACATCTGTGCACTTACTAGCACCGCACTCTTAGCTCATATGTGACAACTAAAAGCCTTACCGCGACCTGTGCCCTAACCCTAACCAACCTAAACCTTGTTCTAACATTAGTGCTGAAATTATTTCCTAAACCTCAAACACCCCTTTGAAGGGGTCTTAGGGGACTGGCCAAATTGTCCTCACTTTCATGGTATAAAACCTAAACTGGTCCCCAGAAGTTCCATCACAGCACGACGAGTGATGTGGTATATTACGGGGTTAAAAAGCTGCCATAGGGAGACTGACACAAGGCCATCACAGCCTCGCCGCAATCTCCCGCCTACAACACACACACACACAGACTTTTCTTTCTCACCTACCTGCTTCCTTCCCTTCACGTTTTTTCCCTTTTTCTCCTCATGTCCCTTCACTTATCCACTTATCATACTTCTGCCTTTAATCTTTTTTTCCTTCTTACTTGTCTCCCATGTTTTCCGGAGGTACCTCCTATTAGAAATGCATTAAGCTGTCTGACCCTGTCTGTAACCATTCTCTCTCAATTTTTACACTCTTCAGTCTTTCTGAAAGAATGGTATTTCAGCATCTGAGTTTCTCTTTCTGACTTAAACTTTTTACTCTCCCCTTTATTGTCTCTTTTAGGGCTGAGCGATTCAAAATCTCAGGCAGATTTTCACAACCCTTATCCCTCACAGATCCCTTCTTTCTTTACTTCCTCTTGGTCTTTGGGTCATTTTGGTTCTCAGTGAAATATTTGGCAAACATGAGGTACGTACGAGGTGCAACCACAAGGAATACCCACTGAAAGAAACTGCTTGTGTATCAACGTGTAATTGGGAGTGAATAAGTGCATATTTTTCCCATCTGACATGCCCTGGACTTTCACAAACCATGTGACCACTCATGAACTCAGTACACACATTTAGATACTCAAGTCTACACATTCAGTCCAATCTCTCAACCGCTGATATGTGGACTCACAAGCACATAGGTATGCATGAAGAGGAATCTAGTACGACGCATACTCTCCTATCTTTTAACTTTCTGGTATCTGAGGAAATGTACACATGCACACATTTACATGCATATGAAACCATGCACACAGACCCACACAAGCTCTTATCGACAATATATCCCAGAGGGAGAACTCCTCCAGCTTCTAGTGTCATATCAGAGCAAAGAAAGGTGGACAAAATCTGAAAACTCAAGACATGCCTCTGAAGAACAAGTGAGATAATGACAAAATGAAACACAGGAAATAAACAAAAAAGCTAGAGCATGAATTCAGTCTAATTTACATCGAGGGAGAGCTGTGAGCCAGTGAGAGTAGAGATAGGAGTGTGTCTCTGTGGTAAAGAAGACAATTCTGCATATTTTTAGAAAAAGATAGTCATATTGTATTGTAAAGATTGTATTGTCATATATCTATTTGGGGAATATTCCAGATATCTTGGCAGAAATGTTTTAATTATGATAAATTAGTTGGAGCTTCTTTGTTTTATTCTATATTTGTTTACATTTAGGTAAACTTTCAATTCAATTCAACTTTATTCATATAGGGTCATCTCAAGGCACTTTACATAATAAAGTCAAGACTAAACAAACATTTAAAGAAAACCCAACAAAAACTGGCACCTTAAAAGTTATGCTAGTTAGCTTCAAGGTTTCCCGTTTGCAATGCATCAATGAATGTGAACACTGGATTAACTAGAAACCAAAGAAATCTGAGAATCTCTACGTGTTATAGTATAGTCAAGTTCTTTCTTTGTATGGAACGAGTTGCATTTAGTAGCGTTATTCAAAGTGTGTTATAAGTAAGGAGAAAACACACACATTCCTCACTAAGTAGTATCCACACACCCACCCACACACACACACACACACACACACACACACACAGGGCAGTGGCTGCCATGCAAGGTGCTCATCTGACCCACCAGGAGCAACTTTGTTTAGAGTCACATTCAACATGTAGCCATTTTTTCTGAACTGTGGTTCATGGACTTGTGACATGAGGTTTGCAATTTTCCACACTGATCAAAGAAACATGTGAATAATAACTCCTGTTCACATGTGCACTGGTTACAATGAACAATTTTTTCTTCAGCTACTTTTCATAAATAACTAATATGATGTAGTACAGCAGTCCGTAATTAACTCATTCAGTCCACTGTCAGTTTAAAAGTCTAGAAGAGACGCAGCTGTAGAAGGTCGCTAGTGCTCCAAGATCTCTAAAACTTTGTTGAGAACCTAATAGGGTTAGCCATTACAGAACTTGATCTATTAGGAAAAGAAAAAGAAGGGACACTAAAGACTATGTTCCTCAGAATGAAAGTGCTGTGGGGGAAATACGCACACCCACATACACAGAGAACCCCAGGCAGTACAGTCTATTCTCAACTGTCCCAATAAAGGACAGATGATTTGGTGGGGGAGAGTTGATGGTGGACAAAGTGGTGCGAGGCATCAGGCGGAAACCCTTTCATTCACAAGTTACCACACACACTTAACCGAGTGTCACAGGAGCCCATTCAGTCAGCAAATGAAGAATAGAGGTGATGGACAGGTAGAAGAAAATCAGGTATATTGCATATTTTATCCAAACTTCAACCCCAAGATATTCTGTTTATCTTTTATGACAAAGAGAAGAAACAGTCACTGAGTAGGACAGAAAAACAGGGCAGCACAAAGACATTTGGCTAAAAATAAAAGCAAAAAGCATTATGACTTATGTGGCTACAAACTGAAGACCAAAGATCTTATACAATGATTTCTTGTTTTTTTTTGCTCTTCATGAACCTCCCTCTCATTAACATCAATTTCCTTACTTTCCTCAGTCTCTCAATGTGCTTTTTTTGAGGGGGGGAGGTTATTAGGATATCAGTTCAGTAGTCCAATAAAGAATGTAATTTTTAGACAGAATTTTGCAGCTTCCGTGAGTCTTTGATCGTGAAAGACAGTAAGAAAAGAAAGACGGTCCCTGGGAGACAGAGAGATGAGTGGGGGCTTCTAAGCAGATGTGTAAACGTCATTAGAGGAGATAATGGAAGGAAGAAGGTGGGAAGTGGGGAAAAACTACTCCAGCAGAGGTATTTACCCAACGCCTGAAGCAGAAACTCAAATACAGCACCAGCACTGACTGACACAGAAGAGCAGGGAAAAATAAGAGAAACGTTTGGCGGAGAATGTGCATCAGGTCTTGATTAAGCAGAACATCTGTTAGAAATGTCAAACAGCAACAAAGAGGGAGACCTCTGACTTAATTATGCCCCAAAAATGTTTTACAAATCCAATACAATAAATGGAAACGGTTTCCACATTCAAACAGGAGTCCACTAAACCACTGAGGGCTGCCTTTACTCCTTCTCAGCTAATAGACCTAATCCTGCCAAGTGTTTTACTGAAAGCAGAGTGCATCTGCCCTACAGCAATGCTCAAGGGCAGGAAAGACAATACTTTCACGCCAGCGGTTGTACCACTGGCTGACTTCAAAGAGGCTCTCAGAGGCTGTGTGCTTCTCTGGTGTCTGTCCCCTGTCACAGCGAAGGTGAAGCATGTCACACTTACCATTGTTTTGTTTATGCTCTTGGATTTTCTGCTTTTAAAGCTATTTGGTGCCCTGTGGTTTGCCCGTCACCTCCTGACCGCAAACACACATTTAAAGGCTAAACACACACACACACACACACACACACACACACAATCACACTTAAAAACCAACACACAATGATAAAATTTGTCCATCCAGGTGCAGAAACATACATAGAACATAATACATGGCTAAAACAGAGCTCATTTACCTACACAGCTTACTGAAATACTAAGCATTTCTATCATAACTGCTTACATTTTTCCCTGTGGACTGTGGGTCGGACATGAAGTGTGAAATTAAATACACAAATTCTCATTGCAAATTAGTGCAAAATGTACCAACAGTTACAGTACAGTCATTTAGCAGCTGCATTTATCTGACGCGATCAACAACCACTTATTATACACTACAGATAATTTTGCACACCAAATACTACTACTACCTACAAAGTATATTATACTTCTGTTTATTTACTGAAGTTAAATCTTACAAAAAAGCATGTTGCCCATAAGTATTGGGACTTTAGCCTATGAAGTGTCTGCACCTTGCAAAAGGCACGTTAGGGCAATGACATCCCTCTATCTCTGTTTTTGACTGTTTAGAACCTCAGACACATACATACAGACGAATATACTTATTTCCACAAAAAGTGTTCACAACAATATATACACACTTTCAGGTACACAGAAATGAACATACACACCTGTCAAGGGCTCAGGAAGACCACTTCCTTTAAAGTTGTTGTCAGATGCACAGAGCGAGATAGACCCTGGAAGACGAGAGGTCACGATGAACGTCCCCTACACTTCTCAGCAGTCTTATTTCCCCGTCACACACTAACACACACACTGTCTGTCACCTCCAAGACGAGGCCATGACACCTTGGACACCTCACAGTAGGCAGCGTGTCCCTCTGCCTCCCTCTCGCTCTCTGACAGGTTGACATGGCACAGAGTGGTTGAACGTCGATGGCACTCAGACCAAGAGGTTGTTCTCTTTGCTGTGACCTCAAAGATGGACACTGGTGTCATATCTCCCTTCTCCTGCTGCTGCAGTAGGCTCTTGTCTAGAAGCGGAAATAAAATCCTTTCTACCATCTATTCTTAGCTCTTCTTCCCTTTACCTGTCAGTTGTCTATCACACGTTATCACTTTGGTGTGGTCTTAAGTGTAGACAGTTGGGTTTTCAAACTAATATGGTTTCTAGTACATGTAAAGTAAAATAATGTAATAACTTTTGTTTTTAAACTGCAGTTTTCATTAACTCATTAATTACAGCTTTCATTCTTTCAGTTCAAAGTCGTTGCTATGAAAACTATTTACCGCACTTCTTTGGGGCTACTTTCTGTACATTTTCTACATTTAATCATATTTGTGCGTAACAAAAAGAAATACAGTTTAATGTCCAACAAAAAAAATAAGAAAGAGATTGCTCGACTGGCAGGAGATGAACTTGGCCTGGTTGCTAACAATTGGTAATCTATCATGAACCAACAGTATGTATATGTGCACACACACACACGCTGTGACAAATATTAAAAACCCTGCATACAGTGGTGCTTCTGCATAAATATAAAAAAGAAGAGAAAAAATATGAAATATTTTGGAAGGTCACATGAAACCCTGGGATAATGTCTGGGAAACTGAAGGCCTCTCGTGCAGTGGCTGATAATTCAAGAGAACATGATCAGGCGAGCCTACAACAACAGCAGCAGCAGCTACCCTCAAAAACGGACATGGCTGCCCGTCGACGGTTGTGGATGAGCAGCACAGCAACTAAAATACTGTGCTGAGGATAGCTCCCCCAGCTTCTCTTTGACTGAATACACTCGATCCAGGTAATCAGCAATGGGTAGGGCATGGATAATGCAATCAGAAGCCCTGTGCCCTCAAGGGGGCACGGGTTGTGAGCCCTGCTGTAGGACATGTGGCCACAGTGTACCACGTCGATACCAAGTAGTATAGATTTGATCCAGAAGCTTAAATCTACCTTAACTCTAATACTGGTAATAGCACATGTCAAACATTTTCTATAGTTTGATTCAAGCTGCAGATCTGAGTGCCATACACCCTTCCCTCCCTTCATCTCGTCATGCAGAATACTTGAGTAAGCTCTTTTTTGAGACTAGTGATTTAGAGTCCTTTTCAATCCAGAATTAGTGCTGAACACCAATTAGCTGTCCATCTTTAAAACAGTACACACTGTAAGAGGGAAGACTGCAAACTCAAGTCCTCAAACTCACCCTCAAGGTGATATGTTTATGCTGTTTTATTTTCCTGATTGTACAAGTGACCTAACTGCTCGTAATCTACAGGACAGTCTAGTAAGTAAAGTTTGCCCTTTTTACCTCTGACCTAAGTATTAGAGAAAAGTCTTTGCGGTCAGCATGGAGCCAAATTGTTGCTGCAGTAAAGAGTCAAGTCAAGCTGCTGCTGAGGTCTGAAATCAGCAGAATGGAAGCACGGCATAAGACCACTGCACACATGCACATTCTTACAAACACACACATCTGGCTGTTCTCCATCTGTCAGAAAGCCCAAACGCCCAGCAGTGCGTGAAAACACCCATGCCCTGCCCAACACTCTCCTTAGAGAGTACAGTCATTATGGAACTGAACGCCTTGTCCTGCACCCCATGGCACACAAACACACATCCACTGAGTTAGAGCTACTCACATTGACACACCCCTGATGTCAGTGTTCATTTTGCCCCTGCAAAGTTCAACGTTCACTTGATTTTGCTGGACACACAAAGTCTGTCTCACTCCCACTCTCTCTCAAACACACCACTCACAAAGAAAAGGGGGCAATTCCACAGCACTGATTCCTGCTGTTTAATAAGGACAATTGGGGGACTCTGCCTGGACTCTTGGGTTTAGTCATGTCTTGTCGAACCCTATATTCTTTTCCCTCTGCACTGTATCAGTATAAGTTAGGCACATTCAGCCTGCAGTTAGACCCGTCTGTCGCAAAGAGAATAGGATTGTCTTCACATCAAACGGTCAACCAACATTACCTCACAGCCTCAATTCAAAATACAGTTTACAAGCTCAATGGTTACAGTTGGTAGGAAACTGTAGGAAACAAAAATGACAGGATAACCATTCAGAAACCAAAGCTATCCCTCCTACCTTCCTGCGTTTTAAGTTGGAAAACTACTAAAAACAAATATTTAACATCTACATTAAAAAATATATATATACATCATTAGTCTTAGGGCTAAACATATTTTGTTTCATACTGTCCAGCTGCTGTGACTCGGAAAATCTAATTTATGCCGTTTCCTGCTTTAGCGGCCATGTACTTTGAGTGAGTCTGGATAGCAAGGTTATATATATGTTTTACAAACATATATGCAAGCAAAATCAATCCTTTAAATGCAACAGAATTGTCCCCACAGACTTTTTTCCCTTTCACCCATAATGCCATTTGTACATTTAGTCCTCTTCATTACAGGCTCTTTGTGACAAGCACTTGAGAGCTTAGCAGTTAAAACACCACATCACATTAAAACATCATCAGGGAGGGTAAAAGCCAATGTTCACACAAGGGAAGTGATTTTCACAGATGATGTGCAACTGTTGCTTTAAAGGCTTTACGAGTTAATGTAGTTTAAATGTTTGAATCTGTCAACGAAACAGGCTCGTCAGGCATTAATAAACATATCTTTGTAGCTTATACTCTCCACCCACCTAGTGGATACAGAGGTTGGACGGCGTGTACTGTTGTCACACAATCTCAATCCATCTCACAGATCAGCATGTGAAGGCCTTTAGTTTTCGATGTGTGCGATGATGTTTAGAGACAGTGCAGAGGTATTAGTATGCGACCGCAGCGACAAGTTTCCCACCGCCATCCTCTTTAATGTTTGATAGGCTGTTCATCCTCACCCACCCCCCTCTCTCCCATACATGTACATAGGCTTAACATCGTCTGGGCAGGCCAATCCCGCAGGCTCACTGTCGGCACGGCAACAAGCGCTATCCTGGTTAACATCTGCTGCACGACCCGGGGCCACTCAAAATGGGCCTTAATCCCCACACAACCATGTTGTGGGGGAAAACATTCTTTCCTTTTAGTGAGTGCAGACAAACAGGGACGAGGGGTGTTGCTGGTAACCTGTAGGCAACCAGCCTCTTGGAAGGACAGGGAATGCTGTCGGTTACGTGGCCCCCAATTGTGCCACGGCACATTATGGCTGTGCAGAGGGGTGTGACCGCCAGCAGCAGCAACGAGTTGCCATCACCGGTCCAGTTGGATGGATTTGGGATTTGGGGTTAATGAAAGGTGGTGCAAATGGGCTTGATGGGGTGGGGTCAGGGGGAGTTTGTCAGCCAGGCTTGTTATGCTAAAACAACAGTTGCATTGATAAAACACGGGACCCACCTTCGACCCTCTCCAGTGTGACTTTCCTGCCACATCAACTGGCTGCAGCATTTCTGGTCATCCTTCAGTGACTTTAAAAAATCGTGTGTGTATTGGTTGCTGTAAACAGCAGAGGGAATGGAGGGTGAGCTTTCAGTTAGGACATATGCAGAATGCCAACATGTGGCAGCTTGGTGCCCCCTTGTGGCTACTGTCAGGAGAGCTGGTGCTCCACAAACAGAAGAAGACGACAGACATTAAGATACTAACAAAAGTCCTTCAAATTCATAACACAACAAATGTTGTGTTATGAAGCAAGCAGAACCATGATCCTTTACATTACAAATTTCAGATAAATACTTTCTCTGGCAGTTACACAAACCTCATCAATCAGCTGATCAGCTGCTTTGATGTGTTTGTCTTAATATGGAGTTTGATTCTATCAAACCCATTTCACGGACCATTTCCCTACGCAAGCACCTGAGGGAGAAAGACAGAACGACAGAGTGTGGTTGAGGCTCGCTCAGAAAAAGAAACATTCCTCTGAGAATGGCTCAGTGTTTGTATATTATAAGATTCAATTGAATAGTTCTGCATCAGTGCCAAAAAGTTACTTGGCGTGTTTGCAGAGGTCGGATTGGTTGGCTTTTGTTCCAGAGCAAGCCAACACTTGAACAGAAACAAAGTCCTTCTTAAGTTTCAATCACAGAGAGACAGAAATTTGTTAAAGGTAGTGGGTACAATAAGGCAAACTGGAAACATCCCTACTCCTCCAGGCCTTGTCCTAAAAGACACACAATAATAACAGCTTATCAGGATCTGCAGGACATTTTTGAGGGGTCCAATTTATGACTGCCAAGCTCAAGAAAAGGTTTTGCAGAAGACACGTCTGCTTATTGTGAAGCAAAAATATTTTCAACACACAAAGACAATTATTAAAACATTCGTCACTAACTGTGTGTTAGATGACTGGGCGCTTTGTTGACAGAAGAATTTAAAGAAGGAAAAACTATCATTAGCGTTCAACTATTTGGTTCAAACATAAAGCAGGTATGGATACAGAACATTTTTAATAGCAAGTCCAGATATGTATGCTACTTTTGATTATAAGGAATAGTAGCACACAAATATCTCAAAAGCACTATTTATAATATTATAATGAATACAACATGCTTTGTTGTTTGCACAGTGTAACATTATTAAAGCTCATAAACCTATTTTTATAATTTTTATTGTTAAAGAGGGAAATAAATGTTGTCAATATCAATTTCTTTCAGACATTTACCAGAGTAACTGAGCTGGCAACCTTCAAGTCACAAGCCCAGTCCTTGAAAGCATGACTACCGCTGGTGCAACAAGTGTTTTTGGAGAGTCTTCAACAAGAATCCATCAACATCAGTCTCTAAATGCTTCGTAAAGTGACACCCTGGAATGACTCTGTTTAACTACAGGCCTACACTGACTCCTACTGTATCATTGTGGCTACTGCAAATACAAGCAAAAGACAGTACAGGGGCACACAGGTTCATTTTAAACAACGCAGCTACTGTCTCTGCACTACAGTGCAGATTAAAAAAAACAAAAGGGAACAAACGCTATCTGCTCCATCTGATCTAAAGCTTCATAAGCAGGAATATGAAACTGCTAAAAAACCGACATGCCATAAAATAAGCACGATGACGGCACAGGGACACAGAGTTGAACCTGATGGGAGATAGCACCGGCGATGGTGTAATTATCCACTCTGTGTGTTGCTGATGTGTGTGCAGTCGTGTGAATGTGACCTGCTATCTCACCGTGTTTGCCGGTACACTGTGAGGGCTATTGGGTCCAGTGAGGGAGATAAGAGGGTGATACTGAGGCGGATGGGTGTGCTGGCTATCTGCCTCCCAACTTCCAGTGGAACAGGGTCATTCAGGTGCACTCTGCAAGGACAAGTGGAAGAGCAGAATAGGAGGAGATAAAGTAAGTGAGTACTAGAAAGGGTGGAGGTGAGGGAGGTCAGATGATGAGGGAACAAAAGAGGAGGAGGAGGTGGACAAATGACAGGGGTCAGCAGGGGAGAGAGACATGCAGTTGTGTGTGCGCTTATCAAGATATTCCCAGATCATAAAATAGTTTCTGCTTTGACTGTCCACACGCCATGTGTATGTGGCTTTGGATTAGTGCACTTTTCCCCACCCCTCTTGCTACTGTGGGGCTGTTTTACTTGATGAGTGGAACGAAACACCCACAACGCCAAGTGTTTTCACAGCACACATGCACGCAGAGGATCAAGCCGACATGGCAACTGGCACCAGATTTTATCATATGTGCTGCTGGTGTTTTTAGTTTCATTGTGACTGTCTTTTTAGAAATATAAAGTATGCCTAATCCCCTCATGTTAGTCTGCAAGTGGAGGCTGTCGGAGAAGATAATAAACATTAGGTTTAAATTTTAAAATAAGAGTTACAGCAACAATGGTCCCTTTCAAAAGTGGGCTTACGTAAAGACATAAATGTGAGACATAAAATGATTTTAGATGATTTTGTGGGATATGCACATTCATGGCAGCACTTGATGCAGATCGCAAAGAAAGGCTAATTGATATCTCACAGACAAAACAATACTGGCGACAGCGCAGCTGAATCAGCACATAAAACCCTGGATCTGAAGTTCAGTTTGGGCTGGAAAGTTTATGACCTGTGACACCGAGCAGTGTGTTTTTGACTTCACTGCACCTCCACACATTCAAGCTTGCTTTTATACATATTGTATTTTTATTAACATATACAGTATTTTTGGCTTTGCTTTGTTAATTGTTAAGCACTTTTTTCAGCCTTTGCTTTTGTAAAGGGATTTATTAATAAAGTTGGCTTGGCTTAGCTGCTGTGACAGAACAAACGTCTTTCATTCTGTTTCATCTTTACTAAGTACCTTTCTCCCGATTATAAGCAACACTGTACCAACTAAATATAATGAAATATATTCACAACCCACTTGTTTGTCACTACTTATTTATAAGAGACAATAAATTGCCAAAAATTTTGTTCAGGACATAGAGGGTCTCCAACTTTATCTTGGTAGCAAGCTGATCTAAGCACAACTTTCAGAGACTTACAAATACTGTACGTCAAAGCCAGCCATTACAATTGGCAAAGATCAACAACGGGTTTCGCCTTGTGCCTTCAGGGGTTGCCACAGTAGAATGTGTTCCACATGTTGGTTTGGCATAAGTTTTTACGCCCAATACCCTTCCTGCCTCAACCCTTCTATTTTATCCGTGCTTTGGTTCGGCACTTACAAGTACAGTCAGCAAACACATAAACCTGAACATACCTTCAAGCTTTATGTTGTCTGTTTTGTAATGCCACGGATGATTTAAAAATAAATACAAATTACCAATATAAATATAATATAAAAAGTCCCAATACTGACACCCGACATCATAAGGAGTGACTAAGATTTAATCAAAACTCTTTAACCAGACAAATTAACCTTGGATGCTGCCTTCTTTTTCTCCATTCCAGCTGGCATCATGCACTGCATTTATTAGCATTGGCTGTCTGCCCTCTAGTGTTTGACAAGCAGTGACATTAGATTTAGTGTTGATTTACCTGACAAACACAAGGAAAAATTAACATCACATGCAGCAACACAAATAATATGAGCTTATTAAAAAAGTAAACAAGTTGATAACAGCCTAACTGAATCCCCTTTCAATCGATTAAACGTGTTCCCAGAATAACGTTTTAGCACTGTGCCAGCCAACGGACAGCTGTGAGCACCTGTTTATCCAGTAGTGGCACCCACGACAGCCACAAGCACATGCCACCCAGAGGGGTAAAAATGCAACTGGAGCTGAGAGGAACACGGCCAGGCTGTGGCAGCTGCTTCAAACAGCTCTGCATCGAGCTATCACACACACAGGGCCTTCTGAGATTGGAGGAGACCAGTGTCAGCCCGTCACTGGCAGATGGGGGGACAAAACACACGGCCACTTTTGGGCACTGGGTGGAGAGATTGTGGTCGCTTGGGTTCATTTCGTGCCATTAGTTTTAGAGCCACAACAGCAGGATAGCATAAAGGAGTAAATTAATAGGACAGACTATAAGAATATCACCTTTCACATGGAGCAGAGAAAGTGGAAATTATTGATCCGTCCTGAATACTCTAGAACTTTATATACTGTGTAGTACCACATTCAACATAACTGGTCAGGTTTAAAAAAAAAATCACTCCATAACTGTGAGGCAGTGTGTGGCTCTTCACATCACATCTTCTGTAATAAAAAATGCCACCAAATGTGCACAGTATGTACCAGACTTTTGTAATGGGTCTTATAATAATGGACAATGAGGAACTTTTACTTTGCAAGCCTATTTGCAACATCTTAGATCCCAGAAGTACTAGCAAAACTAAACCTAACCCTGTATAGTCCTTGTATTTAGAAAATTATGTCATTAAGGGTGGAAATAAGGGTTGCAAGGCATGATAATCTTTGAATATGGTGTAAAGATGCTCACTATTATACAGTCTCTGCATGTAGCGTTGGCATTAGCTCTGTGATAAATAGAACACTCTGGGTTTTGGAAAGCTACATGATTGGTCAGCCCGAGCTCCAACAAGTCATTTGTCAATCTGACTCCACACACAGACTAAAAGGCATATCAAATGATATCCCTAATATAAGACTTACATGTGAAAGGAAAATAAAATGTTCATTATTAAGCCACGCCGGGTCTTTCTAGGGTCCCCCACAAACCTGTCAGGCCTCGGTTTGACACGCCAGCACCCGCAGACAACAACACGAACTCCCATGAACTTACCGGGATTCTTTGGGGTTGACCGGGGGTCGCTAAAGTTCTGTGCTCTGTCCAACGGTGCTCAGCTCAGTTCCGGGCTTCTGTTGTACTTTTACCAACTCCTGTTTTCACCATAAGCATTTTTAATTAACCAGCTCCGTCTGCTCAGGACCACAGGTGCACGACGTCAGTTCCTCCTCGTTCTGGCTACTTAGCATCTTCACATTGTAAACAGCAGCGTTTCACCGAAAACGTCTTCATTTCAAAGGGCGGCGTGTGTTCACTTCTGTGGTTGCTGTTCGCTCCAACACATGTTTATGTGACACCTTTGAGCAGGTAGTTTAAGCAGTTAGAGAAGTTTCAAGAAACAAATTCCCGGTGCTAGCTGCTCCCTGCTATCCCAGAAACAGGGAACACGTCGCTTAGCAACTAGCCGCAAGTCATACTTTCAGGAGGCGCTGACAGCTAACGCATTAGCAAATTAGTAGCTAGCCAGCGAGCAAGCCTGCTTGTGCAGTAGTGGTAGTGAGTAGAAGTAGTCCCGACAGCACAGTTTCCTCTGACGATAGATGGTATCAATTTATGAGAATAGTTCGTTGTTGTTGTTTTTTTTTTAGTTTTCGAACTGAAAGAAACGACGACAAAAAACTACAATTACCTAGAGCTTCATTCTGCCGCAAGGCAGTTTTAAGTGTCGTAAACACCTCGAGACTTAAATCGGAGCGAGCTCGAGATTTACATCGGATTGAGGGAGAAGTGGGAGAGAGTGAGCGGTTCAATTGGGCTGTGAGGATGGTGAGTAGAGCCTGCAAATATATCGGTGGAGTTATTAATCTTATTCAGATGCCACATCGAACCTCAGTTATTTCAAATGAACCAGTGAGCTGTTCGTGAACTTTAGCAAAGTTCGTCCAAATCAAGTTGCTTTCAGCGCTCGCCTGCCTGTAGCGTGACGGATTCATTTCCAGAGGACCGTTATGTGCACCTTATTTCATTTTAATATTAAGCTTTGTGCCTTGCTGGAATATGGAGGATTGAATGGTTAGGCCATTGGTAAAAACGGGCAGACATTTTATTATCTAAATATAGTCTGGAATTGTTATGTAATAGTCCTGAACGGAAAGCACGCGTTATTTTTGAACTGACCTCTTGCTGTAGTAAATCCTATAGACAAAAATAGACACCCAACCCACGTGACCTGGACAGTTAAACAGTCACTTTCATACAATCCCAGAGAAATCAATGCTCATATTACTAGCAGCAGTGTTATTTGCTTTGTGTCTTGCAGTCTGAGCCTGTGAGAGTTCTGGTGACTGGTGCTGCTGGGCAGATTGCTTATTCCCTGTTGTTCAGCATTGCCAAGGGAGATGTCTTTGGGAAAGATCAGGTAAGGAAAGGATTAGTCTTCCTCACTCAACCCGCTCTATAACTTAATCTCATCAGGCGATGTGAGGGTAGGGGTATTTGTAGTCCAGAGTTAGAATCTGCAAATGTCACAAGCTTCCTGGGTCATAGCCGGGGTTGAAATTGAGCAGATGTTGACCCCGTAGGCATTAATCAGCTCGCACTTGCTCGTGTGTGTGTCCTGGGACAAGCCAGGATTGTCCTTGAAGTCGATGAAATAGATCTTGTGCCAAGCCAAGAATCTTAAACCACTTGATCCGTTTGGCATGGCCCATAGTCAGTGAGCCACACGGCTTTGAGTTTCACACTCTATTCAGGTTGTCTAAGCCCTACACTAACATATCTTTATACATTGGAAATTATCATATCTGCATTTTTAACCAGTTCCGCCTGTTTTCATTCTCTTTTTCCTTTTTTGCTCCTTCTGCTAGCCCATCATTTTGCTCCTTTTGGACATTACACCCATGTTGCCTGTCTTGGATGGTGTTGTCATGGAGCTGCAGGACTGTGCTCTCCCACTTCTGAGAGGTGATCATTTGGGGCAGTTGGGCAAAAAACCGACAATAACATGACGTGGCTATTAAACCAAAATGTCACAGTTATCCTTAAATTCGAAAACTGTATTTTAATTTAGAATTTTGTGTTTTGGTAGAAACATTTTTTGAGTTAAACTGAGTTATTATGATGGATAACATTTTATATGTTATTTCAAATTGATTTTTATATATTATAAAATATTTCAGATCTGCCTTTTTCCAGTTTATATTGTATTTCCATTATAATTCTTACTTTTTATATTCCAAAAAGTAGAGTCCGCACTCTGTGACCCTATCAATTCAAAATCCAGTGTTTATATAATCATGCTTTTTGGTAAATTGAATTTCCAATGAAGGGTTCCAATTTAATATTAATATACTGTAGATTATTAATTTACTTTTGATACCATGTGCACAGATTTGAATGTTAATAATAATGTAACAACGTACTATGAATATTAATATTTTTATTCCTGTTATCTCTGGCATTTGTCTTAATCGTTTGCCAGTAATGTTGGCATAGAATAAATATAAACCACCAACTGCTGGGAGCTATGAGCAGCTTCGACAGTTAGAACTCATTTCCTTTCCTGAGACACTTTTTAAATATATGCTGTTGTTTTTAATAATTTTTATTTTATTTTTGACATCAGCTACAGTGCCATCAGCGCCATCACTGTAGCTGATGTCATAGCATCCATCGTGAGGCGCTATTATCTGCCATCTCCATTGTGACCTGGAATTTTTCCTTTGAAATGGTGCTGACCTTTGTTTTGTTTGGACAGAGGATGTGAGAGGCCCCTGTATTAACCAACTGTGCTGCAAAGACAACGCTTCATGCACTGAGATGTGCCCAGTCATACAGCACAATACTAGTCGCACATTTCACAGAACTAGTGTGTGAGTTTGAGAGGCTGGACAAGCTTGTTAAAGTTTGATTTCAGAATGTTCAAGAATATCAGACATAATACATGGACAGATAAGACTTTAGCTGAGTAATGTATTGAGACAGTAACAGAAAACCACTCTTAAAGAGCGACTAACACTACAACAGAAAATCACTCTCAATGAGGCGACTAACAAACCTACTAGAACTCCAGACAGACTCAGGAACAGCATCAAAGGCTGGAAATCGGGAAAGTCTCAACAAGATTAGGGAGACACACCAGAACGAACCATGACAGACTAGCAACCTAAAAACTAAACACAAGGGATTAAAAACAAACATGATGATGATGACTATGAAAGGCAATGGTGAGTGTACCAGTAACCAGCTGAGCAATATGGAGACCAGAATTGTAACAGGAGATGTTTAATTTATTCAGTCTGAACATGTCTGTATTGTAGTGAGAGCCTAGCCAAGAGAATACAAATACTTGATTTATTTAAAATGTGAATCTCCTCAAAAGTCTGTTTGACCTCTTGAAGATTTACGCAAAACTTGGTACATTAACAATCCTTAAGCCAAAAGTTCCAATTTGTAATCTACTTATAATGTGCAGTGAAGCATGGTTTCACAGGGGAAAGTGTCACAGAACTGAAAAAAAGCATACATATTAAGTCAACACCAGTATGTAATTAATTTTCTCCTTCCACAGAGATTATCCCCACTGACAAGGAGGAGGTAGCCTTCAAGGACCTGGATGCAGCCATCTTGGTTGGCTCCATGCCTAGGAAGGAGGGCATGGAAAGGAAGGACCTGCTCAAAGCTAACGTAGCAATCTTCAAGAGCCAGGGATCTGCTCTAGAGAAGTATGCCAAGAAGACTGTGAAGGTATGGTCGGATGCATAGTTCAGTGCACTACTGTTTTTCTACTTGTGTTCGAGGCTGTGGAATGAAGCCATTCTGCTTCTAGTTCAGCTAAGAATATACAAATGTTCCCCAAAGTTTAACATGCGGTCTAAGCTGCCAATGTTTAACCCTATTTTTAGTCTACTTCATGTTAAGTATTAGACACACTTTTTTAAACAACTAAATTATTCCACATAAAGATTAAGATACATATTTACAGCACTATATGCTTTTAATGGGAGCATCTTTTCAAAGGACTGTTATTGAGTCTATTTTTAGTTTACTTTTAACAAGATCAAATGACTTGTAATTTAAAGTGTGTGTGTGTGTGTGTGTGTCCAGGTGCTGGTTGTAGGAAACCCTGCCAACACCAACTGTTTGATTGCAGCCAAGTCTGCTCCATCGATCCCAAAGGAAAACTTCTCCTGTCTCACTCGTCTGGACCACAACAGGGCTCGCTCACAGGTGCTTTCCTATAGGTTTACATTTGTAGTTTCTGTTGTTTTCACACTTTCTTCTAAAAATGACTTACACTTTTAGCTGCCACATTGGCTGTTGTGTGTCTGATAGTGAAAGCTGAATTAGTTTTCTGTCCTGCAGGTGGCGATGCGTTGTGGCGTTCCTGCCACCCAGGTGAAGAACGTGATCATCTGGGGCAACCACTCCTCCACTCAGTACCCAGATGTGCACCATTGCTTGGTCAACATGTGTGGTAGTGAGCTTGCCTGTTTTGATGCAGTTAAAGATGATGCCTGGCTCAAAGGAGATTTTATTGCTGTAAGTTGATGATAACTTGGTAAAATATGCTGGGACTATAAGATATATTTTATCAGTATGTACAATTTCTGTGTCAGCCACTGAAAAAGCACAATAGCTTTTTAAATCAGCTAAAGAATGTAAAAACAAATTTAAATACATATAGTGTAAATCGTTGAGGTTTTCTCCCCGTGCTTGCATAGGTTTGTTTCTCACAGTTTAAAGATATGCATGTTCGGTTAATTGAGGACTCTAAAAGGCCCATTGGTCTGAATATGAGGGTGAACGGTGGTCTGTATGTCTCTCTGTGTCAGCCCTGAGAGAGACTAATGACCTTTCCAGGGTGTACCCTGCCTTTTCTTCAGTGGCATTTTTGATTGATTACCTGAAATATAATGATAACACGTAGGACAGATATCACATGTAGTAACTATAATAAAAAAATATATTTAATTATATTAGACCTGCCCTGTTTCAACAAAGGCGCATTGATGCAAACATTTTTCAGATATCTGCCTTATCTATTCAAAGGTAAGCAGTTCACTTGGATTCTTATTGTGTTGTGAAACTCAGGGCACGGTCATAGAACTAAATCTAAAAAATGACGTAAGGCAATGGCTTTTTTTTTGGTCAAATTTAATTGGCTGCAGTCAATAACATATATTTTAAACCAAGTAAGAGGTGAAACAACCCTAAAACCCACATGTTCAGTCCTCCAGCTTGCGTTTCCACTGACTGCCACTGGGTTTTCATGTAACTGTATCTTCCTGTATTGTAGACAGTGCAGCAGAGAGGTGCTGCAGTCATTAAAGCCAGGAAGCTTTCTAGTGCCATGTCAGCAGCAAAGGCCATCTGTGACCACATGAGAGACATCTGGTCTGGCACCTCTGAGGTAAACGCCGTATACTGTGTATATGTGTGTGTGTGTGTCTATATATATATAGACACACACACACTTTAAATAAATTAGTACTTTAGTACTTCGATTTTTGACAGGTAATTTACAGCTCCTTTTATTGTGTGTTTTACGGTGTCTGGAATACATTAACATTTTAATTCAGTCCTGCAATTTTAACCAGTGTCATTTGGTTGTTTTTGTTTTGTTTTTTTTTGTCAGGGTGAGTTCATCTCAATGGGTGTTTATTCCACTGGCAACTCTTATGAAGTCCCAGATGATCTCATCTACTCATTCCCTGTCCAGATCAAGGTGAGACTGGTCAAACCTTGTGTATTATATACAGATATTGATGTTTTTTCAGTTGCTTGTAATTTTTAAATTTGTAACTTTGAAGATTAATTTATCACCAAGAGTAAGTATGGGTTAGAGTAAGCCATTTTTGCCAGGTGAGAAGGGAAATTACTGCACGTCATCAAAAAATAAATTGGTTAGAATCTGACTAAGAAAACTGTTTATTGCCAAGGCACAGCTATGAAGTTTTAGATGATTGTTTGGTTAGCAAATGTTCCAAAATGCAATATCTACACAACTATATTGTTTTCTCAGGACAAAACCTGGAAGATTGTGGAAGGCTTGGCAATCAATGACTTTTCCCGATCGAAGATGAATGCCACAGCGGCAGAGCTCATAGAGGAAAGAGACACAGCTGTGGCTTTCTTGGGAGTATGACTAGATCCAGCAGGGCCACCCATCCGGCACTTGGATAACTCCAACACTCCAGATGCACGTCTGTAAAAAAGCAGTCCACCAACCCCTTCATTACTGCTATTGTGTGCATGTGTGTAAAAGACAGAGTGAACGTTTATCAGTGTTGCGCTGGATTCATACTTGTGTTGTCAGCTTATGCACAAAGCATTTCAAAAATGTACAGCAGCAACAGAGAAACCATGTGGAGACAGTATTTATTTAGCTTGGGTAACTTTTTTACCTTCAAGTTTTCACTGCTGTTGGGAATTCCATAATTTGCTATTCAGTCGACACTAGGGACACTTTTGGTTACTTTGGGGGGGCGCTGTACATTGACACACAAGTATGACTCCATCTGAAGTATACAGTACAGTATTAAAGGTCAACCTGGTTTGTTATTAGCTATTTTCCCATTTTTCTTCTCTGGGTGTAAGTGAATGTATGGCTGTTACATATAATCAGTGATGCACTAAGTTCTCAAACACTGGAATGGATAACTTTTAAACTTATAGTAAAACAAAAATCAAACAGTGTGAGTGTGTTTTTGGTTTTTTGGTTCTACATCTAAGAGCTAAACAAATGAATATGAATTAACTGCCAAGCCAGTTGCCATACTTTACTGAAACACAACAGTGTAGCGGTTAGCACTGTCACCCATAGAAAGAAAATATACACTTTAATCAAAACTGGATCATCCATGTGCAAAGCAGGCAGCCGTGTCCCAGATCACCAGGGCCCACAAAGGCCCAAGATTTAGTAGAATTATCATTTGGGTCTACTTAAAGTGAATAATTGCAAATGAGTTTGAAATTATTGCACAATTGAAAAACTTTATGGTCTCTAAGGAGTTCTCCATGCGTCATCTTGTGAAAGAATTCAGGGTCTTCAAATATAGTTGTACAACTACGATTGTCTGACTCTATATTATAGTTATTTTGGTATGTTTTAGGAAATGATTTGTTTCTTCAGTGTTTTTACATACAAGACCTCCATCAAAGAGGTACTTTAGGGCTGTGTAAAAATCAAAATTATTTAAAAAAAATTCTTTAATGACATTGAAATATCCAAACCTTTTTAATACATGTCTTTGCTTTAAAATCTTGAAATAATTAGGTGATTATTATTATTCGTTGTCCTTAAAAGTTAATCTGACCTGCAGTATCAGCTTTCTGCCAGGCAGTGGCGGTATGTGATTGTGTTCCCAGCAGCAGGAGGCAGGATTATGTAACAAAACACTGCATATACTTAAATTCGTTGTTTATTGAATACAATAACAACAAAATACAAAATACATATATCAAAAAGACGCACAATTTCTGAATTAAACGAGGTATAGCTAGAGGGATGTTGAAAGCTGTACATGCAGTTTGATTAGACAGTGTTATATTATTAGGATGTATTACAAAAGTGAACCGGTCCTTTTAAGTTTGAATAAATAGAACCGAGTAAATGCACATTTTTGTCATTTTTGTCCGAAAATGTCGCGAATTCGTCAACCCGGAATCGTCGGACGGGATGTAACGTCGCAAAACGTAATTGGCAGAAAAACCTGCGTCACGTGAAAGCAGCCTTTCCATTGGTTTCTGTGTGTCTGCACCGTTCCGATTCGCTCCGGTTCGGTATGGCACTGTAGTGTGAAATATCTTCAAACTAATAACCTTTTTTTTAAGTTCAGATACTGTTTAGAATTTATTTTTACGCCCATTTCAACGAGAAACGGGAAGCCGCTGTTCTGAGGCGAGCAGCCGTTAGAATCAGCGCACGTCTGTGTTCCGCTCTGTGTTTGTCCTCTGCGGGATTGCTGTGGTCCTTCAGACCCACTGGACCAGGCCGACCCCATCCGCCATCCTACGGTCACACAGTAAGACACCGTCCTTAAAACGTGACACATTGTTTGACATCACGTCTCTCGGCTGGTGTTTTGGGTCGAATCTTGAAGTTCGCGTCCGCGCGGTGCATCGTTTTCCTTCTGGTCATTTTTAGCTAAAAGCGTCGTTTGTTCCGTGTTGTGTTCACGGTACCTCTGTTACCGTCAGTAGTGTTTACGTGCATGACCGACGTTCGCCCCGCGCTGCGGGGGGTGAAAGTGATTTATCTGAAAAATGTTGCTCCTATGAAATACAGCCATTCATAATGTCTTCATTTCCGCCGCCTGTCGGGCGGCCGGGAGCGATGGAGGAAGCAGCGTGAAAGTGACGGGTTAATGGTTGACTTGAGGCTGTAAGTTTGCGGACTCTGTGCGGGAATACGAGCGTCTTTATAACCGTGAGCGGAGGGGGCGAGGCGAGACAGGAGCGAGTGATCCGAGGCTGGGAGTGAAAGGCGGCTGTGACGTGGTTCACGGGGCCTGGGGAAATAAAAGGCGGCCGCCGCGGGCCACACAGGTTCGTGCTCCGTCACTTGGCTGCTGCCCAGACATGGATGTGTCACTGCGGAGTTATTGTACATGAGTTATGCGGGATGTCTTGTCCTGCGCCGTGTCACTGCTGAGCGGACGGACGAGGAGCGCGCGCCTCTCCGCGAATGGCAGCGGAAACTTTTTCCCAGCGTCTGTGGAATGTCTGTTCAATGATAGTTCGGTTTTCACCATCTGTGGAACACCAAGCCTGAACTGATTCAGTTAGCTTTTTTTTTAAATCTTAATATTTAATGTTTTTATGACGTGCTCGGTACTTGGCAGCTTTAACATGGCACTTTATGTAGAAGGTAAGTGGTTCGGTGGAGGGTCTCTAACCAAATTACTGAAAGGAGGAACATTACCAACATCATTTCCCAGATTTGAGCAGATTTATGAATTATTTTTTTCAGTCTTCCAGCCTTTTTTGGAATTTGCGCTAAATACACATAAATCCATTTATGACCACAGTCATTTGTCTACTGTGTTAGTTGAAGGCACTGAATGTTGGATAAGGAACCGTTAAAGATCTGCTTTAAATCCGCTCACAGCTGATTTGAACAGTCCTGTGTACAGACCCTGTAAAAAGCAGCCAGCTCCAGAGTTCCAGTCCGTGTTCTCCAGTTTAATCAGTTGGTTTCATTTCCCCATTTCATTGGAATTCATCAGTAATGCTTTGAGGTTTTTGTCTCTGGATTCTTTTTGTTACATGACACAATCCCAGCCAGCCTGCCCGTGACTTACAAGTTCTTACCATGAATGCACCACTCATCTGCCTTCAAGGGCCAGTTAAGGGCCTCAATATACCTAGTTTTTTTGTAATTTTTTGAGCCACAGAAAATAATATTAATGATAGGAATGCACATTTATCATGCATGGATTTATGATGGGACAGTGTTGTCCTCTGCAACGACCTGTTAAAGGCTCCTACATTATTGGTGACAATGCTGGATTGCTTAGTTGTTGTGTTGATTTACTGAAATAGTTTTGTTGTCTTCATAGCCATAGTTTAATTTGTAGTGTTTTAGCAGAGCTCTGATGCTTTCGAAGAAGACATGTTCCTAAAAAGAAATAGTCATTTTATACTACCTGTTAAGTATTCCATACATGAGATGGTGTTTCTGCTTCACAAACTAATAAATAATTTCGTAGTAAGGTTACTTTGGTTCATTCACTGTGATCATCATGTGGTGACTGTTAAGACCTGTCACACTTGTCTCCCTCCCCTCTTCACACTGTCTTTGAAATAATTTGCCAGATCTTGTCAATAAAGGATTATGCCAAGCTCCCCATTAGTATGACATGCCTCAGTGTGTATTAGCAGTCATCGTGTTTTTTTATTCAAAAAACATTTTTGTTGAGAATTAGATTAAATTAAAATTAATTAAAAATGTCTCCTGTGCTCGTAGTTTTATTGAGACACCCAGAGGATTGTGTCTTCTCTCACTTTGGGAGCAGGAAATCTGTTCTACACCTATTTATTTTAAATGTCAACAATTTGACCAGTTTCTTACATAACCGGTTTAGGTTATGAGAAAGTATTTGCTCCCACTTGATTTCTTAAATATTTTGTGTAGACCACAAACTAAAGGGTTTTTTGATATTCAAACCTATTGTTGTCATTAAAAAAGTGATAAAATGTATGGATGTAAATCTGAAATTTCATTGTTTAACTGTTGACATTCCTCAGAAACTGAATTTCTTAACTGCATTGAAAATGTCTGGTAACATTTCTGATAAGGTCTTGGCCTTATACAATGCCTCCGTATTGTTATGAGTTTATATCTTAATAATTTCACACATGTAACGATTTTGTAAAATTCACTGAGGAACACAGAAATGCCTCTAGGATTCCTTCTGATATTTTTGTCCTCGTGTTTTGTCTTATTATGATTTAAAACTTGGCAGACTGATAAGATTTAACTTTACACAAAAGTGATTTCCTGCGTACACTTCAAACCATATCACCACTGATTATATGACTACAGTCCATCTTCTCACATATCAGTTCTTTGTTCTGTGCTACGTAGTAATATAATCACTGACACTAAAGCTATTTTATGATACTCTGGCCGATTACACAAACCAGGCAGAAGTTTACTTTTTGATCACGTCTGTCCAAATCTTCAAAAGGAGCCATGATTTAGTCAGGGCACATGCTGTGCATTTTTTCCAGAACTTTTAACGAGTTATGAAAATAGCCAGTTTATTTACTGTACGCAGACTAATGTTGTAAGTCTGGATTTAGTTTTGTACTCTGTGGGTAGAACATTTTACCTTATGTGGGATCATTTTAAACCTACAAAAAACATCTACCTTGGTTCTATGGATGCAAAATCTGAAACATATGGTTTCTCTTAATTAAACAAGTAAAAATGGAGGTATAGGACAGTAAAGTACTTTGACGTGTTGTGTAGCTGTAAAACTTTGTCCTGTCCTTTTCCACTATCCTTCCTGTCCAGGTCTGAGTAAAGAAGGAGTGCTCAGGGAAGGGATGGCTCAGTTCCAGGAAATGATGCGGCAGCAGCTGGAGAGCTCCATGCACGCGGAGCTGCAGAAACTGCTGGACACCGTCACAGGGGCGGAGAGAGAGGTATACGAACAACTAACACTGACTCTCTCTCTCTTTTCAACCATCTGGCTGTGATTTAGAGGGTGATGGGGTCACGCACAAGCAGTGGGGATACACAGAAAAGTGACACATACTGTAGTGCAGTGCCAAAGAAGGTTCCAGCTACATGCGTATAGACACACACATACATGAAGTGTATGTCAATCGGTTTTTAAGTGAATATTCACACTTTTTTTCAGCCTGAACCAAAACATAACACACCAGTAGTGACTTCCATCCCAACAGAGATCCTGTAGTTTTGTCTTGTTGGTCCAGATTGAATTCTAGTGTTGGGAGTGGACACTTCTCATTCCAAGGAGCTCTTTCATTAAAATCTTAAGCACAGTTTAAGCTGTCTCTGCCTACTGCCATAAGAAAGACTTTCTTTTCTCTCAGTTTCCTTTCATGTAAAACAATGACAAACTCTGATACAAATCAGTTTCAAAAATGCCCTAACCTAAGCACACAAAGACACAAAAAGCCACAGGCACATGCAAAGCATTAGCGCGCGTGTAGAGTTGCTACACACTGGCATGAGTAGATATAAATGTGACAGTGACATTTAAATAGTTACCATAAGTAAATAGATTACTTCCTTCTTCCTTTTTAAGACCTGAAATCACATATAAATGTCTTGTTTTCATAATTTTTTTCTACAGTTTTTGGCGTCTGTCTTTGTAAAGATATTCTGAAGTAATTAGATATAAATTTAGACGAAAGGAAAAAAAATTAGAAACAACCGAATTTGGTTTTAAAACAGTCTTATCTAAAAATCATTAATACCTCACAAGGTCATTGCTTTGTCAAGTCTTAGTCAAACCTCCACTGGCATTTCACAGTTTTACCACATTTACCATGAGATCAATACATTTTCTTTTCCTGGACAAAACTTGAAAACTTGAAAGAGCTTATTTGGAATTAACCAAGTTTAAAATGCTTTAATACACTTGTATTTTTCAGGTGTCCAAGAAAGACTTTGAGGGATTCAAGAACCTTTTCCACAGATTTCTCCAGGTTAAGGGACCATCGGTTGAGTGGATCAAGATACAAAGACCTCCAGAAGACTCAGTAAGTGTTTTAATAAACCTCTGGATTTACTGCACATTCCATCTTCATATTCCCTGTAAGTAGCTCTTTATGTTTCCACATCTACATCAAGACACTAGTACAGGTACATTGTTGTGACTGAATGTCCGAAATGGCACCTATAAATAAAATGTATTATTATTAGACAGAAGGCGTACACCAATTATACCGGCACTACCTGTTTTTTTTTTTGTTGTGCAAATGCATCAAAGCTACAAAGAAATCATAAATACACAAAGAAGTAACATCCAACAGAGAAAAGAAATACTGTCAAGCCAGTGGACTGAGTTAACAGAGGCATGTTTCTACGGGAAAGGGTGACAGGATGAAATACGATCCAGGAAGTCCAGTTTGAGTAATAAAACCCTGCGTTTGTTGGTTTATCAACACTGCTCTGGCAGATTTTCATACATGGAACATTATCGTGGTACTTGCATCCTTGTTGATTGCAAGATAAGAAGTATAATGACTCCACTTATGCCTTTCACTGGTCATAATATTACTAACTTTCATACTACTGGGGACAGAGTTGTGACTTTTTACACCTAATGAGCACAAGCCAGCTCACGTTTGTCAGGGCCCACAGCAATTAACATATGACTTAAAATAACCCGAACACCAATGATTGTGGGCAAACAGGATATGAGCACCCAGGGTTTCTATTCGTTCGTTTCGTGTTGTAACAACTGGAAATACAGGTTTGAACTCAACCACATTTTAATGAAGGGTGTGTGCGCAATTATTCATGCAAATAGAAAAAGCTGCTGCTTTTGTGACGTAGACTTAACACTTTACATTAAGGCGACATGTCATGTGGTAAATCATGACACAGTATTTAAAATTCTTGCCTGATGTACTTGTGAAGTCGTTGTCAGAGGGTTGTCAGCAAAAGGAAGTGTATTGAAGCGTAAGCACACACCAAAAGTTGTTCTGTTCAACAGTTTTATAAATGAGTAAATGATTCTTCACTCTCTATATTTAAGGCATGTTTTTCTCATTATGATTTGTCAATTAGCTGACTTTTGTTTCCATGTAGCTCTTGACTAACTGTAGACAAACAAAACTCTAAATCATTTGTATGCTGAACTGATCCCCTATAAATAATTTCTTCGCTTTAGATTTACTTGTTTTATCTTATTATCCTGTGGTTAATTTTCAAACTGCTGAAGCCATTTGCCAGAGCTGTAAATGCAGCTAACACTGATATAATAGTCCCTCAGTAATTTACTCACTGAGATGCCTGAAGGTTAAATCAAAGGTACTTTTTGCAGATATATTTTTAATAGCGTTCTGCTTGGTAAAAACACTTTGCAGCTTTTTATTCATTGTAATTTGACAAGAACTAAAACCTGAAGGACGGAGCAGAGCTTAGTGGAGCTTAGCAGACAGTAGAGGAGCAGTGTTGTAAATTTCAGAGGGCAATGTATAGCACGCTGGGACCAACTTAAAAGAACAATGTTCAAGTGCCAAAACCTTTTTTTTTTCTGTTGGAACTTATGACTCCTTAATCTCTTTAAAATGTCTGCAGAGAATTTGGACTAAAATCCTCTTATGATCAACTTACCAACGTGGATTAACCACATGTATTGTAGCATTATAAACAATTACAAAAAAGCGCCTGGCAAAATTGAAACCTACAAATTAAATAATGTTATATAGCTGTTCTATTAGCATTAGTAAATGATTAATCAACCATAAATAAAGACCTTATTTACAGCCAATGAACCCTAAAGGGATCCCTTATTAGAAATTGTCTTTTTCCCAGCTTTAGACATAAATGTAAAAATTATTATCTTGGAGGCCATTGTTTGACTGCTGTATTCATAGTGCTTTAGTGCTGCCAAGTCAGTCATTGACATTAGTTTATTTTTCTATTAAATGTAAGCAGTTGTCAAAAATAGTTAAACATAATGGATACAAGCCTCGAGTCTGAAGCAGGAAGTGTTGTCTAAGTTCCAGCCAACGAGGTAAACCTGTAATTCCTGATATTTCTCAGTTATCAATAAGAGGTGAGGCTTAATAGGTTGTTCCTGCCTTTTGCTGGGAAATTCTAAGAGTGATTACATTTTTCTTACAGGTTTAGTGAGTTCCCAATGATCTTACTCACTGATTTTGAGTCAGCCATCTTAAATTGTGTCTTGGTTGACATTGAACATTATAATCAAATCAGTAAAAGCCTGATCTGTGTCTGTCTTTTTCCTCTGTATTGAGCAGATCCACTCACTGGCCACTTCATCAGGTACACCTGCACAGTCAAATACAATCCAAGTCAGCAGCTCTGCCGGGAATTCTACTTTCATAAGGTTATAAATGAGCTGTCAGAAAGGTTACAGTGGGCGGTGGAGTCGTACTTGAGTGGATTATATTAAGAGGTGGTTCTAATGCTTTGGCCTCGTATTCATAACGAATGAGGAGACAAATGCTTTGTAAAAGTATAATTCATAGCAGAGCTGCTCTATTAAATTGCATTAGATTGTACAGATGCACCTAATAAAGTCTCACTGCTCAGCTTCGAATTGCCTCGTTTTGTCGTTACCAAAGACAAACTCAGAAGCTGCATAGAAAGGGAAAGAGAAGGTGTTGGAGAAGATGAAAGACAAATGAGATGCAAAAAGAAGAGGCTGTTCAGTGAAACTGAGAGTTACGAAAGGGAGACAGACGAAGAGAGCGAGGATTAAAGCCTGCGAGGGAAGGTTGTGGGACAACTGTTGCAAAAGGGAACAAAACGTAAAATAGAAAATGGCCGTAATAATGTGAAGAAAACCGGGTGAGAGAGTGAGTGTGATTGTGTGAGACCGTTTGATGAAGGGGAAGGTGTAAACAGGCATCATTTGGCACCGTACCCCAGTGAGAGTAAGGTAAGCTCGAGAACAGTGCCAGACACAGCCACTGAGAATGTCCCTGCCAAGTGAATTATTGACTTTTTGACTTTTTTTAGTTTGTGAAGTTTTGACTGGCTCCTTCCTTCTAGCTGTACAGTAATAATTGATTGGGCTATTTTTGTCATGTAAAGGCTTTTTTTTAAGTTGTTCAGATGAATCAAATGGAAGGAGCGTGATGAAGTCGACACAGATGGAAGGAGAGAGTATTTGTTCTATAGGCCGTTCTCCCTCAGTCGTCACATCATTTATCCTGTGTTATTGTATGGCATTGGTATGAGTATGCTCAAATGTATCCTGGTTAAGTGTACGAGTGCATTTACATTTAGAAAACCTTTGACCAGAAATGACATTAAGGGGAAAAACACATACATCACTATTCATTACGTGACAAACGTCTTTACGCACCTTATCCGCTGCCATGTATTTCTCTGAGCGTCATCCACGTCAGATGAATCATGTGCTGTAACTGTAGATTCGTCTTTTTTCTGGTTGGATAATGACTGATACCTGAAGGCCCAGGCAGAATGTCAGAGGAGAGCAGCAGCACGTGGGGGGGCAGGGAGAGCAGAGGATGTGAGTGTTGAGACAAACTCAAATCCCCTGAAAAAGAAAGCAAAGGGGAGCCACACAATCAGTCACACCAACACAAATAAAACACAGAATTCAAAAATGGAAAAAAAGTGACACGTTATTGACTCGTAATGATGGTGTGGTTCTGCAGCTAGTAATTATTGTGATTATTATTATAAATGTCATCTGACAGTCGTGAGCTGACAGTGACAGGAATGTGGCTCCTCTACTAGACTGCGTAGTACTAGGAGTAGCACAGAAAGGAACTAAGGTGTGTGAGAGACGGGTATTTTAAGAATTCAGATAAACTCTTCCAGTCGGATCACAGTCTTTACTACATTAGAAGCATTAAAGAAATGAACATGGCAGAAAACTGTAGTAAGACATTAAATGCACAAATCACAAAATTTTCTTTGAGTGAATTTCTAATGGAGATAAGACGCCGCAACTTTCACTCCTCGTGTGAACATTCTGAATATGCGAAATATGAAAGTACACGCACACAGGTTTTACCTGAAAACAGTTGTGATCAGGTGTGAGTGTAATTTACAGTACGCTAACGTGTTCTGTGCGGATAGTTTATAGCCGCCGTTGTGCATCGACGTTTAGTGTCCCAGTAAAACGTGACGGAGCTCTGCACCACTCTGTCCTCTGGTTAAGTATTGGACGTTCTATTGTTTTCAAGCAGTCGTAAAAAATTGTTCTGTGGAGTGCAGCACCAAGATTAATTGAAGGTCAGATTGTGCGTTTGTGTGGAGTATCTGTAAGCAGGGAGATGAGTGTGTGTGACGGTTTCTTGCATTGTTGCAGAGCTGTGAAAGGTTTGTGAATAGCTGTGCTGTAAATATTTTTAGAAGGAAAACCATTTCAGTTCTCATCATTTATGTGTCCCTACCTCCGCTATAGTGCCTGAGCTTATTAACATCACCAGCACGTGGCGCTAAGAAGTTTTCAAGACATTTATCTCCTGTTTGAACGTAGGTTTTTATTTTAGCTGGAGTGACTGGTTAATCAGTTGATCAGGAACCATTTTGAAAATCACTTCATTGTTTGAATCACGTTTGAAGCTAAAACTGCAAAATGTTTGCTTCCTTTTGTAGACATGTTGGATATTTATATTACCGTCTATAGTGAAATATCATTACAATGGAATGTCTTTGGAATTTCAACTATTGATCAAACAAAACATTTTAAGACGCCACTTCAGACTCTGTAAACTTATAATGGGCCTTTTGACATTTAATAGACATATTTTAGCAATTAATTATGAATTGATAGTGAAACAAATAACCATTATTTTCAGCTGTAATCTCTCTATCGCAAACTTATTCAAGACATTTTTTAGGATTATTGAAAATTTCAGCACCGTTTTGTTTACATTGAACTTACGTCAATACAAGATTGCATCATCTGAATAAAGACGGATATTCAGTTCTGTATGTGTTGGCATAACAATATCCTTCCTGTGGATTGTGAAAGAACAGGACAAAATTGCGAAACCTTTTGACACTGCTGCCTGGGTATTATCGTGTGTGGCTTGTGGCAACTGATTTTGCTTACGAGTTTCTGTTATTCTGTGTATCCTATGTCACTGTAGGAGCCAGAATTTGTGTGTGAGCCCCAGGTTAGGGGAAAACCAGTTTGCACTCACATACCCAAAGACAAAAAGAGATTCTGAAACTACGATGGTTAAGTCAACAACAATTAAAACGTCCTGTTTACTTTTCCTGTAGTTACATCTCTGAGTTTCCACAGCTCTTTGGCACAGTCTCTCCCCAGTTATGCAGACGACTACTCTTTCCCACTAATGCTTCTTAACATGTCGTGCAAAACATATTTTAGTTGTGCAGTATTTCAGATCCCCTTGGCATTTATCTCAGTCAGTCCAAAACCACATTCTGTCGCTCGGCTTTCTGTTTCCCATCTATAATCCTGTGCATTTCTCATCAACCAAAGGAAATGGTAAAAACAGCGTTGTGCACTAGAAAATAAAAAAACATAATGGGAAAGTAGTTTTATCCAGCAGTCTGGTCACAGAGTAGTAAATGTTCACAGCTGAGTGTTGTGGTAATTCAGAACCCACACAAGTTCCACACTTAACACACAAATGCACAGGGGGGGAAAAAATGCAGTGCCCATCTGTATTGTCTAAAAAGGGAAATGAACATGTGTGAGCGGATGTTTCCTCGTGGGGGGACAGGGGTAGGATGGGGATCCCAGCTGAAACAATTTCACTCAGTTTGACAAAACACACACCAACATCCCCTTCGCTTCCCCCCTGAAATGATCCACATGTTTAGGTTTTTTTTTTCAGAGACTTTCATTGAAAAGTATTTACAGTACTTTTTAAAATTTTTATCATCTACTGCAGTTTAATACTGAAAGCCAATAATGCAGATTACCCACGGTGCCTATGTAACATATTTGTTCCGCTCAAGCCCTTCCCACTTCTGTGAAGGAAAGAGAGTGAGCCGCAACTGGGTCAAGGTTGTCTGCTGTATTTGTAACCTCATCCTCTCCGTGAGGCGGCGGGATAAACACCAGAGGAGCGACCGTCTGTTTCCATCAGGAGGTCTGCTCCGTGGCTGCCGTTACTGAGCAGAGACGCTGGGCTTGTAGCAGGAAAGGACACCTGGGCCTTTCATATCCTCGCACAGAACATTCCAGCCAGAAACCATATCAACACTGACATTTATTGTAGTCATATGCAAGCAAACCCTGGCACACACTTGTGTACATTCAGACCACAAGACGCTGAAGCATCTGGTTAAAATTCTGTGTTCTTGGATGCTCTTGCACAATGCCTAACCTGATTTTTAAAAAATTCCTCATAAAGAATGGAATTCATTCAAGCTCGAGCAGAAAAACAACAACAGCGGGAAACCAGTTACCTGCTGCTGTGACATTCCTGTGAGGTGTACATTTTTGCATAATTCCTTTGCAGAGTCGTACTGTATATTCACATCATTCTTTCGAACATATCTCGGTACGTGACGTGTGAATGTGCTGATGTGAGAGCTGGAATATTGATCCAGTAATGCGGTTTCCTACATTTACACACGTCACACTCCAGCGCGTTCTGCTGTCTTGCCAAACAAAAGTGCTGAAGACATTTGAAACTGTCTGTGTTGTGCATTATGCCGCTGTAATTACTATTATCTACACTTGTCACAGGAAAACAAGCCGCAAAACGTGCCTCTTATTTATTTATTTACTTAATTTTTTATGCATGTAGCATTTCCTATGTTGCTTCAAAACAGCACTTTACAGAAGAACAATCTACTGACATCTTCACATTTCCACATCAGTTCAATCCATCCCACTGCTGAGTTGGCAATTGATCGAGCTGTTAGCCTCAGTTTGTTTGCAAAAAGCATTAAAATCCATTAAAAGAACATAAGTTGAATCGCACAGCAGCACGAAACACTCAAACACTCCAAAGACAAATTAAGAACGGTGTTTATTCAATGCTACACCTACGGTTTCTCAGACTCTTCTCTCGCCTCTTCTCCCTCTCCAACAGATCCAGCCCTATGATAAGATCGCAGCTCGAGGCTTGCCGGACAGCGTGGCGGACAGCCTCAACAAACTGGTGGTGGTGAAGCTGAACGGAGGCCTGGGCACCAGCATGGGATGTAAGGGCCCCAAGAGCCTGATCAGTGTCCGCAACGAGAACACCTTCCTGGACCTCACTGTGCAGCAGATAGAGGTACGCAAACTTTCGGGCACTGGAGGACAGGGTGTGTGTGTGTGTGTGTGTGTGTGTGTGATGGAATAATCTTAAAGGAGGACTGAAGAAGTAGAGATTTAAGACTAATGGCTATTTTCCTGTTGTGCGTGTTTTGTCAAATTGTTATTGGCCTTATTCTAATACTTTGTCATAAAATTGACTTTTCTCATTGCTTCAAGAAGTAGGCAACTAAATGTGCAGCTTAATGGAAAGCAGTGAGTTGAGCTGAATGCAGGGCACAGATGCAGCAGAAATGGGAAATCAAGAGTAATTTATGAGTGACTTGGAGAGAGTTTAATTACACTTCTTAACCGCAAAGACTGAACCCTGTTTTTGTTCTTAAGCCGTCACAAACTTCTCCTCATACCCTGTAAATCAGCCTCTGAAATGTAGCTTTATTTTATTAGAAGCTCTTCACAATCTTTACACTTCTCTTGTTTTACAGCGTAGATCTGCAGTGATTCAATCCCAGACGGTTGGGTGTTGTCTTACTTGGAGAAATAACAGTGGGAAAGATGTCACACGATGAGTGTAAAAAGCTGTGGCAGTGATGTCAGAATAGGTGGAGTAGACAAGCAGGAAGTGGTGTATTTTCTGACGTGTACTAGTTGATGGGACTGATGTAGTAATGTTTGGATTGTGTCTTGCTTTGCCAAATGAGTTTTGTGACTAGAGAGAAGAACTGAGTAGTTTCTTCATTACCTCAAGCTGGAAAAGCACTGAACAACATTACCTTTATCAGAGGATTCCTGTGAAAACTACCACAAACACGCTTTTCACTTTCTTCCTTTGATGCTGCCTCTGTTACAAGCGTCTGTTCCTAGATGTATCTGGGGCTCCAGGTGGGGGACGTGTGTTTTTTTTTTTTCTTGAAAGTGAGCTAAAGGTCTTTTGAAAGGAGTGAAAGAGGATCTGTTAGTGTGCAGGCAGACAAGTTGGCAGGGAAACAGAGAAGGCTGTGTGCTGCAGAAGTGGTGTGTGTGTGTGCGGTTAAATGTCCTTCTTGTCATGTACCTCCAGACATAACATGCGCAAAAACTCCATAACTTGTAAAACTCTTGATTCATTTGATCAACTCAGCCTTCATTAATGTCCCACAGCTAAGGGAGAATTAGACGTAAATGACAGTTGAAGTTTTGAGTCTCTGATGTGTGCGGTATTGTGTAACGCAGTTTATACTGGGCGTGTGTGTTTCATAATCCTCCCATGGGACAGTTCCCTCCACACAGTGCACTGCTCTGTGTGTCAGAGTCCCTGCTTCGTTACCTCCTCACTGAATCAACCCATTCTGAAACAGAGAAAGTGGATCCCGTATGCTCACCGAGCCCATAACTGCGTCCCCTGTGTGAGAACGCCCCTCTCAGCCAAAACACGGCCTCATGGACATTTACTTTGGACCATTTCAGAGCACAGGCCTGTGTATTCTCACTGAGAGCTGAAGAGTGGACGGAAAGGTCCTGGAATATCGCCACCTGGCTGCAATAAATGTAAAACTTTCATTTCTCGGGAGTAACGGGAGTCGAACACGGCTGTTTTACTCTTGTATGCAGCTCTTCAGGTTCTTCAGGCCAGTCTTTACTATGACAAACCCTCAAACATGTTTGCTGTCAGCACACGTTGCCAAGCAGTTGATTAATTCCACCTAAATAGCTGAAAAGGGAAGCTGAGGAACAGCCCTAGTTTTCCTCAACAAATTGTATGATTAGAGTTAATCAATCAGTCAATCAATCTTTATTCATATAGCGCTTCAAAAACGACCAGGAGCCGACCACAAAGCCCTACAACAGGGACGCAGAATATCTAAGCATGCGATTTCAGTAACATGCAGGCATAAAAGTAAGAATAATACAATTATATAAACAATATGATTAAAAAAGGAAGAAAGAGGTAAAAACACTGTTAAAAAGTTTTAAAAAGAGCATTAGAGTATTTTTATAAATCAGTGTGTTGTTTCAAAATGAATCTGCTGCAAATTTGCTATTTGTTTTATCCATTATTTAAGCAAAATCCATTAGTGTGGCTTCACAAATGTGAATATCTGCCGTAATAACTACACGCAATGTCTTTGAGTGTTTTACTGAGGGAAAATCACTCAAATCAGTCGTATATTTTACAGCCTAAACAATAATTGATTACATGTGGAAGTACGTGGCTGCTGACTTTGGTGATAACACAGGAGTGTACAATACCGGCTGTTTGCCCACGGAATTGTCCTCCCTCCTGTCTTTTCCCCTGCACACCCACTGTCAACACGACACTTCACGTTGTGAGTGAAGCCGGTTTGTTTGCGGTGTTTTGTGATGTGTGGGAGTGGTCCACAAGGGTCCTGACGGCTCCACAATAAGGCGCACAGCTGACTTTCTCCGTGAACTGGTGCTAATGATGGAGCAGGGCTAGTTTACACTCTGTATGCAGGACGTCGCCAAGCAACATCCATTTGAGGGAGAAACCGAGTCCGGGCTTTTGGTTTGACAAAAGTCAAACCACACAAGCTGGAATGTAACACTTTTACAACTTCCTCCAGTCAACATGTCCTCGCTGATTCGTGGTCATTTTAATTTTCCTACTCTACTCAATTAAATTTCCTCTTATCTTGTTAAGTCAATTGCTTCCTTCTCTCTGTGGCTAATGGTTTCAGTTTTTTTTTTTTCGGGCTCCTTGGCCTGTAATTTTAATAGTTGTCCTCACTGTCAGTAGTTGTAAACTCTAGTCAGGTGTTTATGATTTATATTGTACATAACATGTATATATCTAATTAAGCAGACACACACTGCACCTGCACAATCAAATATTTATTCTCGGCTTTTCGTTGGCTCATTTCCTCCAGTTGTCTACATACTTATTTGCATTTATTATCTGAATAAATACAAGTCTGGTTGGTTCTGTATTGCTCTCACTCTCACCGTCACTCTTCCCCAAATGTTCCAGGCAGTTAAATGTCTGTTTGCTTTGCCCACAGCACCTGAACAAGACTTACAACACAGATGTGCCCCTGGTCCTCATGAACTCGTTCAACACCGATGAAGACACAAAGAAGATCCTGCAGAAGTACACACACCACCGCGTCAAGATACACACCTTCAACCAGAGCAGGTGGGAGGGCACAACCCGTTTTAAAAACACACAAAGTAAATGTGGAGTAACGGAAGCGGCTGAATAAGCTCGACTCCCACTAATGAACACATGATTAAACAATACTGTGCCGTGTGCTGCTTAATATTCTGTGCTAGAACTGTGATGTTCAGCAGCTTCCAGACAGGAAATGTCACATAATGTATGGAGAAAGCCATTAATATTTCATTCCTTGGTGTCTCCAGTTGGTCAGTCAAGCAGAACTTAGAACAGTCGAGCTTATTACTCTTTCCTTTGAATTATTTAGCGCCCTTGAATGTTGGGTTTTTCTGCAGGAGTGTAGCACAAAGCAGTTTTTGACAGCATTATAGTACTTTTAGGATTTATTGTCAACAAAGAGAAAGTGGTTGAAATGTCAATCAATAAGGGAACAAAGCGGCAGCTGTGGTCCGGGCCATGAACTCATGAAATGCAATTAATATCCAGCTGCTGATCACATTGGGCTATTCCAGCTGGTCGGAAGTCAATTTGTTTCAAAATTTGTCCAGCCGCTTTCATTAATTTCAGCTAAACTTGGTCACCTGCCAAGTCACGAGTAAATCAACTGGTCTAACACCAAGTTCTGTTTTCTAACGCAGTTCCTGCAAGAATGGGAACGTGGCTTAATTCTCAGGGCAAACATGTCTATGAACAGTAATAAAAACCATGTTTTGACATGTTTTTTCAAGTAACTAGAAATGTATTTATTTTTTAGACAGGGCAATATTAAATTCTAATAGTTTAACCATAAGCAGGTCATGAGAAAAGCTGATCACGTATCCCTCGAACGAAGAACTGCTCCTCCTAAGGGAGCAGTATTTATGTCAGACCCCCGCCCATCGGAAACACATTCCCACAGCAGCTCACTGAAACAAGTCCTGGATTTTAAAAAGGCCTTCGTGCCTTGACGCTGTAGCTCCCTCTCACCTGACCCGCTCATCTGCATTCTGAAAAATCTTCAGCCTGACAGGACGGCTGGCTGCCGCTCGCTTCTGTTCCTCGTGATAAGGTTTATTGCTGTAAGTCATCCTGACGTAGATCCACCTTAGAAACCCTTTGATCATTCTAATGCACATGCCAGTAATGATGTTGCCTCATCCATCTACTTGAAAAAACGTCTAAACCTTCACTTCCTGTCGGCGGTGTGTGAAGTCCTGCAGTGGTTCTGGTGTGCTACTCTGTGCAACAGAGGGATTTTACATTTACTCTTTACCTCGCCTGCTTTTTATTGCTGAACAACTTCAGTTAAACATATACAGTAAGAGGGACCAGGCCTCTACTGTATATGCCAACCGAAGGTGAGGAACCTGCTCTGAAAAAACACTGTATTATTCTAAGTAGGTGTTTGAGTATTACGTATTTCATGAGATCCCATCCCCCATGACCAATGAAAAACTGACTCCAACCAAGAGTAACTTAAAAACTGTAAATTATTATGCACATTCTAGCCAAAAATAAACTTTTAAAAGTTTTGATTTGAATGGAAACATATTTACATTTAGTCATTTGGCAGATTTTTTTTTTTTTTTTTTTATAAAAGAGCCTTGTGACATACAAAGGAAGAAAAGTCAGCGAAGTCAACAGAGAAGAAGGGTTTCAGTCATCAGACATGCAGATGTGAACTGGTGTGGTGGTGAGTCCACTGCAGAGGTTCGACTGTGCAGGCTGGTGGCCCGGGGAGTCGGGCGTTGTAGTGAGACTAATGCCTGTACAAGGACTCGGTAGCATGTTCACAGAGGCAGAGCCGGATACTTGTAATGATTTAGTGGAAATACCACATGCCGAGGAAATGGAGCTTAGCTAGTTGGATACTTGGAAGTTTTGACCAGAGAGGGAAAAACTGGGCCAGCTGAGAGCTCAATTCAGAGTGCAGGCAGATCCCAGTCAGGTGCGTCTGAACTGCTTTATTACAGCTACACAAATTCGATGAGGGGAACGGACAAATATCAAGTTATGATTTAGAGTCGATAAACTAAAAGTCTCACTGAGGTGCATCTTCTTCTGTTCAGGTACCCTCGCATCAACAAAGAGTCCCTACTTCCCGTGGCCACGACCTTGACCATGACGGGCCAAAATAACGAGGGCTGGTACCCTCCGGGCCACGGCGACATCTACGCCAGCTTCTACAACTCGGGCCTGTTGGACCAGCTGATCGCTCAGGGCAAGGAGTACATCTTCGTGTCCAACATTGACAACCTGGGAGCCACAGTGGACCTCCACATCCTGCACCACCTGGTGAGCCAGCCCAACGGCAAACGCTGCGAGTTCATCATGGAGGTGACGGACAAGACACGTGCCGACGTCAAGGTACGTGGAGGAGGAGGGTCGGGTTCATACGTACACTCACCTGTTCAACTGCTTGTTCACAAAAATATCTATCAGCGAATCACACGGCAGTTCATCCTCTGCACACTTACACGTTGTGCATATATGTCTGTATGGAGTCGCATGACGATCCCGCGTCGTCCGTTTACCATCCAGCTGCTCTCCCATTGAAAGCATGAATTCATCCTACCCTGTATCAGCTCAGGCTGCTGCTGCTGGTAGTGGTGTAATAATGTGGGGGGATAATTTCAAAGTTACATCCTTCCTGAGTATTGTCCATCGCTTTATGATCTTCAGAAGACTGGTACACCCGTCTCCCAGCATATTCCAGCAGAAATATGCACCATGTTACAAAGCTAAAATCATCTCAAGCTGGTTTCTTAAACATGACGAGTTCACTGCTCTCGAATGACCTCCACACAGTGCACAGTGTCGCTCTGACCGTGTCTGTGTAACTGTATTTCATTTGGGTATGACATGCATGATGCGTCTGTCTCTTTCATATTGTAGAACGATGTAGGGGGGCGGAGTTTCACATTTCAATAATTCTACAGCAGCTCATCTTTCAGGCTGCCCCCAAAGTGAAACCTCCTGTAGTTTTGTTGATTAATGTATTATGACTGTGTGATTTGAATAATAATGTTTTCCTCTTATGTGTCTGACATTCTAATGTAGTGGACGACCTGCACTGACCAGCTTTTATTCATCTAAAGAAACAGTTTTAGGAATTATTATGCAATCAGAAAAAAAACTTAGAAGTTACATAAATTATAAGTCACACAGTGTTGTAAACATTTGACTATGATTTTTCAGGGTGGAACGCTGATCAAGTACGAAGGAAAACTGCGTCTGCTGGAAATCGCCCAGGTTCCCAAGGCCCACGTGGACGAGTTTAAATCTGTTTCAAAATTCAAGATCTTCAACACAAACAACCTGTGGATCTCTCTGCCTGCCATCAAGAGGCTGCAGGAACAGAAAGCAATGGACATGGAGATCATAGTCAACCCCAAGGTGAGTGAGAAGGGGAACACCAACAGATTTACGGGAGACTGACACAGACAAGAACAACTCGGCCACATACTGAAAACAGTTTCTCGAGTGTTGCTCAGTTGAGCCGTTTTAATCGTGTGTGGTGTGAACGTGTGACAGTCAATGCGCATTTTCAAAACCAAGAGAAGAGAGAAATACAGTTTGACTTAGTGGTTAAGATCCCTCAGTACTGTTTCTGTTGTAGTGGACAAGCTCTTGTCCTCACTGCGTGATGAACTAGTCTTCACATTTATGCCCTTTCCTTCCCTTCCTCCAGCTTATGGAAGCCATTAAAATGAAATGACTCATAAAAGCGCTCGTGTTGACCTGCTATCGGAACGTCGTTTACTCCTCTGAAGCCTCGAGGGGACCGTTCCAAAGAGGGACCCCACTAGAACTGCTGAGTGTGCAGTGGATGCTAAGATGAAGCTGTTCACCGTGTAGCCAATAAAAGCATCGGTGCTACTTTAGAGCATCCGTCCTCTCGGGTTAGAGTGAAGCGGCGTATATCAGAGCAGTGAGAAACTTAAACCCCTCTCCTCCACAGAGACAAACACTTGTTCATAAATGATCCTCATAACGGACTGACTTTCAGAGGCTGGTCGTCCTGTGAGCTCCAGTTTTCTGGTTACCTACTTAGACACTAGTTTTTAAGTCACATGTCTGTTTCTGTTTAGAGGCGAGGGTGTGCTGGAATTTACTGCATTTAAGTTGCCTCGAGATGACTTTGTTTTGAATTGGCGACATATAAATAAGGTTGATTTGAATTGAACATGAGAAACAAATACAAAGGTTCAATATTACAAAAAAAAGTGAGAGGAGTTGAAAAAGCAAAGCCAAAGCAAAGCTGTTCAGTCTTTACAACGTACGTGTGGTGTTTTTTGACGACAGCGTGCGTTCATTAAAGCGTAATTTGGGACTCCATGTCTTTCCTGCACACGTTTATCCTTCCTTACCCTCCAAAGGTTGTTGACATCAGTCCTGTTAAAAGCAGTGAAGCAGACAAATTGGAGTTGATGTCACTCGATGTTGTTGGTTATGCTGCCTCGCAGGCTCCAGGAGCAGCGCTGCCTCAGGGTATGCAAATGTGCAATCAGAGTAATAACTTCCCAGCTGAGCCGCAGCCCCAGACCTGATTATTTCATTCTCAGCCTGTAGATGTAGTTTTCCAGAGCGTGACTACAGACAGTGGCGTGTTATGTAACTGGTGATAACAGTGGCTTTACGTAAGAGTGTGTATCTAGGTAAGAGTGCAGCACTAAAACTGCACAGTTAGAGATGCTGGTTCATATTCTGGCCCCGTACGGATTAGAACTGTGGATTTGTTGTAGAGTGGCATCAGAATTGTCCATGAAGTGGTGAATGTTGCATAATTCTTTTCGATATGTCTATATATGATCGCACGCTGTTACGTCACCGTGAAACCTTTTAAAGTCTACTTTTACATCCTCCTGAAGGGGGGTCACATCTTTTGTCCTGAAAAAACACTGAAACAAGTTTTGCTTGTTGTATCGGGCCCAAATCCACAGTTTCCTTTTACATCAAGACCACAAAAGGCTTAAATTGTAGTTTAAAATTCCCCGAAAACACAGCTGAGGAAAACCGAGAGAGATAATTACACCCTTCAGTGATCGTAAAAAATGGGAGCTTGTCCGTGAGGCTGTAACAGGACCAAGAGTCTACAGGTATGTTAGCAGATCTTTGAAGCTTAACGCATGCTAACCTGCAGCCTCTCTCCTCCTGACTGCCACCAGACGCTCGACGGCGGGCAGAATGTCATCCAGCTGGAGACGGCGGTCGGTGCAGCCATCAAATGCTTCGACAACGCTCTGGGAATCAACGTACCTCGCAGCCGCTTCTTACCTGTCAAGACCACGTCGGACCTGTTGCTGGTCATGTCCAACCTGTACAGCCTGGACGCCGGCTCTCTCACCATGAGCCCCAAGAGAGAGTTCCCAACAACGCCACACGTCAAACTGGGAAGCTCCTTCACCAAGGTAACCACGGCGACGGTGGTAGGGTGTTTGCAGCCTTCTTGTCCCATGTGTGCGGTTTCTCGAAATGGTCTTTGGCTAAAAAGAAAATTAAACATCATTCATTAATTAGCATCATTTACCTAAATTTGAAAATAGAAATTACTTTTTTAAATGTATTTCATGATTGATGGAAAATTGTTTATGACGTTTTTTTATTGCACAGGATTCACTGGGGGTGGGTTGAATTAACAGTTGTGATCACCACAGCACAAATTCCTGGACGGACGGACTGACTCATTCATTCGCTGTAGTTTTATTAGTTTTTTGTTAAGTCTCCATCATTTGTTCCTTGATTCATTTGATTTCTTATTCACTCCAATATGTTGGCACATATGAAATATTTTGTGAAAGTGAGGCTTCCAGTTCTGATCCAAAATACATTTGGCTGCAGGATTAATAAAGGTGACAGGGCTCATTAGTTGACAAATGTCCTTGTTTGCGTGTTGTTGTGTTCAGGTTCAGGAGTACCTGACCCGCTTCGAGAGCATCCCTGACATGCTGGAGCTTGACCACCTGACCGTGTCCGGGGACGTGACCTTCGGGAAGAATGTTTCACTCAAGGTAACATCTGCACCCAAATTACATTTCACTGTTAAAAAAAAAAAAAAAAACTTTTTAAATTAAAATAATTGATCATAAATAATGGCTCCTGCCACAAAATATAATGTATGTTTAACCTAACAATAATGATTTTGCATTATTTTTTATGGTGCCCACACTGATGGTTTAAGATCAGATGCTACACTGCTGTAAATTAACACTTAAAAAGGCCCAAACCCCGAGTGATGAAAAGTTAGATCCACCTTTACATGCCGTCTTCAGAGATTATAATCTGGCTGCAACTCCCAGGTCATGTGCATTTTAACATAGATGTGATAAAGATAAAACCAATGCGATCAGACTTAGGGTCTTTTAGAAGAACTGAACACAGTTAGAAAATGTCACCCCCACAGCTCTTGTGACCCCACTCTTGTGACTCCGAGTACTTCACTGAGTGTGTGAGAATGAGTCCCTTTACTTTTACTTCCACACGGTTTCTTGAAGACTTGTGAGTGCAGGACTTATTTGAGGACTCCATCTCCATTGTTCCTCCTCACAGGGCACCGTCATCATCATCGCCAACCACGGGGATCGGATCGACATTCCGGCCGGCTCCATGTTGGAAAACAAAATCGTATCTGGAAACCTCCGCATCCTGGACCACTGATGCCTTGTTCACCCCCGTCCCCCTCGTCCACGCCATCAAACCTTACTGTGTGACCCAGTTGGCTTTATTCCAGTCATGTGACCTGCTTGTCATGTTTACCCGACACCAATAGATTGTGAGAGGAAGCGGCTTTTTCCTGTTGGCTGTGTGTGATTCCATGTGCAGTTTGTATTTTGCAACATCTAATGTTGCAGTCTCAACATTAGGTGGCTGGTGGGAGCGAGTGTTTGTGGCTGGGATATGCTGCCCTCTACAGGCCGGTTTCAATAATTTATTAATAATGTTCATAGTGAGCTGCAGATGGTTTCCCACCTGACATATCTGAGAGAGTAAATCAAATTATTATTGTTTGACTAATACAGTCAGTGATTTTTTTTATTTTTTTTTTACCTTCACAAATAGATGTTAAAGAGGACAAACCGAAGAATCTGTTTTTAAAACAGGGACTGTAGAGTCGGGGTTTCTGACGACGCTTTGATGATTTATTTCAAGCACAAAGACGCCGCACTGGGGCTCAACATGGTTCCACAGCTCAGCAATGAGAAGTTGTTCAAGTGACTAGAAACAATATGCTGTTACATTTAGTGATTTATCCAGAACTATGGTAGCGGTAGAACAGGGAGGCACCAAAACGTATGAGTAATTTGGATTTGTGCAACCTGGAAGTTTTTGCAACATTACTGAGCCATAACATCAGTCAAATGAAGTGTATAAGTAGGTAAATAAATTTGTCTTGTGCCTCAGACATTTTCTATTCTAAATAACTAATCTCTGTCAACCACTTACTCAGATCCTACACATTGTAATCAGAAGAAATCTCGGGTCAGTTAAAAACATCAATTGTATTAAAAGCTGGAAATTCAAATCCAACCTAAGAAAAATGACAAAAAGCTCCCTTAAATTAAGTATTCATTTTCCTACACCAAGTATTCATTTTTACAACATATTACGACACTTTGGGTTAATAAATAATAATATAATAGTAGTAAATAAATAATAGTAGTGGAACCATGCGGGAATTTAAGCCTGCTGTGAAGTTTGTGCTCAGAAATAAATTGGTAACCACCTTTCAGAACAACTGTGATTCGAGCAGAGCAGGTACTTCCATCGGAAACGTTTCCACCTCCGGGGTCCAGACAAACGCCATCGTGACTTGCTGGAGTCTGCGGCGTACAGGAGACGCTAACGTCACCCACATGTCGCCTGAACAAGCTCTGTCTCGTTGTTCTGTCCTGTAGCTTTTTCATGATACTCCTGGACTGTTACGATCCAGGTGTGATAACAATGTCGCAAAACTATACGTAGCAACTTAAATATCATTGTAAAGTGCAGGCCTTTCTCTGTGTGTTGTAGATGAAGACAAATATCACATTGTGCATTATTTTTGTTCTGTTTTTTTTCCCGTATACCTGTGCACATTTGGACCTTTAGGTCAGATCCATCCTCACGCCTCCTTTGCTGTGTCAAATGTTTCCTCCGTCAACCTCGACATTCATCATTAACTCTTCAGAGCAAAACCGGAGCTGAAACATATTCTGCAGTGTTTTTACACATTTGTCTTTCTGTAGCTGTGACGACACGCATTGACTCTGCTCTATAATGTGAACATACACTCACTGGCCACTTTATTAGGTACACCTGTACATTCTAATACAATCCAATACAGCAGCTCTGCCATGAATTCTGATTTTACAAGGTTCTAATTTGTCAGTTTTTTTAGTTGGAACACTGATAAAAGTGATAATTCTAATGTGTGTTTATGACTGAGGTCAGAGTGGTTAGTGGAGTTGTACTGGAGGGTATGATAAGAAGAGATGGTTCTACTTTTTTGGCCACCTTGTTTTATGAATGGTGTGGCCAAAACATTAGAAGCACCTGCTCTTGTAATGCCGTCCAGTATTAGTCCACTAACCACTTTGACCTCAGTCATAAACACATATTAGAATTATCACTTTTATGAGCGTTCCAACTTAAAAACTGACAAATTATAACCTTGTAAAATCAGAATTCATGGCAGAGCTGCTGTATTGAATTGTATTAGAATGTTCAGGTGTACCTAATAAAGTGGCCAGTGAGTGTAATTCAAACCCGAAAACAGCAATTTCAATGTCTCCAACTAACATCTGTCCACACAACTAGAGAAATAAACAGACTTTTATCACATGTAGGCAAAGTTTAAGTGTGAAAATACTTGGGGTGTCTGACAAGTGCAGAGCAGGAACCCGAAAGCAATAAGTGTTGATCTGTGAAAGTGAAGAGCCCAGCCCAGCTCTGCCTCCCCAGAGCTAAATAAAGTGCAATATGAAATACGTCACGTGTCACTTCCTCTGTGTGCACAAACCTGCAGGACACAGGTGAGACAGAATGAGAACTGCAGGACAATGCAAAACATCAGCGAAGACATTCAAACATCGTCATTCCAATTAATCCCGACACACAATCAAATGTGTCACTTTTACTCTTTATTGTTTAAGGTTGTTACAAAAAAGTGTTTGCTGGAAACATTCTTTGCTTTCGCCTTTACAAGCACAAGGAGGCTCGGGACAGAAGAAGAAGGGTGAGCAGAGGGACGCGGGACAGACGGTCAGATGGGCGTTTGAGTAATAACAGGGTGGAGATAACAGTACAGAGACGGAGTGAAGCCCTTACTCACACACTTTACACAGTGAGTCTGTGAAACGAAGCCGAGACGAGACTGGCTGAAGGACAGGAGAGACACGAAAGTCGAAATCCAGAATAGACTTTTTTTTTTTTTTTTACGAGGTGTCCTCAGAAGACCTTAGCTCTGTATGTGTATGTGAGACACAGGTCATTGTTTTTCTCCCTGAGGTGAGTTAGTGTGTTGCACTCTGAGTGGGGGAGGGGGGGTGGTACTGATGAATATTATCTGTGTGGAGACAGTCTAGACCGATGGACACACACAACCTGAAAAACAGCACTCATACATTCATCACAGACCCATAAATTACAATCTCTCACTCTCACACACACGCACACACACACAAATGCTACTGATACCCACAGAAGCTCTGTGCACACTCACAAACGTGCTGTGGAGAGTCTGGAAGTGGCTGATCGATAAAGCTGCTTCGCTGTTGTAAAGTTTCTACAGTTCGAGCGTGTGTCTCGTTGTTGACTGTGGCTGCAGAAGTGGCCGAAGCGCAGCGACATTAAAGGACGGGCTGGGAGCAGTTTGTGCTTTCCCACATGTACAAACTATCAGGACTGTCTGCTCTGCTCAGTCTGTGTACTTTACCGTCACGCTCGGTCACACTGCACTTCAGGAATTTTTATAATTATTAGAGATTTTAGAATTCACGTCCAGCCGCGAATCGGCCGACTGTGTGCAGACAGACAGTTTATTACCCCATTGCCTTAAGTACACGTCTTAACAGTTTGGTCTGGGTGTTAGAATATAATGCTTCTTCTCAGCCCTAAAAGATACCCACTGACAACAGACTGAAGCTGCAGTTTAAGTGTAGTAGAGGATTTTAAGTTTAACTAAAGCCAATGATTGAGTCGTTTTGTTATTTATGTGGGAAATACGTGATTCCACAAACCTCACTGACCATAAGGAGTCTGCTGACAGTCTGACATTTTTCACAAAGAACTTTGTAACTTCATCACAGATTCAGCATTTAGGCCTTTGTCTTTAGTGTTTCAGGCAGGAGCTTATCGACAAATGAACCTGCAGAAACACAAAGAATAACATCAAATAATGGAGGACTGGTAATTAACAACACGGCAGGTGAAAGACAGTTACTGACTAAACATTTCAACCTCTAAAATGTAAAAGCAAATTATGCTATAATCAAAAGGCATTTTTAAAGCTGCACTGTCAAATTGTTATTGAGATATAAATTAAACTGTTGAGCCTTATCAACAGTTTATAAAAACCCATTAGATTCAAGACGTGTTGAATCTAATGGGTTTTTATATAATTTTCATTGTTTTTAGTCTAAAAAATTGAAAAGGCAGTCCTGATATTTTGTTCTCGCATCACAGAGATTATTTAAAATACTCCACGGGGACCACTTCCAAACACTGTTTGACTAAGTACACATGAGAAATTTGCACCTTGGAAAAAAAAAAAGCCGTGTGTGAATCAAACCTGAGTCAAACAGCTACAGTTGTCAATTACTTGTGTGTTTTGTGGCCTGAAGCAGCAGACGGATGGGGCTTCCTGCACTGCAGAGATTCAGGTGAAGGAGAGAAGACAAAAACGAGTGTTTCCTCGTCTTTTGTAAGTGGGGCCGCACAAATTGCCTTATTAATAAAATAAATAACGTTTTAATCAGCTCACGAAGAAAAGATCCATTACTCACAGAGCATTTCACAATACTGGCAACGTTTCACTTGGTTGTGGTTGAAAACTGTTGTGGTACTTAAGAGAATACTGCATATGGCAAAAGTAATGCATATTATTGCTGCTGTAGCTGTGCAGGTAAGCCCCAAACTCTGTGCCTTTCGCTGCACATTGTCACATTGGTTAAAAAAAAAGAAAAGAAGTATTTGACCAGGTCTGGTTACAGACAGTGAGTGTGTATCTGTGCGTGTGTGTGATATTAGCTACATAGCTGCGGTACCTGTGACTGGGGAGTAAGAAAAAACATGCTTCGTTTCGACTTTAAAGGGAGGGAGCTGTCTGAGTGCTCACACAGAAGACTCAGTCTCCCATAATGCTTCAGGAGGTCTCATTCAAAGTCTCCATTCCAAGTCTATTGCTTTGAATGCGAAGACGCTGTGGTGATGCGTAACGAGAGAGAAGAAGAACTGAAGGGTTAACACACAAAGTGAGAGCACGCCAGGAGACGGGGTGTATAAATACGACAGACAGATCTGCGAGGTGAACGTGGGGGGAAAATGCAGAACAAAACACCCAGAACTTTATATGTCATCATTAATATACTGTGTTGTCAAAGTAAAATGCTAAATAGTTTTGGAATCAGGCATATCAGACAGGATGAAGCGATGGTTCCTGGGCCATAAATAAACTTTGTTTAAATTAGCTCTAAGAGATGTACACAGATGCACTGTATATTGCAACAATAAACATGAATAAAAACCATATGTTTGCTCTAGGGTATGCTAGTAATTTAGATAAATACTGTTGTTGAAAGTTCTTTCTGACAAACCAACACAAAAACCTTATCCAGCAGTGTTCTTGTTGTTTGATTTTTGTGTCTCTGGGTTCACATGAAAATATAGAAATCTTTGTTGTCATTCATGAAAAAGCAATACAAAGGTCACTTAAAAATGACAGAGACAAAAACTCCAGAAAAAAGGTTTTTATCTTCACTGCCGAGGAAGGAACGGCATCCAAACTAAAGACGCCCCGCCCTGCCCCAGGCCCACGGTGGGCCCTGCTAGTCGAGGGGTCCCTGGAAGATGAGTCTGACATAGCCCTGTTCGCCAGTCAGCTGCTGTGCACAGAAGGGGCAGGCGGCGTGGAAGGTGTGGGTGCCGTGTGGCAGCGGGATCTGACTCCAGAAGGTTGCGGTCTTCTCTGAGCAAACATGGCCACAGGGGTTAAAGGCGTGAGTGGGCGGGGCGGCGTCCACATAGAACCCCGCCTCGCAGCCCAGCCACAGCGGCACGTACGGCCCTTTGGCTCGGCACATGGGACACTCCCTGTGTCGGCCCTCCCGGCCCTCCCTCTCCTCCCGGTGGTTGCCCCAGTTGTGGTAGCCGTGCACGTGGCCGCACTGGAGGTAGACCCACGGCTGCTTCTCGTCCGGCGTGTCCTTGCGACGCATGGAGGGGAAAGCCAGCGTGTTGAAGCCCACGGGACACTGCGGGCGAGCTGCATTGATCTCCTGCCGCAGCGCCTCCAGGTGCTTGAGCGTGGGAGTGCGTGACAGGCCTTCAGCAGTGCGCCACAGCAAGGTCGCACCGCAAAGGTCGATGAGAGAGCCATCGACCAGCTCCTGAGTCTCAGTCTCCACCTAAAGGAGAGACACACAGAGGGTATAAATAAGGCTCCTCCTACAACAACTCAAGGGTAAAAAATACAAAGTATCGTATTTTTATGCACTGAGACAATGAAATATCAGCCACATTTTAAAGTTGTGAAGGCACCGGATCTTAATGCAGTTATAAATTTATAGCGGAGTTATGAATTACAGCTTTATCTCCACCCCCAGATTATGCTGTTGTGAAATTTTGCAGTAATTTAAGTTTTTCTACTTGACTTCCAGATGCTTCCTCTGCAAGGACTAACCCCAACTAAATAGCTGTTTATTAATCTGCACTTCATCTGAAATTTTAAAAACTGCACATTAGGTCAAAGAGTGTTGGAGAAAAGAAATTGTGAACATAACAGCCATGTCCTCCTGAAATTATATGACCATGAATCTTTACAGAATTTCATGGAAAAGCATGAAACACTTTACATAATATATTAGTTCCGTGATTCAAAGTCACCTGAAAAGTGTCTCAGCAGTAATTTCCTGTCATCCCCACAGCTATGCAGCTGGTTTGGATAAAAATATGTATAGTTCCATTTTTTGTTTATTTGTTTATTCTATCCTTGGCCCTGAACTACCTAAAATAGCCCATGATAAAATAGTAAACATCTTCAAAAGTCTTGTTATGTCCAATTAATGATTTGCAACCCAAAGCTTTCTGGTTTGCAATGACGCTGACAGTCCCTGAACAAGCAGTAAACACTGGCTCTTTTTAACAACAGTTTTTTTCTGTAAACTTGCCAATCAATGAATCGTTAGATTTTTGCTCAAGACAATCTTAAATTCAGATTTAAGTTTATAGACCGTACGAGACATACATTCAGGGAAACAAACATTGAACAAACAAAAGCGGGACAAGTACAAAATAATGAAAAGTGACATGTTATTTTTCATTTTAACGACTTGTCTTAATATTTTATGGTAGGTGGCAACTAGTGACCCAGAAAATATTGTACAACGCAAAACAATATCTCACCCAATGCATCATGGGACAGGCTCCGAGCCCATGACATTGAATAGGATACGTTTGGTTACTAAATGGATGGCGACATGGAGGCCTGTAATGTTGGCCTGAACACAGCAGGTGTCAGTGTAACACCGGCGGTCCCATCGCCCGCAGACAGCTGTGTGGTTCAGGGAGGAGGACACAACACAGAAACAGCTGGAGGCAAGATGGCATGAGGAAATTAGAAGAACTGTGGCACAGTGGAGGTCTTGTCGGGGGGCACACACGCAGTGTCGGGAAATGGAATAAACTACAGCCTTGGCTTGGGTCAGATCAGGCACAGTGGGAAATTCCACCTTTAGATAATCAGAGGACAACAGGGTGGGACAGTAAGAGCAGACTGTGAGAGGGGGGAAAGAACCCAAAAACAAACTATTTTTAACAAGTGATGAGATCAGCCCCGCTCAGGCTGCGAGTCTTGGGGCAAACACACCACTGTGGCTGCAGCACTGCACTGCTGACGTGTCCCTGCCGGTTTTCAACTTTTATTTATCCATGTTTGCCGTTTGTGTAACCAGTAAAACCAGTGCCTTCCTGCGGTCGCCCATCGTCTTGTTCAACGTCGTGGTCACTGGGCTGCTCCTGCAGTTATTAACCTACTGTCAGAAAAACGAAAAAGTCTAAACAATAAAAAAAAGGAGCATCGAGAGAATGATCTGACTGCTCCGGGTCAATTCAACCCATGTACACATCCACAGGCCGTCAAACCTGGACACGTTGTAATAACTTAATTACACTAAAGCAGATCAATTATCCGCAGAAGAGCTTTTATTAAACGCAGCAGGAGCTCAGGCACTGTACTGCTCGTTTATTATACTTCACAACGGGCCCTGAGGCAGGCTCACTTCAAACCGCTGCGTATGTGTGTGAACTACACTGTAAGATATTCCTAATTACACTGGCTTCAACCTCGTGTCAAAACACAAAAGGGCAACACAAGCCAAGAATCACCACACAGAAAGATTTATGGCAAACCTGCTGAGACAGCCGTTTCCTCCGCTCGATCAAAAAGGCCTTCAGATGTTAACCTTCAATAACGCAGGTCAAGTGAAAACCTTCGGCCTGAAAATTAACCCCCATCACTTTCTATAACCACGCGTAATGAAAAAAGGTGCCTTCCCACAGCTGGCTAATCTAAATTGTCAATCAGCCGTGTGCTGATGTGCCGTTTCTCTATCGGAGGATAGCGCACACACGGTGAACTCTCTGGGTGGTAAAGAGCAGGTGGAGATAAGAGCTGCTCGTCTGCGCTGCCTGGCAAACACGTGGGTCATCAGATAAAAGAGGCGGATGGATGGCAGACCTGCGGATGTGCTGACTGCTGCTCGTGGCTGATGACTTGTATGTTGTGGGAGGTGAGATGAAAAAATTTAACGATCTCATTGAAAACACGGCATAACCGGCTGAAACCCCATCAAAGGAATGCCACATGTGGCCATGCTGACGAGACGGCAAGAGGTCTGCGATTGGCTGACGGACTCTGATGGCAGCTGGAGGATCCCCTTACAAGGTCCTGTTACACAAAGCTGTGACAGCCGGACCTGTTGCCAAGGAGACGGCATCCCAGTAACCTCCTAATGGTTCTAAGCTTCGCCTGACCTCCTGCTGCCTCAGTGACGATACTGGTGATGAGGGTGAACGAATATGAATATCCGGGGGCTTTGTTTGTTTAAAACATCGATAAGTTACATCCAAATAAAAGAAACTTAATAAAAAATGTTAATATACTGACTGCTCAGCACCAGACAACAAGGAGACACAGTCAGCAACTAGCTTGTAAGCACAGTGAAGGATGTAGCTCCAGAAGAGCCAGAGATTTTCAGAGTTGCGCTCAATGTCAACGTGTTCAAAAACTGTTACCCAAATATTCAGCCACGCAGATAATTATTAGCTGAGTAGGTTTTCGGGTTTCAATTTTGTGGAATACGTGGAGTGCTTCACAGGACTAATCATATGCTTTTAAAACACAGATAACCTACAGTCTACAGTGTCCCTGAAGGCATCTCAAGCATACATTAGCTTTACAGAAGCGCACGCTTCACGCTGTGAGGTTCAGACAAAGATCCAATCAGCTGTTTGATCCTGTAGCAATGAGCATGTGTCACACAAACATCAAAACAGACTGTTGATGGACAGCCGGCTTGTCTTTTAGTTTGTCATCAAACTACTTGTCCATCATTTTTTCATACTGTGAATGTTTACTATACTTGTTACCATGTGATATGATAACTGCCCCTCTTTTATTTCGATGTATCCTGGTGTTTTATCGTGCTCAACATTTATCTGCGTTTTTTTTAACTGCGTGACAACTTCCACAGATCCCAAAAAATCTGTAGAAGGATAATAATCCACACTGTCAGCTCCCTGCGTGCCAAACATCTTGCCTCAGGACATCATCATCACCAAATACTGTTATAAATATATAAAAAAAGCCAAACTAATCTCACCTTTAAGAACCCACTTACAGTTTCTATGTTTTTTAAGGGTTCATCTTAAAATACTCTGAACACAACCTGACGGGAAAGACCTGACTGATCAGTTTTACCGGTTTCTGTATGTTTGGCATCTTTTCTCACCATCTTTCCCCGCTGCTGCGCTGAGCGGGTCTCTCGCAGGGTGAAGACGTTGCCGCACACTGAGATCTCCCTCCAGACGCCCGGTTTGGAGTCCTGGGTGAAACCTGTTCGAGGGTGCATCACCAGCACACCATTAGTGGTCAGCCCGTCCATTTGAGCGTCAGGCGTCTTCCACTTAGCAGCTTTCTCCTGAAGAAACCAAAAACACGATGAATGTGATTAGAATTGTATGACATACAGTATATCCCCCACAACAGATCAGCCCAGTCGTCTAACTATTAACTTTTGCCTTATACTCTTGCAGTTTTTGTACAATTCTGCTTCTGTTCAGACGTGGGCACTATGATGACTGATACTGCTGCAGCTTAACAGAAACAACATAAAAGTCTTTTGTCTTTTACTGAGCATGTGCAAGTTCAATGTTGTTGCCATTTTGAAAGGATATTAGTGCTACTGCTGTCATTACAGAGAAGGACAACATTTTCAAATGTCTTTACGAAAAATAATTTTGGTAAAAGGTTTTGCTCTTTATCAACATGTTACCACGACCTCACGTCATTCATCTGTTATTTTTCTCTGTTTTTTCAAGTGCTTCTTCCGTGTTCTCTCTTTTTATCTTTGTGTTTTCAACCGGCTCACACTCCGCTACACGTGTCTGAGACACCAGTCAAAAAACAGCTCACCCCGAGGAAGATGTTCTTGGAGGAATCGAAGCCTGCGGCGTAGATGCGTGCCGTGTAAGGCGGCGTGCGCTGGCACATGATGCGACACGCAAAGCGGGAGATGGTGCTCTGGACTGACTGAGTGTCTGCGTTACTCTGGCTGCCTGCCACGGTGTCCGTCACCACAAAGTCTATGGGACTCTCTGTCGATCGACCGATCTGGTGGAGAGAGACCAAGATTGTGACTCAGGCAAATTTAAGACCAGACACAAAGATAAGTCACGAATCCAGCTGCACCATAATTTTATAAAACACAAATAGAATAAAAAAATAGAAACAAAATCTGTCAGATGTTATAAGTGGACATTAAGTACAATACAAAACAGATCAGTAAGAATTTGAAATCTAGTACATACAGCTCAGAAGAAAGTGCTTCAAGTTTGAGGGTAAGTGACCTTGATCAGCTGCTTACTAAATCCTTTCAAAAATGATGAGCTTGAGAACAGTGTGTGCTGTGATGATGGGTATTTTTCTGCCCCTGACAGTTATAGAACCTGCATCACCACTGTACCATCATCACTGCAAAATGCAGCCCCCCAGTGTGTTAATGCTATAATCAAGCAAAGAACAGGATGACTTTGTACAAACGCTGTGTGAACTACGTTTATAATCCAAAAACAAAAGCCTTAGCCTGGGCCTGGAGAGAAATATTGTATATGGTGATATGACATCGTGACACGTTTGTCCCAAAAAACACAAAGGACATATTGTGTTTCAAGAGTCCATCTGCTGTCAAACATAATGTGATATGGCAGAAGGTTCACAAAATAAACAGTCCGGTGATTCTTGTCCATTTGAGTTTTACAACGAATCACCAAATAATTAAAAAACAAATGTTCTTATCGTTAGGTTCTGATTTAAATTAGCGCACAATTTCCCACACGACTTACAGCATTTACATTTAGTCATTTGGCAGAAACAGGCAGTCGCTAAGGATTCACATTAGCTTATTTACTATGAGCTTTGTCACAGTCACTGAAGCAGCTGGAGCACATTTGCTCACTATGTAGATAAGGCGACTTCACTACAGTGTCTGCAGCACCTGTTCACTTTACTGTTCGCCGTCTCCCTCATGTCTCCCCTTCAATCTCCCACATCCTTCTCTCCCTCCCCCGGTCACAGTTTGAAAACCTCTGCTCTCACACTTTTTACAGTCCGCCTCTCTTATGGTGTGCAGCCGTGAAGTGGAAAAAGTACGAACTGTAAATTGGTTGTAAAACTTCAGTCCTGGTGATCGTAAAAGCTCAGGTTTGTTACCTGGAACATGTCTGTATTGCTGTCATGGGTGTACTCCACCACCACCGTCTGGGCTCGAGACAGAGTGTAAGAGATGCTGTGCTGGTCTTTGTTGCTTATGGCCTGTTTGTACAGAAGAAAGAATGTGAGGTAGAACAGAAGTTGGAACCTTTCAGAACCTCTAAAGCCGAACCCCTAAAACAATCACTGTGATGAACTTGGTCGTCCTTTATTAAAAAAAAAAAAAAAAACACCTCTCAGTTGAACAACAGATAGACACAGGAAGGGTGGGCTGGGTTCAGTTATGTAGCTGGAACTCAGTGTGTTTCTGGTCAGTCGGGAGGACCACCCACAGGACAGAAAAGGACAAATTACTCTTCCAGACTCTACGACACTGCAGCTAAAAACCTGCCCTGTGTGTGTGTGTGTGAGAGAGTAAAAAAAAAGAGTAAAAATCTCCTTTGAGAATCAATTAAGTGCAGATGTGAAACCAAAAAACCCCTGTCACACACCCCTCTGCAATCCACCTTTCACAGATTCACAGAGCACTCCGTAAAAACCGCTGCTCCAATACCTTTGAAAAGCTCAACAGAGCCTTGTGCTGGCTCCTGTACTGACTGTGGGACGCCTAAACTCTTTCCTCTTCCTGTCTTGGTAATGCTGTGTGTGCGTATGTGTCCTTCAATGCATGTGCTCATTTAATATCACAAGACAAAAAACAAACAGAATTCTACAAAGGGCTTTGGTGGAGCTGCGCAGGCCAAGTCGACTGAACTGGGTGTGTTTTATTTGATTTCAGTCAAACAAAAGCACCTAAGTAGACGAGCGTCTCTTAGAAGGAGGAAAACAAACGTAGCTTTAGCTGACACGTATGTGTCTTCTTTAAATCTTACCAAGTGTGACTGTAACATGTTTCACGAACACTAGAGCCACAGGAAACGTAAAACATCATCAAAACATTCAGTTTGAAAAGGTCCGACACTGCTGATGTGTCAGGGTTCAATAACTTTTGTTTTCTGATCCCTGGAATGACTATATGACTACTGAACTGTATCACGTGTTCCTGTAGGTTTCTCTGGGCTTGTCTTTAGAGCCTTCAAACGTGTGTGTGTGTGTGTGTGTGTGCGTGCGTGTGTGTGCGTTTCACCTTGGCTGCCTGTGGAGAACAGGCGACGTGAACTGTGCTGGGTTTCACCCCGTTTGCCTTCGGTCTCTTACAAAGTGCAAAGCGGCTTTTACGTCGGCCTCTGTCTCCGTTGGGCAGAGAGCCATTGTACCTGCAACATACACACGTACAGTAAACACATCAACACACGCAAATGCAAATGCACACACACACACACATACATACACAGAACAATAGAGCATTATTGTCTGGGCTGCGCTATAATACACTGGAAAAAGTCATTGTGGAAAATGCTCGAGGCATTTGGTTGCACCTCCCTACATGCTCCTAAGACTACAGTTCATGCACACAAGCACACACACACACCAACCACACAAATAACAGCCTATACTTTTCATACATACTTTTTTTTTTTAAACACAAGCACATTATGTCCACATAAACAACAAAGCCCTCCAAACATAACCCAAGAAAGGCTGTGAAAATAAACACACACAGAGACTCATTTAGCCTGATACACGACTGGGGAAAGGAGAATAAACAGAGGCGTTTCCTCCGACAGAATGGAGTCTCTGTGACTCGCAACAACACTGGGCCTGTGGTGTCTCTGTGAGGGTTTGTGTGTGTGTCTTGCCTAATACACTAAATAGAGAAAACACTCAGAATGCATCCATCTCCATCTACCTTTGAGGTTATCAAGAGTGTGTTTGCATGTTCCTTATCTCCAGCAATAAGAAAAAAAAGCAGATATCCAACCCTCCCAGAATGTCTGCAATGACCATGATGCAGACACCGAGAGCTGGGTAACCCTGGCAATATTAGTGTCTCCTCCACGTAGCTGCACTTTGACAACACCAGGGTGGAAACCCAAACATCAACTCATCTGACTGTCTGTCACCACACAGAGGTTGAAAGATTATACTGTTTATAGTACACATGTTTCAGATAAGCCATCACCATTGGGAAGTTTTATTCCTGCAAGCAGAACCACAGATTTATACTCTAAATATTACCATATACATAAACACTGTTTGTTACTGTAACATTGTTATGACATCCAGAAGCCACAAAAGCTATGGAGTCATCTGCATTTCCTGAAGTAGTTTAATTATAGCTGTAATAAATGCTATGTTACCTTAGATAAATGGACAGCTTTAGCATGTTTGTCACAATAATATATTATTATAGTCTTGACTTCATTGTGAATTGGCTCCATATAAATAAAGTTGAATTTAATTGAATCTGATATTTTTAAAATGTCATAATTAAATATGATACACACAGATATTTGCTACATTTTAATGTTGCGGTGGACAGCGGTCAGCATGGGCTCGCTTATCAATCCCACGTGTAACAAGCAGCAAAGCACTTTGTGTTCCAAAAGCTGTCAATCATGGTCTGCATTCATTTTTTCCCACACTGACCGCTGTTCAACACGATCCTAAAACAGTCAGGGGCATTTAATGTGGCTACTGTAACGTGTGAAAACATTTACTGAGCTCTCCAAAACTTTCAAGGCAAACAATATTTCCCCAAATTTCTAAAGCAAATTTAAGATATCAGAACTTTTCTACAAAAGCAGGGATGCAGTGAAAAACTCCACTGCCCAAATGCTGGACGTCAGCAACAATGTCCAAGTGTCTTCCTAAGAAACAGTCACGTATGCGGTTAACACCAACAAGAATCGAGGTTTGTAAAGCCAAAAAAAAAAAGAGCTGCAACTACAGTAGGACAGCAGAACCAGTCATGCTGCACGGCTGAATGAGCCTTTGCCCAATCAGACTCTCAAAAGAAATCCGCCCACCGTAATGAGTCCAGTAAAGGCAGCACAGGCAGGTTGTAAGAGTGCCCAGCCTGCAGCTAAATGTTTCTCTGAGAGAGCAAATCTGCCGGGATCAAGGAACATTGGGAGGGCTTATGTGTATCCATGGTGAGAGAACAGCCACATCAACGTTTAGGAAGAGTAACCATGGCAAGAGCGTAACCATGGTGAAGTTTGGCCCGTTTCGGAGAGAGGGCAGGGCAGTCGGCTGAAGAAAGACTGTTCCTCGCTTCAAACCCAGGCTCCCGTGGGTAGAAGTAACGCATACATGTGCATACATGTGTCCAAATATTCACATAACAATGATGAAAAAGGCCAAGGCATAACTTGTGTGTGTTTATGTGTGTGTATGTATGCGGTTCTTCATGCACCAAGACGCACAGGAAAACGATGGTCTGCACGTGCCAACATACCACGTTCTTCAATCCCCACAATTAGCAAGAAGGTGTGTGTTTGTCAGCCCGTAGCCTGTAAACACCAGTAAAGCTCTGCACAGCAACTAGCTACCAAGCTACCACAAACCTATAAAACATAAAAACAGGTTATGTTCGTAATTACTGCCTTTGGATGAGTCACAACATAACAAGGTTAGCAGATTTTTAAAAAAAATATGAAACAGTGCTTAAAACATGATGTTAAAATCATGTTTCAATCTAAATACACTTTGTGTGCAGGTGAATTCCCACGACACTTTCTAACCCAAACTAACATTACGTTACTTGAATGCAACGTGGCTCCGCTACTGAACAATCAGAGACACTAAGCCGCACTTTTGTGGAATATGTGACAATTCAGCGCATGTATGTGGACACATCACTTGTGCTAATACGGAATCAGGCGTGTTTACTGAGGAACAGTCTGCTTGGAGAGACTGAAGCGTAATCAGCAAAAAGTGCATGACTATTACACAGCAACAGTATAGTGGCGACCCACACTGGGTTACAGTTCAGCTTTTATCAAATGTTATCAAACCTCAAAAATTCTGTCCATGTTTTTTGTAGCAACAAAAGTCAAAACTAAATGTCAATTCAGTCCAATTGCTGAGCTAATCCAGGGTGACCCGAGGTGGACTAGTGGCACATACTGGGGAAAGACGCTGAACCCCTTCAGTTGCTCCCGGTGGGCCGGATGAGCACCCTGTGTGGCGGCCGTCGCCATCGCCTGTATGTGTGTACCAAATGACTCTGTAAGTCGCTTTGAATACAGGCGTCTGCCAAATGACTAAATGTAAATGTAAATGTAAACATACTGCACCAATTCCAACTGTAAAAAGACGTTCACAAATTGGTCTGATTATCTGCTCATCCATCTTGATAATGATTACGCCACAAACTATGACACATATTCTACTAAACACTTGGACTGAAAGGATGCTAAATTCATGGTCGGCTCAGTGCAGTCGTACTGTATGTCACTTCAGGACTAGTCCGTTTGTCTTGCTGTTGTTTCTAATAATGCTTGTTAGCTGAGAGTCTGGCCTGCGACCATGCCATTTAGAGGAACGCTGGGTACGTTCTGATGATTGGTAGGGCTTCGGAGCGACGCTTTTTAGACAGGGCTGCTGTTTGATCTGTTCTGAGTGCACGCATGAGCATTCACATGTATGCTTTTATTGTACCCGCTGCTGCTCATTTTGTTGAGTGACAAGAGAACTAAACTCGAAGCATTTGTCAGGCTTCCATTTCTTTACCAGCTATAAATTGCAGTAAAGGTAGTTGTAAATGTATGTGGATTCTCCTTCATGACAGGGCCCTCATTACCAGCCTGACACTATTTGATGGTGGTGTTTTATTGAAAGAAATTTCTTTTCACACCCTTTAGATTTCATTGTTGAAAAATGCATTAATGCTGAATTATGTGTTTGACTTGGGAAAAGGCTGCCTGTGTACCAATGTATAAACCACAGGTTAATAACTGGAGGTTCATCCTGCCCCAGAGTGAACAAGCAATGGAATAATTTCTCTAATGAATCCATTCGTGGTGCTAAGCCTTAGGGGCTCAGTCCCGACTGAAGCAACACATAAAACACATACAGTACATTTCCAGCACTGTGCTCAGTAGAGTCTGACTACTCATATCATCGAGCAAAAAGTGCCCCCGATGGCCTTTTAAAAACTGTGGCTTGACCTAGAAATGTGTGGAAAAAGCAGAGCAAATCGGAAAACTGGGGTTCTCCCTTGTAGAGGCTTGGAACTGCATTTCATCGCTCACTGCGTTTTTCCACTAGGAAGAATTTCCACGGTCATCTCCCTGACAATAGCTCCAGCACAACCCCGAACAACAAACTGTGAGTCAGCTGTGAAACCAACTGTGTGTCTGTGCGAGACGTGAAAAAAATAAATCTCTAACTGTCTGTGTCATGAGAGCACAAGAAGTGGCGTGTGAGTATGTCTATGTAAGGAGCCTTTCCGACGTCTGAATTCCACTGTGGAGTGGAGCTGGGAGGGGGAGTGGAATAGACCTTTGGGGAATAAACAGGAGACGGAGAGATAAATGAAATTAAAGGAAGTACTTCACTGTCAGTGTACGTGAGCGCGGGTGTGTGTGTGCTGTGTGTGTTCTCCACTGAAGACGCAGAGTGGCGTGGACAAAGTTTCCTAGAGCTGAGAATGTAGACCTGAGTCAAAACAAATCTCAGGAGGAAGAGAAAGCCAAGGTGCGGAAGATGAATATCCAGTTCTTTTCCTGCCCAAAACTGATTTCATCTTTTGGGATATTAATCAAACACTAAGCTCTGGATCCCTGACTTTTTTTCAAATGAATCATTGACAGGCCTTAAATGCTGAGCTTGTTAGAGCTCGTCCACTGACCAATCAGAGTCGTTCTACTGTATTTTTATTGTATATTTCCCAAGAACAGTTGGCCCTTTTCCACAAGAATCGCTCATTTCTTTTTGTCTCTACTTTCTATTGTTCTTAAGCTGTGATTATTTCTTTAATTATAATGTGCAATGTTAAGCACATAGCGCAAACAGCAGAACAATACAAACTAACCCCAAATAAATGGACAGCTGTGCACATCTGTTTGTAAGTTAAAAATTGACTGCCTTAAACGGGCCCTGTGGACACTTCAAATAAGGAATTAAATTTACATTCAGGGTTTCTCAACAAAGCGCATTGTGTGTATGCCTGTAGCATCACAAACGTGGTCGATGCTTTTCCATCCTTATTAAACATCTGCAAAGGGTTATTGTTCCTTTCCCGTTTAAACCATACATTGTTAACCTCATCGTTTACATGTTAGCATTTACTCCTCCCGCCTTTGTCAGTACAGTTCTACCCTTTGCAAATTTCTACAACTTTGAAATATCGCACTGCCGACTGGATTCAATTGGAACTTTGGTTTAAACTTTGGACAAACCTTAAAAGGGAAACCAAAACCAACAAAGTAAAAAAAACGCACTGATTTTTCTGTCTTGGCAGTCAAAAATGAGCATTAATCTGGTCGTGGTGCATCATACATTAATTATATGTTTTCTCTGACTGGCTAAGATTGGAACAGACAAGCCCAACGTTGTCAGTCTTACCCAAAACGTGTTGCAGTCAATTATTTCACAATTTACCGCCTTCAGTTCATACACTCGAAGAACCACCTTTGGGTTTTAGGTGAACTTTCAATGTATTGAGCTACAACAGCCCACAAACCTGTGACCAACACATCCAACCACTGTCAGCCACGGTTCACAGACCCAGTGACCAAAACACTCAACTGGGCCAAAATGGTTTAAATTCAACACACAGGACATGAAGTAACTAAGATGCTATTTCAAAATGGAAATTTCCCCATTGTGGGACGATTAAAGGTTTATCTAACCTTATCTTAAGTAGTCTTGAGATTATTTATTTTAAGGATAAAGATTGAATGTTATTTAAGAAAACTGCTCTGTACTTTTGAAAAAACCAACAAGATGAGTTTATTTTACACTATTTTAAATTTTCCACACTGAAGGTTTCTAGAGCGGACTAAAAATGGAACACAGCTTCACTAAACTGTGTTCGAGATGCAATAACAAGTGTCTGCAATTTGTTGGTGCTTACCCCAGTACAATAAGCTCCCCATACTTCACTGGCACTTTGATGGAAGCGGTGGTGGAGATGTTTTCCTGCTCGGGGGAGTACATTGGGCACGGCTGATTGAGGTCTAACGTAGGAGGGGAGATGGGTGAGATCCAACAGGGTGACAGGAAGGGGAAAGGAGGGGTAGGGAGGGGGGTAGGTGCTGATCGAATGGTGCACGAGGGGAAAGGAGGACAAGGAAAGGGGAAGGGTCAGCTGAGCCTCAGCTCCACCCTCTCATGCTTCATGTGTCCGTCGCTCGCAGCACTTGTCCTGCAGAGAGACAACGAAAGAGTGAAAACAAAGGTTAGTTCATTTACTCACGTTAATCCAGTTTCTATATTAGTTTATGTGCATTTCTAACAAAGGCAATATTTTTAAGCTGATAACGCGCAAGTAGTCACAATTTGTTAGGCCTTTCTTGAACACGCCCAACGAACATGCAAAACGATGGCGGAAAAAGTGGCAGCAACAGAGTCTCAATAAGTGGTTTCGCCCCTGGCAGCAAAAACCCCAAGCAAAGGGTTTCTGTAGACCTGCATGCTGTAGGTACACTTCAGTGCTTAGGCTCATTGTCCTGCTGCATGACTCAGCTTCTTCTGAGCTTCAGCCTGCAGACAGACACCCCAACATTGTGCTGGAGGATATCGTGATAAACGTGGGATTTAGTTTTACCAACCACAATTGCAAATTGTCCAGGTAAAGAGGGAGCAAATCAGCCCCACATTAAGATGCTCTCTCCAACATTGGTGTTTTGGAGTGTAATTGTGGGCTTTATCAAAATTCAAGCAAGTTGCACCGTTGTTTTTGGAGAGCGGTGGCTTCGTCTTTGGTGTCTTCTCATGAAGACCACTCATGTTTGGTTTTTTTATACCTCAATGAAATTTCTGCGTTGTACCTTTGGAGTAATCAGTTACCAGTAGTGAACGGACTGGGTGCCCACTTCTACGGAGAATAGTCACAGGATCAAATCCTCTCCATTACAGACCACGTGTCTAACTGTGGACGGATACATATCTAAAGACTGTGAGATACGCATTAATCTTCTCATCAGTACCTGAGGCCCCATGAGGCCCCAACCAGTGCAGCCCACCGCAACTCTTACCACTGCTTTAACTAGTTATTGTCAAGTGCGAAAACTAGCACGTACAAAACTGTGTACGGCTGCGTTTTGTACGTGACGTACAAAACGCAGCCGTACACAGTTTTGGTAATTCAAGGGTCTACAGCAGAGCAAGGACAGGACTGAAGTGGGGACTAGATGTGACTTTACTAAGTCAGGTGGGTGCCTGTAAATGCTGACTTGAAAAGCAAACGTGTGCATATTTCTAAATGCACAGGAAATCACAACAGCGCAGAGATAAAAAACGTGTAAGAAACAAGACTTCCTATTACAGGAAGCTCATGGGTTTAAGTTCAACTTGTGACCTTTCTTGTATATCATCCCCTGTATGCCTGGCAGACTTCCCAAACTACAACATCACAGCTACACTTTCAGGCAGCCGTCCACATGTGAAGCAAAACATTTCTCTTACAATTCCCGGAGTGTCTTTCTACAGATCCACAGATGAATAAAGCATAGGAGGTAAAGTGCTGGGAGGGGCTTTGTTCCTCATACAGTCCCATCAGACAGAGTGGGAGAGGTTCACGCAGAGGCCTTCCAAGGAAATATTCTTTTCCGGCACAATGTCAGACATTTTCATTCAAGCATTATTCACTACAGACTAAAGGCAGGGCTTGTTGGAACCAAATGTAAACCCAAACCCTGTATTGCAGTAAGACCTATGAGCTGCATTGCTGATGTAGCTCAAGAAATCCTAACACAGACACACAACTATATCCGACCCATATTACAACGGTAATATTGATGGAAAACGATCAGACACGGATGGAAGAAATCACTCATTCCAAAAGATAAAACGTTGTGTAGCGACCTTTTACAACTCAGTAAATCTAGAGTAATCCCCTCAAAATAAGCACGGGGAGGATTTTTGCGATGTCTACAACGCTACAGAAAATATGTTATAGATGCAGACAAACTGTACAATCAATCATAACACAGTAAAGACCTCCATTATCTTTACTCAGATTGATTAGAGGGTTTTTTTTTTTTTGGGGGGGCGCGGTTTCCTTATCTGATTTGAGCATTTAACGACAAAGGAAGTTGTTGCACAGACCTTAAAGCCCACTGAGGCAAATTTGTGATTTGATCAGTGTTGATACACTGTGGGTGGTGCTGGAATTTCCAACTATGGGCTCTCGCAGCAGAAAAAGCTTGACCTGCAATGATCTGATGAAAACGAAGCTCAGGACAGCACGGAACGTGCAAAGACAAGGGACCTCTATGAATCACTCTTAAATAGTCAATACTACTGTTATTATTGTACATTAAATGGCAAAACATTAGACTGCAGCTCAATTTGGTTTACCTGACATAACATACTGAACAATCCCACATTAAACTTTGAACAACTTGTTTACTGACTTAATTGGAATGACCGGTGAACGATTGTCATGGTAACAGCACGCCGAGCACACAATTATTGTGAAGGAAAAAACATCACATGCATAAAGTATCTACAGAAATGTAGATGCCCCAGTGTTTATGAGCAACAATAAATGATGAATCTCGAACTACAGTAAACCCACAATTCATGAATTAAACAAAATGTATTTAAAAACAAAACGTTGACTTAAAGCTTACCTGTCTTTGTGCATCCTTGCAATCATACAGTACTAATCGTTTTGCAGTCTCGCAGTGCTTGAAGAATCAACACTTAGCCGTAACTCAAATCTGGGTATCTTGTCTCCAAAGTTTTTACAATGTGCTACAAACAGATCTAGTATATTGTGCATATCACACCATCCACACCACCAGTATAGCTGTGAACTGCAAACAGCTCAATCACACGTAGCGTAATAGAGAAAAGGGGGCTGAGGTGTAACAACTGTGGGACAGTTAGAAACCACACCATGGTTCAACACTTGACTCAAGTCAAGACAAGCACTTCATTTACTTCATCCAGCAACTTCCTATTGACATTCTATGCAGAACTCAGCAGGTGGTTGGAATGTTTTTTGCAGTAAATGTCGGGTGGAGCAAAGATGATGTTTATGGTTGGTGGCAAAGAAACAGAAATGCCTTGAGGAATGTGCAGGGAGAAGGAGGAGGTGAGAGTGGGTGGGCTGCAAATGAAAACGTGGATATGAGCCTGAGCCCCACCCGCTCCCCTGACGTGCAGCGTTATCAGTGAATACTAAACGATGTGATCTAAAGTGTTTTCGTGTAAAACGCTCTCTGTGTATATGCACTCGCATGCAGACAGTCCGGTGTCGAGGGAGCTGTTGGCGGAGTTGCCAGGAATTGATTTTTACCTATGGATGCAGACAGTGAAGAGCAAAAGAAAAACAGACCTCCGTGTTGTTGAGTTCTGTTATTTAACACATGTCCCACGTGCAGGATTTTATTTCAGTCTCAAAACTCCAACCTTTCACCACATAAAAACAAAACACAAACAAAGACAGACCTTTCTTTTTTCTCAAGTCCAAATTTTCTTTAAATTCACTATTCATTGACCTACTTCATCCTCTTGGGTTATGCTGTGAAGCATGTCTGTTGTTTAAATCAGCACTGGTAATTAAAAATGGTGCAGATGAGTGAGTAAATTGTTTCAAATTGGCGTCTCTAGCACAGATGTGATTCTGTACATAAATGGGTGTGTGTATCATTTCTAAATGGGCCTGACTAAGCGTTTGGCCTTTGCAACTCTGCATGACACAGAGCTCGGTGTGGCTGTGTGCCAACTGCTGCTTAGCTACTGAGACACACAGTCCTACAACAATAGTTCAGGGCCTCCGTGTGACTGACTCCGCCGGTCAGGGTCACTGATTGCAACAGTGTGGTGCTGACAGCAGGAACACAAACCTCACATTTTCAAAAGCCCTTGTGAAATTTCACTGCAAGGAGGCGTGGATGACACCTGCCACCGGCTGAAAACAGAGCACAACGCATGAGAAACAAATGCACAAGCACACGGGCGAAAGAAAATGTATATAAATCTTCACGTTAACGCGGAAGCCGGGTAACAGCTGCACTTCTCCTCCAGCTGAGACGCATTGCTACATGTCAAACTGTCCTAGTTAGCATTTGCCAAAGAGCAACACACAGCCATGCATCAGCCCACCATGTCATGACATGAGTTAGCAGAGTTCTCTGCAGGGCCTGGGTCCTGCACAGGGCTTTCATGTGAAAATTCTGGCATTATGGTAAGTCAAAGGGTGACACACTTTCAGGATCACAAGGCACGGTTCTGTGGAAACAAACAACTTAAGGCAGTGTTTCACTGCTGGTAGGTGAGGAACCAAAAATAGGTCAGAAGATATAATAGAAAAATACATTTAGGTGCCAACTGATCAGAAACCTTTACTGCACGGCAAAGATAAAATGGAAGTCTAGACACATAACTGCCTTATGGCTGCGAGACTCTTATGACACTTATCTCACCATGTGTGACATCTGTATGAAACACAGCTAATATTCGCCAAGGGTAAAAGTAGGATTTAATACCTAGTCTAATTATAATACTCAATTTCCAACACATAAATAGCCACAGGAGGAGCTATAATGACAAAGTAGCTAAACTGGCTGATCCAAAATAAATAACTAAATAATTCTGTTCTTTTTTGTCCACTTAAGGTGGCAGCGCACCACTCTCCTTAATGACACTCTGGCTCCGTATGCGAGTGAAATTATGATGTGGCGTCCAGGTTGGCAAAGTACGTACGTTAACTTTCCAAAAACTCCCAACAAAATAATAGGATTTATTTTGCCTCATACCCATGATTATTCCAATATTATTCCAACCATATCCAATAAAACTTAACTTTGTAAAGTGTTTTTTGATAGTGGCATGACAAATAAAAAGGTAGGCAGCAGTGGTCATTGGGGAGAAACCCAGCAACTCCACATGATCACAGTGAAATCTGAAGGACCAGAGCAGCAAATTGATATTTAAGGGGAGAGTTATATCATACAAATATCGCACGTAGTTAACACATGTAAAAAAAGGAGCATTCATTAACATGTACAGTACCTCCAGTAACACATAACATGTGAGTGTGGTCACACAACACTGAATCATTCCCATTTGAAAATGACGTGACTATGAACACACATCACTCCATCTTCAGATCACAACAGTAACTGAAAAAAATGACCCGCTTTGCATTGCCATAACATTTTATCATACCACATATTTGAAACAATTAGCTAATCAAAAATTAGTGCTAAATTTGTGAGTAATGTCTCATATTCATATTTAAAATAAGTAAAATAAGCACGGTATCAAAAAGACTCAGCAAAGGATTGAACCTGGAGCTGAAGCCAAACTGGATGGGGACATCCGATTAGAAAACAAATACTGTGAAAAGCAAATAAAGCAATTTCAAAAAACAATTTTAGTTACTGCAATATATTTGTAGTGAGACTGTGTCAACATCAGGTAAGAGATGGACACAGGCATAAAGAAAACCAGGACCCTGGTGCAACATCTTTGTTACTGGAAAGTGGTAATACCATCCTCCTAATAAAGTGGGTCATCTGATCAATAAATAATAACAAATGCCTGGAATAGCCTCAGTGAGGAGGACATGTTTCTGGCTTTCTGGACACACAGAACTGTTTAATGAACAACACCTGCTGCTATTTTTACAAGAAAAACACAATTTGGCTAATTCATGTGTGTGAACTGTGCTGTATTTACTGTAATAATCATAAAAGTGTGATTAGCTCTCTATTCTGGGCTACGATTATAATAAAGTACTTCCTGAAATCAAACCCATCTTGCCTGTGTTTTCTAATATGTCTTGACTTAAAAGGAAGGGCATATAATCACACTAAAGCAAACTGACCAGCTGTTCAGAAACCTGCAAGTTCTGTTATGACACTCAGAGAGCTGCTGATATTCTGCCTGCAGGGCTAGAGCACAGTTTAATACAACACAACGTAGGCTTAAAAGAGACAGGAGTTATGTTAGTGCAGGTATGTACAGGCAAAAATTTAAAGTCTAAGGGAGGAAAAAAGTCAGATCGTCTTATTACTTGTGGCCGTTGTGATCTTTGTCAAAGCCCTCCATCAAGAAGGTCATCAGATACCTAATCATCCCAGTATTACTGGCTCTTACCACATCCTCAAACACTCTGAGGCTTTCAAGGCGTCTCCTACCTTTCATGTTCCCTGCGAGTGAGAGGCTCTGAGCTCCCCAGCTGCTCCACACTGAGCAGAAGAATCACACGTGGTCGTAAAAAAGCGACAATTTCCCAAAAACCGACTCTCTCTCCCTCTCTCTCTCTGTCTTACCCTCCTCTTCAGGCTTTTCATCTTTACATCCCTCGTGACAAACAGCTCGTTTGATGAATAGATCGTGATGACAGAGGAGGTGAGGTATGCTTTCACTTCTTGGGGTTATGCATACACAAAACTAAGACCCCATTATCGCTTCACTGCAGTGCCAAATATCATTTTCATAGGTCCTATACCCGCAGCTCATTTTACAAAGACGCGCTCAGGTCTAGGTAACAGCCCTGACGAGATACATTTACCGAAGCATCAAAGCCCCATGTCATTTCTGCCATCATTTCACGCCCAGTTCTGCCCGAGATTAAAGCAAAATTACACATTGTTGTTAATTTTAGGGCTACATCGATGAATTCACTGAACATTAAATGTGATTCATTGCTTTGCTTCGTACAATAAAAGACTGTGGTAGCCTGTAAACCAGGACTGTCCTGGACACCACTTTTTGGGCTCAGTGCATCGGTGCAAACAGTCAGAAAGTCTTCCAAGCTTCGGGGAGTGGGGGTCAGGTGGGCCACACATAAACAAAATGGTGAGAGTTTTATTAACTTATGTGGTTTGACAGTATCATATCCAACCACAATCTTGTTCTGAATCTACTTATTAAATACTTTGAAGCGTTCACCACATGTTTTGTCACTGCTCTGTGATGTCCATTAACCCTGTCATCACTAACTTTGACCATCACTGAGGGGCTGGTGCTGCAGCTGCAGGAGCCATAGAAGCTAAAGCAAAAGGAAAAAAAACCTTCCTATTTACCGCATGTCCACTGAAGTATTCGCTCGTGTCTGGCATCCACAACATACTTAACAGATAAAGACAACCCTGTTTCGTTAAAGGTCACAGAAACTGTGGAGCTCAAAATGAAACCTCTGCGATAATCTGAAACCAACATTTGGGATTAAATTATGACAAAGGTTTGTCATAGTGCAGTTGTCTCTTTTACTGTGGACCGTGTATGTTGTTCCACCTTGTCTGCTCTTAAAAACCATTAACATCTCAATCGTGTGTTATCAAGTATTTATATATGGGACGCACTAGGAACCACAAGCACATGACAAACAAAACCAAAATCAAAACCGACGTCAACAGACCAAGAAAAATGAAATTCCTTCGCTACTTCACAGAGAGTGGGTGTTAGCCTACTTTCCAGATGCTTTAATGGTAACAATGGTGGTTTATGGTAATGCCAGCTATCATACGTGCTCCCGCCCACATACATACTGTGAAACACGGGTTAGGTTTCTATTTGTAGGTGCTAACGCGAGCCTCGTTGCATAAAGACTGGTTACATTACTGTTCAGCCTAGAGGCCGACCCAAGGGATTTCCCTGTTAGAAACAAATTAAAGTGATGACACGGCAAAATACACAGGAAGCACGCATACACAAACAAATAAATAAAAACTGTGAGAAATAACTTCATGCAGGGTTACTTTATTTGAGTGAAAAAAATAAAAACTTTAACAGATCTTCGCACTGCTGAGAATCCGCCTGGCCTTTGTCTCCTCTTACTAACAGCTTAGCTTCCACTCCAAGGAGCACTCCAACGGACTTAACCCGTATCCTGTTTGGAAAGCGAGGTCAGTCTTTCAGCTCAGTGGAAGTGAAAAGAAATATCTGTGAGCTTAATGTCATGGCCTCAGGAAACAAGCCTTCAAGGGAAAGAGGTGATTACTGCTATACTCTAACCAGGACAAAACAGAAGTAGAACGATCTCTTGGGAGGAATGACTGCAAACAAATGCCTCAAATCAGAAGCATACATTTCCTGCGACAAACACCAGCTGCTTGGTGGGAGAGCCAACTAGCCAGCAAGTCTTAGCCAGTCGCCAGCTCGCAGACAAAGACCGTGTGTTCTCCTAAAAAAATGATAAAATGATAGCCTCTGCCAGATTTGGATTTGCCATTCAGAAATGAGTTTTCCAGCTAGTCAACTAGTGCTCAATGTGCCAGTTCCCAATGAGTGAACGGGACCGACTCCTACAGTAACTCCTCATCTTAAATAGAGATGGAATGATGTTTGTCTAAGGAGAACGATATAAACTGTTTCATATTCACAGATTCACATGAATATATTCTGCAGATTTTTAGACATAAATCCATAGCCTGAACCCTGGCAAAAGGTTTCATCCCTGCTGCAGCTATCAGGCAAAACTCAACGACAGATAGCAATGCAATTAGAAGAGAATGTAAAATTATTCTGATGAAGGTAGCGGGATTAAGAAAAAAACCTCATTGAGCTGATTTAATAAAATGAGGAAATAACCCAAGATAAAAGGCTTCATGCAGTTTCAGGGATAGTTTTTTACTTTTTCCAGATGATGACTAAAATGGAGCAATGTGGCACAGCATGAAGTTTGTAGCACTGTAGGAAAAGGGAGGACAGGAGGGCCTGACCATAAACCTCATCCTTATAAGTGGTACTTGTCTAAAAACAATTTCACAGCACCCAACAACAAGTCAAAGCATGTGTTATCCCTAACAATTATAATTAAGTATTTTGGATATTTCCGTTTGAGTGTGGTAGTCTGTGTGTGTGCATCAGTGGGGATTTTAATCCGTTGTGTCATTTTGTAATGCAAGTGAAGTGCGTTTGTGCGCGCATATGCAAGTGTTTGTGTGGTCACAACCTCGTTTTCAGACGCCCTGGGTCTGGTCTCTAGTGTGTAGAGTTGCACGGTTAGATCAGTAGACAGGGATTGGTTTGCACACTGTGAAGATTAGATGCTGGATGACTCGGAAACTGATCTGCGGGGATGAGGGGGAGCTGGCAAACCTGACGCCAGATGCTTTTGTCCCCCCTCCTTTCAGTCTCCTTCATGCTCAAAGTTGTCAGATCGATGAACATGAACAGATGGCATTGGCATTGCAGAACATGAAAAGACAGAGGAATGACGAAGAGAACTCCATCTTTGTCTCATGGGACGTGAAAGGAAATGTTTTTTGTTTGTCCGGCATTTTACCAAAATGCATTGTGAGTGAGAACATATACAAGTGAGGTTCCACTTTATCTATGCTCCATTGTTAACGTTGACATTGAAACCTGTGATGATGAAAAAAGTTGAAAATCTAATTTTCTTGCAAAAAACTATATACAAACTATATACAACTACGTTTTCAAAGAGTAAACAATGACTAAGATTACTTGTTATTTGAAGAAACAGTTTTGTTTCCGACAATACACAGAGAATTGGACAAGAAGCAGCAGTAAGACAACTTAGGCAAGCTATGAAAGCATGCTGACATTTATAAAAAGCTAATCTAAACTTATCAAGTGTTGTAGATGAAATATTAGCATCACTTTCACTCATCTGAGGGAGTGAGTTGGTTCCAGGATTAATGTTAGTCAATCATCTAAATCTTCCCCTAGACATTTGCTAAAGAAATACCACTATGAAACTTTAGCCTCTACTTTCGAGTTAAAGTTCAGTTCTCATTTTCAAAACATCCCACTGTGCTTAGATATTATTCCTTTTTTGTTTTTACGCCTGGATATGACCCAACACTTAAATTCAATATTTATATTCTCCTACACAATACATCTACGCCGTACACTTAAAGACTAAAGTGGGCCTACTATTAGAGCAAAGCAATTTCAAAAAGACATATTTGACATCTGCTCCACATTAAGTAAATATATTCACAGTACTGAGCAGCAGCACCACCGAAGAGGGGTGCACCTGCAGAATGTTGCTGGAATATAGGGAAAGTGATGTAAACCAAAGCAAACAGAATCGAGCGATGTTCCAGAGGACTGCTGGTTACCTGCCAAACTGAGTGAATGACAACAGGCACTGTGTGGAAAAATCGCAGATTTGCCAGCGTCTCACAAACAGCTGTCATTTTTCCAGCCCTCTCTCTTTCAGTGGTGGGATCTGAGATTTCGCTTCAACACCTCCACTGTTATTTGTTTTACACTTATGGTAAAGATTTGAATGTCTTTAATTATATCTGAGCTGCTTTTTCCTGACTCGAGTGGGAAATGATCGGACTCATTTTCATTTGCACAGCAGAATTTGGGGAAAGAAAATACAATCTTCAAGCTCTAAATAAACACACAATAAGTACAGTGCTGTAGTAGAACACTTTAACAAATGCAATGCAGAGGAAACTATAAAACCAGCAGAAGATCTTAAGAGAGAGGGAAAAATCACTGCTGATGCAATGTTACATAAAATTAATGCAGCATGAATTACATCTTTAAAGCTCAGCTGGGTGAAAAAAAACAACAAAAAACTGTGCATTATCAATACAAACCAGAGTGTGAATTCCTGGCATGTGTTACAGAGTGGGCGCTTTGACACTAGAATAATACAGTGTTAAGGTGTGAGTGTGTGCATGGTTAAAATTAATATGCATTTTATTATTTTACAGATCAGCTGGGTTGAGTTCTATCTAACCAAGACATGCTTCTAGCCATTCTGCTCCAAAGTGATTTACAGAATCAGCACATCGATGCACACGGAAGTCCCAATTCCCTGCCCACTCACAGACAGGCACACACTTCTCATGTTCAATGGTCCCCGGAGGTGAGCACACAGGAGTGTCTGTGTGACTGTGGTCCAGTATTTACAACAAGATGGACTGAAGAAGCCCATTGTCGGGATCACAGGAGACCTGTGACACGTGGCTTAGGAAGACGGAAACATCTAGATGTAAGTACAGTATCACCGTCAAAATACACTTTAGGTACCACAATGTCAAAGTACTAATTATCAAAACGGAAGTACGTTTTTTTTTTATTTTACGATACAAGTCAAGTCAATTTTAAACTATATAGCATTTTTCATTCACAAGGCCCAGCACAAAACTAAGTTGACCGCTATTTTAAAATCAAATCAACATCGCATAATAATCAAAAGGTCAAACTTTGCTACACTGGGCTTTACACTTTAAAAAGTAAAATAAGCAAAAAACTTCCCAAAAACAATTAACCAAGCAAATTTTCAAATAAGCCACAGATCGCTGGATCACATAGCATGTTATTGGCACAACCCTAGAATGCTGATACATTTCCTGTTACCAAGCCCTAATCACAATGACAAGCACCAAGCACATTGTATTGCGTGTTCCACATTAAGCTTCTAGCAAAATATTCTGTACAGTTTACTCTCTGCAGCATGGTAACAACCACTAATTAAAGCATGATTCAAAGAGCCACCAAATGCACAGCGTATCTGTCGTCACTGGCTCTGATTTTGTTTGTCTGAATCACAGAAGTTGAGCAGGACGGTAATTCCTTCTGGATGAGAGTCTCCTACAGTAAATGCCATAAACACAGATGTGAATAAACAGTAAACGTGCTGTATGATGAGTATTCTGCTTACTCAGAACGGCACACACATGCTCTTTAACGTGGGGAATAAAAAATTAATTAGCTTCAACCCATCTGCCACTTTTGTGTGTGGTAGGTTAAACTTCCTTCATTATTACGGAAACAGATTACGAGCCGACCACACTTTTGTGGGTTCTGGGCACTCTGGAGTAACCATTAGCCTGAAACACAGAGGTTATAAACCCTCATACAAACCAGACCACTTCCCCATGTGCTGTTACCAACACAGGCTACATACACTCAAATTGTCAATGTTTTGCCATGCTGAGCTACTTTTAAGCGGCTCCTCTGTAGCTGAGGCTATGACAAAAGTATTTAGTAACAGCGCAGATTAGAATAATCCACTTGGGTCTGATTCCAAGCTCTTGACCAGAAAGTGATGCCGTAACAACACTCACACTCATCAGCTGTAAACAGCAAGGCATGAAATATGTGGAGCAGGTCAGGAAAAGGACTTGAACATTAGAAACAAGGTGAGGAATGTTAATCTGAGCCGTGCTCCCGAAAGCAGACGCAGACAAGGTGAAGATCGCACCGAAATCCACCGTGCCTCACGCGTAACAAAACTAAGCCATGGCGACACGTTTTGAAATCTCCCCTAAAGGAACCAGGCTGCTGAAAAAGGCGGAACGCCTCACACTTCTCTGACCGTTTGCAGCCAGGAACATCACATGTCAACAAGGGGAACAATCCCCAAGGCCAACAATACACATTTTCATCTTCAAAAGCACTTCAAGTACACCGAGGTCCTGATCTTTCCTAGACAGTGTGATTCCCACCTCAGCTCTCCACTCCACAAAAAAGAAGACTGGTGCCAGACCTTTCGGCGCCAAAATCCTGCTGAGAATTTCATTAAGTAATCAACACAAACTACTGGTTGCTCTGGAGGCTCCAAGAGACGCGGATCCCCACAAAATTCAAGAGCTAGGCCCGCTCCTATAAAAACAAGGTTCTCGGTTTGGGCCTGAGGCACTGGATGCCTGGACGTGTCCAGGGTCAGCCTGTCTGCACACTCAGCGGACCAGAATATATGTCAGGTACTTACTGAACTGTGAAAAGTGGTGAGTTTGACTCATGAACAGTGTGTCATGTCATGCCAATGGTTCCTCCTTTCTGCTCTGTGCTATACTGTTTAAGAAAAGCAACGTAGGACAAATAGTTCAAAACATTTGCTGTTCCTTTTTTTAACTTTGATTTCAATGAATAACATTTAGAAAAACTGTGAATCAGACTTCCCAAAACCTAACTTGGGCTGCCCTAAATTAAAAAGAACTGGAATAATCCGGGATTCCCAAAAAAATGGCTAACACACAAAACCCCTTTTTGTCTAAGCAGTGGAAGAAATTAAATCTGCTGTATGTAAAGCCACCGATTCATTTGTCAGACATTTCCAGAAACAGCCCTTGAGCTCGATTTGATGATTTAAATCACTAGTTTCTCAATAACAATGTGCTAGCTGGGGTGCATTTGTTAAAATGGTTTATAAATCCAAAGACTAAATCGAACAGGACCGTGCCACAAAGCCACAAAACGTCACAAGCAAGTCTTATGTTGCTGAGACAGTTTGCTTGGAGCGTTACTCATTTTGTAAATACCATAGGCTTGCTGTCTGTGCTGTGTCAGAGCAGCCTACTGGTTTTCCTGTAAGCTGCGCTGTGAGAGGGAAGGAGAAGAAACAGAAGGACCAGTGTTCAAATTACAGTCTCATCAATGATTCAGTGGGAAGAGCAAAGACAGATGTATGCACACAGACAACAAACAGCGCTGTTAGTGGATGTCCAGCAAAGACGTCCAGCCCCACGTAAAATCCTCGACACTGAAAAATACAACAGGTGCTTCTGGAGCAAAGCATATGAAGTGACCTTCCTAGTAACAGCAGAACACACTTTGTTGACACCAAGAACTGGAACAACTTGTGAAAAAAAAAAAAAAAAAAAAAAAAAAAAATCGGCATTCATCTGCATTCGGTGCACTACATGGAAAAATACAAAGCTTTTATTAATCTGCTCTTAACACATGGGACATTTGCAAACAGATTTGTTGGACTGTAAATAACTGACAAAAGTGCCTCGATGCTCATTGCTGCAAGGTGTTCTTAAGGTCACGTCCTTCACAAATACATTTCAGTCAGGATTCTATCTGAACTGCTCTGCTTTCTGCCATTTCAGCTGTTTGTGCTACTTTCACAGGCCTTTTACAACATTTTAGAATCATATCAGTATCTGGCACCAGTGTGAACACTGCTAAGGTCCTAAACTGCCGTGCGTATGCACGTTTAACTGAAATGTGAGCTGCCTGCAAACAAGAACAACAACATACTTTGTATGATGCACACACTTAAACTCCTCGACTACAATATTTTCCTTCAAGGTGATCTTAAACAGAAGCTTCACATTTCACATCCTTCAGTAAATGCCCAGCAAATCGGACACTTCCTCTTTTTTTTTTTTATTCCTCCAAGCTTATTTTTCCTGGGCTGCGAGGTGCAGACACAGAATGATAACAATGGGTCAGAGTTCGGATAAGGCAACATGTGCAAGTGGCCCAGATGCGATATGAAAAATCAGATTTGTTCAGAAGCAGATCTGGGTAACTTGAAGGCAAAAAAAAAAATCTTTTTTGGGCCACTTCAGCATGTAGTGTGTTTGCCAAATGAGAGATGGCACATGCAGTATGTTTAAAAAAAAAAATCATACACACTATTTCATCTCAGCTGTAGGCAAAACACTGTCAAACTGAAAGCTCCTTCACTGTTAGTGAAAGCTGAATTTCTCTGGGGAGGCAAGAGGAACGGTTTATGTAGCTCTAATTGTGCTGCACCTGGTCATAGTTTGTAATCATTAGCCTCTTGTCCCACCAAATGAGAGAAGCTGGTCCTTAGTGCTGCTAGCATTCAGGCTTCGGTGGGGTCAGTTTGGGCTTTGGCTGTGCTTCCATTTCAGACGTCTGGCTCTACTTTCAAGAGTTTTAAAATTAAACAGACTTGACATTTCTGGAAATAAGTGGAACATAAAGTTTATCTTTGGTCTAAACAACAGTTTTCTGTATTATGTGATAAATCACACTTAAGAATAACCAATTCTACTTGTGTTTCCTCTTTCTGCAACTTTCTGCCGTTGCTATGTTGAGCACAAGGACCCTCAGACTTTTGATTATTTAATGGATTTTCAGCAATTACTGCGCAGTCTTTCTCTGCATTGACAGAAACAGCACAACTCCCCAGGGAAGCAACAGCCTCAACAAGTTGCACACACACAAGCTCGTCTCAGAGAGGAGGGTTGGAAAGTGAAGCAGGAAATGGCAATCATGCATGATCAGAGGGGAGTTGATAATTACAGGTCTGTCTGTACATGTGAAGTGTCTGTGTGTGTGTGTGTGTGTGTGTGTGTGTGTGTGTGTGTGTGTGTGTGTGTGTGTGTGTGTGTGTGTGTGTGTGTAAGAGAAGGTTATATCAGCAGTTTCAGCTGCAGTCGTGTGAACACACTACACAACACGGAAACCACAGAGACAGTATCTGGAGAACACGCACACCCTCACTAACCTTTCTTTCACATAACCTCAACTGGGCTTTCAGTTTCTGCTTGTCAAAGAGGAGGAATATAATTGTGATTGCAAAGGGAATTTAAGGTCCACACAGAAACAGTCTGTGGTTTGAATCTGAAGGAGAGGTGTCAAACAACTCATTGGACACACGCAATACAGAAAGATGACAATTTGAAAATGCTGTTCTGTCTCTCTCAGCAGTCATCAGAAGGAAGCTGACAGCAGCTTCCACTTGATAGCTTTTGTCTAAATCTAGAACATTTCAGCGCTCTACCAGCCACATGGCAAATGGCACATAACAAATCACTCTACAGTAAATCTGGTCACGCAGTAAAACAGAAAATAAAGTGAATTGCGCGATGCATTTGTTTCCCTTAGAATGGTGGGTACAGCTTACAGTACATTCATTTAGTATCTACATCACAATGTATCCAGACTGCTAAACATGCACTGTAACAAAGCCGTGTAAAAATGTCATTTTTGGGAGTAGACTGGTTCACACAGCGTGCATAATGAAAATGTACGCATCAAACAAGTGTCAAAATGGACAGAAAGTCCTTAAAGTACAAAGAAGACAAATCCAGCTGGAATAAGAATGGATGAATGTTTGTTTCCTACTTATCTGTCAATTATTTTCCTCATTAAAAATTATACTTACATTTCCTCTGATGCTTTCTATTATCTGGCCTTTGGCCTAAAACCTAAAAATATCTAATTATCAATAATTTTAGAGCGATACAAGCAACAGATCCTCAAAACCGAAAATCTGGTACAAATAAAATGGAATTGTTTTATTATTAAAAGAACTGCAATTTATTTCCAATATCCCATGCATATGTAATAGTAAAAATAAGGAATTGAATACTGTTTATACGAAAGCCCACAAAATAGATGACTGTGATAGATGACTATAATATACAAAACTAGTACTACTAAAATGAGTGTGTAACTATCTAAAGCAGATGTTTAGATGCTTTTTCCATCATGGGATAACATTAGTCAAAAATTCATTCTGCAACATGACAGCAAGCACAAACACACAGCTTGATTCCTGAGAGTATAAGACAAGAAGAACAAGCAGTTCTGCAACACATGCTTTGGACTCTGAAGACACTGAGACAAGCTAAAAACCACAGAAGAACTGTAGCAACGTCGCCAATCCTTGGAACAAAATACCTGTTTTTAACGTAGGATGATGATAAACAACAAATAAACGGTCACAGCCTTACTTTTGAATGCATCCTCACATTACCTTTTGCCCCGTGAACGTTTGCACATTTCTGAATATACTGCAATGACACTGGTCGCCCTCAACCTAGTAACAGACAGAAACAGTAACAAACATTTTCACAGAACTCTGACATGGATAAAAAGGAAGCTATTCATAAATTCAACTGGCTTACCATAAGCACTAAAGCTGCCAATGACTACTGACCTTTCTGAAATGCACTGAACAGCCTCACTACGTTTATTATTCACTCCTCCCTCACTTTTCTGGCTCAGGTATTAACAGCAGGGGAGAAACCTTGATGTTACTTTCACCGACTAGTAAGCAGATGAAGGACTCTCCGTTACTGGGTAACGGGGAAAAATAAATAAAAGGGATGGCAGTGAGAGAAATTATGTTTCATTTTAATAGAACAAAATGGCTGACCATACTCACCCCTGTGCAGAAATAGAATACTAAAATAGCTCTTTAAATAAATAATAAATAGTCTCCTCAGAAGAGCAAGATTAAGACAGGTGGTGTGATGACGGATGTAGGCGCACACAGAAAGAGAAACGACTGCACATCACTGGGCAATTTGCATTAATGCCTATGTGAATGTGTGCATCTTTTACTATGCAATCCTTGCATGTGTGTTCATATTTTAATAATTAATGTGGCTTGCACATTACACATTTCCCCATAACCTTGAGTTTACATAATTCATATGGTAATATGGACGTCTGGTGACCAACAGGAAGCATCTTATGGCACTAGATAATAACAGAAGGAAAGTGGAGAGATTTGGCTGATGTTTGTCTCTCTTGTTTTGATGTACACATACAATACTTTTATTTCTTATACTAGGTTCTAGTTCTAACATGAAATCTGTTTGACTGTTATTTAGAGCTGCAACAATAAGCCATTTCAGTAATTAGTTCCAATAATTAATTATTCAGAGTCAGAACTACTGAGATAGACTGGCGACCTGACCAGGGCACACCCCCCATTTGCCCGATGAGGGCGTGGATCAGTTCTAGCAATCCGCGGACCATTAACGGGATAAGCAGCTAGGATAATGGAGTTTCATTTTCGAAGAGGTGGCTCTGATGTTTTGGCCACCCAATTTAAAATGAATGAGGTGGCCAAAACATTAAAACCACCACTTGTTACAATGCATTACAGTAAAACCCCATTACCCACTACCCACTACCCCTGATCATTTATGTGACAGTATTTTGAGTTTCAGACCCCATAAATCAAGACATCTGAAAGATCACCTCATTATTAACCAAACAACTGTTTGATTAGCCCCCATATATTATTGGTGAAGTTTCTGCATTATTAAATACAAGGACAAAGAATATCATTGCTGTTTTTGGTTTTCAAAAATGAGTATAGATAAATCTTTAGTATAGATACATTTTTTTTACTCTTGGTCAGATAAACCAAAATACCACTATCAACAATAACTTATTATAAAAAAAAAACCGATAATGAAAATAATCATTAGTTGCACACTCGTTTTAAGGCTTATCCCAAGGAAGAAAGAGACAACAGAAAGAGAGCAAAGCGATCTGGAGTTTCTTGGTGACTTCTGAGTTCAGTCAAAGGTTGAGAAGTCGCACACATACAGTGGGCCATATGTTGCAAGCTTGTACAAAAGCAACTGACAAGGCGAGTATAGGCGAATATAAGAGGACTGAACCGAGCACAATCTGCCTCAAGCAACACTGTGGAAAAACGCTGGTGGTTTAATACCTCCCATTTTTTCTCCTCTACCTCGCAGAAACAAGGCCATAAAAACGTGCCCACTGTCTGACCCACTTTCCATGACAGACATAATCTCCCTTCCCTAACTTCAGCCTGTTTATCAGCCCAGCAGAGAGCAACGTGGATTGGGAGGAGGGTGCCAAGCTCCTCACACACAGCAGGGGGGAAAGCTGCTGCTCGGCTGTGCCGGTGATTACGTCCAGAGTTTCCCACCGAGCTCCCCCACCTATCCCTGATAAAACTACACATCACAAACGTGCATGAAAAAAAAGATAAATGCAAACACTTCCCAAAACAAAAGTCTCCTCTCACAAAGAGCACACTGTACACACCGTTGAGGTTTAAAAAGGTGCAAACACGTGCGCACAGCCGTTTGACAAGTTGTTGGTTTAAGTTTGAATTTTAAACACACTCAGCATCCAGATGTTAACCACCAACATGGCATGCATTCATCCCTTTCCACTGAGCAAATACGCAATAAAGAGAGGTTTCCACACAGTTCAGTCACCCAATCAAAATCTAAATGACAGTGTTTATTCCATTTGTCTCTTAATCCTTGCTAATCTCAACTCATTTTACAGCCCCTGTTCGCTCTGTACGGGACAACTGCGAGGTGCAACATGTGCAGCAGTGCAACGTGATGTTGATTAAAGTCATTACCACCATTTCCACTGTCTTCCACTACTTTCCAGAATCAGAGCTTGGACACGTTAATTAGACTAAACACACAACACAATCTGGAATAATTTATGAAAATCTGTGAGCAATTCTTTTGCAACCCAAATAATGACAAACGTTTTGTTAAACTTTCTTAAATCCAAGTTTCTAAACATTTAACATTTGAAATTTGACAACAAAATATGAGTAAATGGAGCTAGTTATTGGTCCCACACAACAGCGTCAGATGTCATGCAGTTAATACTCTCAAATGCTTGATCACGTTATGAAAAAGTATACCTCTATTGCTGTTGCTGTACACAAAGACTGCTGCATAGTTGGCATTTTTTTTAAATCCTGATATATATGCAATAACAATGCTGCTGAACCTAAAAAATAAAATCAAATATTCAATTCAAATCATATTTATTACACTGCTACTTTTATTCGTCTTTTAGCCTTTTAAATTAGTTTCATGATCCTACTGGATCGCAAAGCCTGCTGATCCTACAAAAAAAGGCATGTAAAATCTTCAGCTGATTTAAACATTTAGAATAAATCAATAATATGGGGGTTATGAAGTGATACGGCATTCAGCTCAGGCGGAGTTTAGGAGGCCTCCCTGTGTCCCTACAGGCCAGGTTACTACAGATACAGCCAGCACTAAGCCTCCATTAAGACATCAGAGCTCTCCCTGCGATCCTGTCTGACACCATCGGCTTTGGTTTCCTCCCTGAAATTGAGACTCTTAACTATGCTGGAGAACACACACACACACACATACATACACACACGGGCCTGCAGACAACACACCCAATGCAAATGTGCAAACATCCACTCTCCCCAGTTACATGGCAAAGGCCGTGTCCCAAGCACTTCACACTAGAAGTTATCACCATTTATAGGACTGTGAGAATGCTGACTCTAAATAGTCATCGAAATAGTTCCTCCTCATAACAGAGAGGTACTGTTTTAGTAGGTATCAGTGTCGCTTCTCGACTCTTGCGTAATATGTCACTGTTAAATCTGATAGGGACCTATATCATTCACTGTACTCCATCAGCCAAGTTATTAATGCAGCAAATTGACAATTTACAAAAAGACATAGAGCTCTGCATGCACATGATTCTGCTCTATGACTGTGAGACTTTAAATATTTTATTAAACACACAAACAAATTCCTCTATCTATTCTTTGTTCACGGTTTTCTTTAAGATTCCTCCCTCTAAACCTGCTGCAGTCCTCATGCTGGTAGGATTGTCGACAGATGCAACAAGTCCATAGATGCAAAGTTCCAGCATCCAATGTTCTTGTCCAGCTGGTAACTATCATTTAATAGTCATGCACAATATGACATCACATTTACAAAAAAATAAATCACTTCTGCCGGTTTGCTAAATGGACAAAGTCATGCAAGAACGTGATGAACCATGGTCCAACATTTTCAAAAACCCCAAGTTTCCTGATTAGTCATCTCACTGTCAAACAAACCATGGAAGACGGAGCTAGTGCGCGTCTGTCTTCACCGTGACACTTCCACACGGGGGGGGGTCAGCCACCAAACTTCAATCACGTCTTTGCTGACGAGCACAAAGTGGAGAGACAAAGAGGGAAGAGGGAGAGACAGAAGGAGATGGGGGAGAAACTGAAACAAGGGAGGAAAGTGATTCACGGGGAGAGGAGCTTTATGGCTCGAGTCCCCGCATTTGCGTGACTCCGTCTCGGCCGCTATTCTCTTTCTCACCCTCCCCCGCGTCCCCGCAACGGGTCCGTGGGCAGAACGACTACGGCCGCTGCCCACCAGAGGCTTTTATCGTAATGCAGCCTCGGATTTCCCCGGAGATAAACTAAAGCCCGAGCCTAAACAGGTGCATGAGTGTGTGTGTGTGTGTGCATTGCAGGACACTTGCAGCATTCACAGCCCTGTGATGACTTACCTGCCGGGTGATTCCCTGAACGGAGACGAGTAACGTTAAGGATCGACCAGTTCACCGTAACGGAGCCGTTGGCAGCACAAAGCAGCTGACCCCTGGAAAAACACGGCATCCGGTGGCTAGCGCTCCACTAGCCCGACGTTAGCGCGTGGCCGCTGGTAATAATAGGCGGCTGTGCCCGCTGAATGGTGAACTGTGTGTTTGCTGCTGCCCGCGTTTCCCAACTTGCCGAGGCTAGCGAGCTAGCTAACCCGGCACAACAACAAGGTTTCGTCCTAATTTGTCCCCCTCTAACGTCGGCGTCATTTACCCAAAAGGGGAATTAAAGGAAAATGTTCAAAATAAACCGTGGAATTAACGCCAGTGACGACCTGCCGTCGTCCGCCTCGTCCTGCACTTGCGAGTTGCCGACGTTCACCGTGAGACAAAACATCGGCGGTGGCGGAGTTTAAATGACGGGCTCCGCGCGGCGGCTCCTTTGTTGTGAGCATCCAAACGTAAACACACAGCTGACCCGTTCTGCCCGTGCGTGGAGCGCCCGACGTAGCAGAGGGGGCGCGCCGAACAACGCGCTGACGTCACCGCAGAGCATTCTGGGAACTGTAGTTACGTTGCAGCCTGCGCTCAATTAGCAGCAGCTCGTGCAACGGTGCGTGAATATTGTGTTCCAGGTTAACGATATTAATTTACACATTACATAAGAACTGAGTGGGTGAGTAATTACGTCACATAATAAAATGTGTTGCCTATTTTTTACTTAATAAATGTATTCATCAGCTGTTAGTAGTTTTGCACAGCTGGGTGCATTCATCCCCTTATTTTAATGTCAACATTTTTTTAAATCAACATGATATTTAATGGAAATTCACAAATATTCCTTAATCATAAATTATTTAATAAAATGTCATTTTGATTAGTATATCACGGGCGATGCAAACTGCACCAAGAAAATGTACATGTACTTGAACTCAAAAGTTATAGTAACATAATGAAAAGCTACATTGGTGTGCAATTATGCTTATGTAAATGTATTTTGCCATTTTGAAATAAGGGGATGCAAGCTTTTGCACCTAACTGCACTTTTCAGATTTAGATCCTTAACACAAAAATTATGATGTTTTACTGTGAATTAAACAACTGTGTTAAAAAAGTGTTTAAAACAAGAACAACAGCCATTTTTAGAGTTGTTAGAATTTGCTCTTTCACAAGTACAGTATTTCACACATTCTGTTTGTAGTTTTCAGCACAAATATATTCTCCTCTAAAAAAGTAGAACGTGTGAAATCAACATTTACAGTATAAAACTGCTACTAATGATTATATTTATTAATAGAGGAATGTAAATTAAGTTTATATTTTTAGACATTACGTTGTAAACATAAAAATGCCTGAACATTTGAGATTTTCGCCCCTTTATGAGGCTCAGATGAGAAACTTTATAACTAAACTTTTACGTTCATGTTTACAACAGCAGCAGCTTAAAAGGGTTTAAAAAGGAAGCAGCTCGTAGTGAATAAATTGTGATGCATTGGATGGCAACAGTTTTAGATCAGGAAACTACTCCAAGTGCTAATATCCTGCTATAACTACTAGTAGGACTGGAATAGCTAGAGAATGGCAGGACTACTGAGGCCATGGAATTCAGTTGAAGCTCCCACTTGGGACCAGCCACTGCAGCTTAGCGACAGCAGATACAGGGGAGATATGAGGCTGCCTCAAGCTGCAGAGTATTTACGCTTTGTTCAGCCGAGGGTAGGAATTAAAAGCAGCTTAAATAAAAGCAGCTTAAAACGTGTTAGGTCAGGTTAAAGTATGGTAGGTTAGGGCTAGTGTCACCCTGCAGATCTATGATGGCACGGCCTGATAACCCCCGTGGGGCCCGGTGAGGGGTCAGACTGTTACTGCCATAGGCTTCCATAGGAGTGCTCACATTTTTGGCATATTAAATTGTGTGTTGACAACTGCAGGGAGCCTTTTCACGTAAACACTGAACAGTAATTAAAGAGATAATTAGATCATTTATTTAAAGAAAAACATAGAAATATCTATGCAAAATAATTTATTACACCATAAGTAAAAAGTACAGTACAAATAAAATATTGTATTTACATTTTTTATGTAGTTGTATTTCATCAGTTATTTTACTGGACATTTGGATATAACTTTAAATCTCAGAATGCAAAGTACCTAAACACTAAATTCATGTAGCAGATAAACATAGTGGACCGGAAAGCAAAAGGTGCTTTGGTTATGTATAATATGACAAATTTTTAATTTTTCAAAGATCAAAGCACCAAATCTGAGGGTGGCAGGACTTGACTTTGTTCCAGTTGACCTCAGGGCCTCGGGGTAAAATCGATGACCACATCTGTCAAAAACAAAGAGTTTTGAATTGAGATACGACAGACGGCTACGTGCACCAACCTCTAAACACAAAGACCTTCAGTGACTCTCCCGCTTCGTTGCTTCCAACTTTGATGTGAATCTGTGAAATTCAGGCCTCACAGACAGGCATGACTCACTCTCCCTCATACGCACTTTCATGCTCGCTTTCATTCAAAACATACCTTGAGTGCTCAAATTTTCAGCTTGGATAGACAAACCGCAAAGAAACAATATTTGTAGAGTCCTTTCTGGCTATGTCGCCATTTCTTTTATCTTCTTCTGCAGACTGATGGATGCCTTCATTGTTCTCTCTGCTCCTGTTTTCAGGGGCGGTTCTGGAGGGTGGCTAAGGGGCACCTTAGCTGGACCCTACACCCTGGGCAGGTCTCCAGTCTATTTCAGGGCTGGACACAGAGACACAGGTCTTAAAGTATTCTTCAAATCTTCAATCACAAACTTCAACCTACAAATTAAACGCTCTCATCTTCCCCGTAGGACACTGGTTTCTACTGCACAGTCCATGTTTTCTGTCTGTATGTCAAAGGTGCTCAAACCAATCATTAATAAAAGGAGATGTGACTGACATGTAGTGAAAAAACCCTGCATGTTTCAGCAATGTTGTGCAAAGTTATGGTCATATGTGAAATGTATACAGACTGTAAAGAACCTATACATTCAAAAGAGTTTGAAAGCACGTGTGTCATGATCAATGTAGCTGGTGGTTTGACCAATCCAACAGCCGAAGGTGGATTGCAACTTTCAAACAGAAGCAGCAGGTCATTCCCATGTCACAGCACTAGGAACAAACCAGCTTCTAAACAACCAATAAAATGACCTTCCTTCTCCTTGTGTATATAAATACATGGTTATAAATACTTGGTTTGAGTGGGCGACGACTCCTTCACTGTGAGAATGAGTGGAAAAATCAGGTGAAGCCAAGAACAGATTAAATAGAACTTCCCTTGTCGAAATAACACACACACACACACACACACACACACACAAACAGAATACACACAGAGACAGTCTTATTTTTATACTGCTGAGACGCTGTAAAACACACACTTACATTCGCTAATAAAACACTCACCTCTCTGAATGCCAGAAGTGAGCAGAGGGGGTTATGTAAGTTGATGTGTTTTTCATGTCTGTTGCAAAGACTCTGCCTTTCAGGCTTTGCCCTAAAAAACACTAGAAACCGTGTGTGCCTGTATGTTAGACACACACACACACACACACCTTACACAATCCTTGAACACATTTTAATCTGTGTTTGAAGCCTCCTGTTTATGTTGCTATGGTTACAACACCAACACCTCTCATGGACGTTTGCAGGATTGAAAGCAGCAGACACACCTTCCTTTGATTCCATGGGTGGAGGCGCTGCAGCCAGTTCACTTCACCTCTGATGGATGTTTTGACAAGTGCTTCACTTTCCAACAGCCAATGGGCTACACGTCTGTGTGAAGAATCAGGAAATGTTGAAAAATGTGCAGGCACACACAGACACCCACAGGCTGCGTGTGGTCTGATTACAACCCATCAGGTGCATGGTGGATCCAGGCGGTACATGTGTCTTCACACTTAATTCCTGCTCCACTGCAAAATCAGGTTCTTAACTTGCAAAGAAAACAATCCAACATCTGTTATATCTTCATTTAACCTGGGGCAGCATGGTGGAAGAGTGGTTAAAACCCAAGAAGGTACTGGGTTCGAGCCCCTGACCCGATAGGGCCTTTCTGTGCCGAGTTTGCATGTACTCTCCGTGTTTGTGTGGGTTTCTCCTACTGCTAAAAAGCATAGGTCAGGTTGGCCCCTAGTGATGGCAGTTTCAGGACTAACTCTCCATCTGATCATGTGACGCAATTTCATTGTACACCTGTAATATAATGAAAAATATACTTTCATTTATTTAAGCACAAGAACACTCACACCAAACCTCACACCAGATTCATTCCCACTGTACTGCTAAACAGTAAAAATGATCATCAAAGTCGGCAGCAACTACAGACTGGACATGATCACTAAAACTACATCAACATAACCTTTAAACTGCAGCCAGAGGTGCAGAGATACGCTCCCACTGCGTTTAAATGAAATCCGTTTTCACTGTGGCTGATGAAAAGTTGCTTGAAATAGCTGAGCTTCGGCAGTTTTTTCTCTCCACATCACATACCAGGTGTTTGGTTTAACAACAATGTAGTGCAAATTTCACTGGGTGAGTGGGTTATTGCAACATCTGCGTGTGAAAGGAAGCAGAACTGCTCCTGATAGTTTTGACAGACATTGAACTACGACTCGAGGTTTACAGCACGAGAGCGTTTTCAAGCTATTATGAAAGAACGAGGATCAAAATAGGTCAGGCTGTTTTTTTTCACCAGCTCTACTTTTATTTTGGTATCAAACTCCTCAGTTACAGCCACAAAAACATCTGTCTTTGCCCTAATTTACTAAACTCGGTACATTTCCTTAATATGATGTAACTGCCCTAAATCTCAGCAAAAGCATCTGCTCTGGTCCCATGTGATGCTGACAGTGGATGAAGTGTGTGGAATTGCACTGAGGGCAGATTGTTCTCAGCGAGCGTTTTAGCCTTTGTTGTTGTTGTGTGATAAGACCAAAACATAGCAACAGCTGGGCTGCGTTCGGCTGCACAAGGCAGTCAGGAGGACGGCGTGGAGAAGTCTTCACTGCTGTGACAGGATTATGTGGTAGAAACATGCTGCGCTCATGAGCTGCCAAATATTAAATAACACTAGTGTCCCGTGTTTGAGGGGCCGAGCCGAGCGCTGTTGTCATGCTGCCATGGCGACAGTAACCATGCACAGAGTAATGTTTACAGAATGTTTAGCATATCACAAAGCAGACGAAGAGGGTGAGTGGACCAGTGTGTGTGTGTGTGTGTGTGTGTGTGTGTGACTTTAGTGCTGTTTAATGCCAGTTGCAGATATTATGAATGGATGTGCAGTGCAGTGGAATTAGTACTGCACATTCCCACTGAAGTACAAAGTATTAATACTACCACCACCTGAGCAGGTTGCACTGTAAGTTGCACTGTGAAACCGAGTGTTTGGTAGAAACAAAACACCAGGAAGTTCCTCACTTGTTTATAGCGTTCCTTGTTGCATTGCTCACTGAGAATGTTCTAGGAGCGATGACCTTTTTCCCGATGCGATTTCCAAATACCGTGACCCGCCTACATGCATCATGGCGCATACAAATGCAGGCTACAACTGATGACTTGGCATCCGTTTGTGCATCTAGGTTGTAAACTGGTTATTATCAGTTTGAGAAGATAACGCTGCCAAGACAAGGGCCCAGACAACTGGCAAGACGTTTTTCCATCTCAGCTGTTGGTGCATTGGCTGTGTGGACAAGAGACTACACGCATCTCATAAGTTACGCTGTGCTTTTGCAAAATGAGACAACTGCAACTGCTATGAGCTGATCCTCAAATAAGGATATTCATTTCAAGAATACTCGCAGTTGTCTGTTGATTGTGATTTAAACTGCATGTCTTTAAAAACGTGTCCACCACTCGAGCCTAAAATATCTAAACAAATGTTCAGTAGACAGTCATAAAAGTTCAGAGAGTTATTTCTATACTTTAGTTGATGCTCTCTAAAGCTATTTTTGTCTCTTCAGTGCTGCAGATGCTGCAGTGGCTGTTTGCTTTTATTAATATACCAATTTCTTTATCTCCATCAACCTTCCCACTTAAATGCAGCCATGATACCAATGTTTTTAAGGTGTAATACCTCCATATTCACACAGTGTGATGTAATGTCTGTGACTGACCATATGGTGAAATGCAGATGCAACAGAGTGGCACAGCTTCGCTCAGTTCTTCACCAGCCCCACACTAGAGTAAAACACTGCATTGCACCGCTTTCTCTAAATCTCCCACATGATTCAAACACATAAAAACACACGCTGACAAGCGCCCTCAGCAGACCGTTATACATTATAGAGTACAGTATAATGATATTTTAGATGTGGCATCCTGCTGCTGCTGCTGCTCACCCCGAGATCAAACACTGATGGTCACATCTTTAGGAAGCTGTCTCAGGGATGTGGTGGTAAGGAGGAGAAGGACGGTAAGATATAACTGCAGCTGAGAATCACAGCCAAGCCGAACGTTCTTCTTCTTCCCCTTCTTCTCCGGGTCTCTGCAAATAGACATTTCCTCCTCCGGCAGATGTGTTTGGCAACACAAAACAACTCAACACAGCAAACGCAAAGCGTCTGTACGTTTAATTCGCTGAGGGCTTGTTGTTCGTGCCCCGGCTGAGGCGATGAAATCATTTCTCAAATACTGTGCGCCATAAAGTGTGGCCTGCGTTAGGTGGGAAAAGGCAGTCATTTAAAACCGAGTTTAATTTCAAGCTAGAGTAAACTACTGCGTAACGTTTTCAAGAGGAATAAAGAATGGAACATTTTCTAAATATAATTACACGACGCGCTGCACAATGATCCGTGGTAATGTAAAACAGATGGTGAATGGCAGTAACTTAGCTTTGACTCTAAATGTTAGCGGTGTTGTCTTTTAATTAAAGTTTAAAAAACATTTGGATCTACATCGCTAATGCTTTTCTGACATTTCTGAGTTGCATTATTAGCAACGAATGGAGCATTCTGTGCATTTTGTCTCCGTTATGATACTAGTATATAGTATATGTAACACAAACATATCATAAGCTATAGGCCTATGAGGCCTTGGGTGTCATTGTGTGTAATTACAGACACTGTAATTAGTTGGTGTGTCACCAAACACTGTAATTGGCTAAGGATAGACAGCCAGGCTCTCATTTCACACTGAACTAAAGGGGCATTTTAATAGCAGCCTGTCAGGACGGACGTTATTTATATTTTCAGCGACTGCGTTACAAGGTGAACTATAGCAGAAACTTTGGAGTCTGAGCAGCGTGACGGCGTGCTTGGGGGATTTTCACAACCGTGATGACGTCACAAAGGCACCAAAGACGTTCCAAAGACACACACAGTTCAAAGGGACTGCTTGTGGTACACGGGTTGTCCCAGTGGTTTCACATGGTGGGTAAACGCTGTGTTTCAGGTCAGGAAACGCTGCATTGTCTATTGTTTCAAATACGAATGGTGGGTTTAAAGCAGTGAACGTGAAGACTTTAGATACCTGTTGGAAGGTCACTGGTAGCTGGCTCAAGCTTTGCCATGCAGAGGGAGAATCACCTGAGGTCCTTACTGTGTGAAAACACACACACACGCATAAATAGAAGTGCATATGCAACCTGAGGAGATGTTTACTGCCACTATCAGTACATATTCAGTTGTTGTTTATGAGAAGAGTTAATCTGCAGTTGAAATTAGTCCCCAGATGTTTTACTATTTGCAGTTTGCGGCACAATTCAAAAAAACAGAAATTTCAAAATAAATCTTTGCATGAGACTGAATCACTATGGCACATACGGACAAGCCATATCAATCTTGAATGAAATTTGTTGTTGGAGCCATTTAATATGTCTGTATTGTCATTTTTGTCTCATTGTTGCCAGCTTGAGACTCACTGTGTGACATTGTGGTCACTTTGCATTTCTTAGTAATCATTTATTGTCTCTTTGTGGTTGATTTTTATCCCCTCGTTGTGATTTTTGCCTGTGTGGCGGTTTCTCTTTTGATTTCTGTTTTCATCTCCCTGAGGTCACTGCATGTCTTTTAACTGAGCTCTATGACTTTAAAACAAGAAATAAAAAGGCGGTGGGGCGGGCCTGCTAGGCCAGTTCGGTCATCCGTGCGTATATGTGCTCAGTTTGCAGCAGAGGAGACATAAGCGCTCGTAGACTCATGATCCCCATTATCAAAAAAAAAAAAAGAACACAAAAGCCACACAAACACACACACACACATAAAGTTCAAACAGTCAACCTGTCAGGTAAAGAACTAAAGAAGACAGCGGGGGGGGTCATCGTCGTCACCATGGTAACAGGGCAACACAGTGATGCAAGCCAGCATGATATCATTGATTAAATCTGTCATCAATGGCCTGTGGGTGTTTTTGTAACCAAGGAATTGTGGGGGATTTTTGTACTTTGTTACTGAGTAAAATCTGGCACTGCTCTGAAACACAGAACAAAGAGACAAAGGGGAAATTACTCCTCGAGCTTTATTGTTTGAAAATAAATTAATCTTAAAGAACTTGCAATCACAGTGCATACATGTCACAACACAGGAATGCTTTACATGCCCTTTGGGGAGAGACACCAGAGGTAGTCGACCGGAGCAGAGTGGAATTTAGACAACCTGGCAACACAACCTTTCCTAACGTGATGGTGATATCGTAAGACACAGCTCTGAATAAGAAGCCGCTACTTACTAAACCGCACTGATTCCTTAATCTGAGTACAGGAGATGTTTAAACGGGCAAATAAGGTGTTTTAATTTCAACTGCTAATTTTAATTAGTATTTTCTCCAATCAAACTGTTTCTCCTGATCATACTGATTATTAACATATTAATTTATAATGTGCTGTGACAAAGCAGACAAAAAAATATTTCAAATTTGACATTTCAACCACCAGAATTCAAAAGAATCTACCTTTACGTACTTCAGATAAACATGTGCATGTTTGCACACGTGGAAAAGTCTCCCATCACTTTGATGGCCAGTATAAACAGAACAGCGAGCGAACACGGTCTCTGTGTAGCTAATGAATGGGTGCAATGTTTTCAACACAGACTTCCTCCTTTGCTCATGGTGATGCCCTTAAAACCTGGTTTGAAAATCTACTTCGTGATTAAACACTTGTGCAACAATCACAGACTCGGTTAATCTGCTTCATCAGGACTCTTTGGGTGTGGTTTCACAGACGGAGCCCTGGTTATATAAGCAAACAACCCCGCACTGGGATCAGATTTCTACTCAGATATTAAAGGACGGGCTTCCATTTTTTCAAGTGTGTCTTAAAACAACAGCCAGGTGCCCGCACAAACACTGAGACAGGATTTACTTGCTGGCATGGTTTCTCCTGTTCACACCGGCCATCAGGAGATTCTTCTTCCCCTCTGACCTCTGTCGGTCATTGTTCTGTGCAAACATTTATTGAAATGACGCTTACGAAACCTAGTGGATAACGTCTAAAGTTAAAGTTGTACTACTATAAAATTCCCTCTGTGTTTCCCTTGAGCGTTTGAGAGTTGCAATGAAAGAAAAGTAGCAAAAAGAGGAAACTCTGCAATGAAAATGCTGCAACGTTAGAAAACATCGACTCGATGTAAAAAAAGGCAGCTCAAAGCCTTTTATTTATTTTAGATCAACATTTTTAAATGTGTTGTGGAGTTTGGCCTCATCACTTCGATAGGAAACATATTTCGGAGGGAAACCGTTGATTGTTTAATTGTACCCTAGGACATTTGTGTGATATGTATTCAAGAGGAACTGTTTCGTCGTCGAAACAAACCTTGAATAGTGTTTGCAGCAAGATCATATTAGTTTATGGGAATGTATCATTATTATTATTATTATTATTATTACATTACATGAGGAGTTTGGTATTTTAGGACTAAACACACAAGCGTCGTTGTTCAGATGGTAATAGTGAGCCTAACGTCGCTCCCCATAAATACACAGAGCACAAAAACAGAGAACAAAAGTCACTGATTTAACACAGTTTTTTGGCAAACAAATATCTCAATTGTTCAAAGATTAAAATGCATATTCACAAAATATTGTTCACAAAAACATACATATGAAGTAGCAATTTTACTGCACCAGAGATTTTCCACCATTTTTTAAACCTCACTGTCAGATGGGAGTCAAAAGAGGCACAGAGGTTAATCCCACCAGGATTTAGGATTCACTTTCCACTTTCTGTCAAGGTAAGAACACGAACAACATGGAGTGTACGTTCTGGAGCTTGTTGGTGTCGTCTGAAAACAAAAATCTGCTTTTATAAAACTATGACTCAATGTCCCATAAACTGTGCAATAGGATCACTGATCAATAGACGGCAGAGCAACAGCAGCAGATTTACTGTGCAGTGCAGGAACCCCCCCCCCCCAAAGATTCACACATCCCACTGTACACACATCTTTACCACTCGACCAGTCAGAAGGATTTACACACATTAATATTCATTATTCATCAGGTTATTGGCCACAAAGCATTTCCACACTACTAGTGAGAGGAAACATTCACATGCTAGTACAGTAGATGTGTTTAGCTTAACAATAATTAGCTCAAGAAAATATTCAAACCTTTAAAGCACATGCACAGATTACGTGTAAACATTTCTAAATCTTCAATAATTGGCACAATGGATGATACTGTGAGTGTGTCTGCTGCCTTTACAACACTGTGGATCTGTCAAAAAGTCCGTTATTATAAAGAAATTGTTGGACATAATTAACCACTTTTATGTCTATATGATAAATACGAAGCTACAGCGAGCAATTCAAAGGAAAGCAACACATGCACATAACCAAGAATTAAAAACACAAATTAGGTTTTCACATTTGTTGTACTAATTTTGTACTGTCTGGAATAATAAAAACTACAGTGCAGTAATTAGGAGGCCTCGGTAGGTGAACCATGCTTCCTGTCTGTCTCCAGTCTTCATGCTAAGCTAGGCTACCTGGCTCAAAAATATTATAGAGACATAACCATGGAATAATGTCATCCTACTTATTCCTTTAAAGTCAAGATACATGTGGTCAAGTCAGGAATTTAGATCTCTTCAAAATTCGTATTTATACCAATACAAGTTATAATTTTCTTAGTCAGTTGCTCTAGAAATTTGCCACGTTATTGTAATGGTCCATTATTTTTCCGTCCTTTGTATCAAAAAAATGAAAAAATGACAAAAAAACATAGAAAAATAACTATTCTATATGGAAAAATACCCTATAATGTAAAGGCTGGCGAATCGACGAACGCATGTCTACGTAGCCTACGTTAGTAATGACCCTTCATTAGGGAGTGTTTGTACACAGCTGGTCGATTCATCCACCGTATACAACAGTCCCGATTTGACAGTTCCTTGTCATTTCTTGAAATCTGCCCCCCCACAGTGCACGCAGCATCCCAAAGGCACGTCTCCATCTTTAATCCCCAACAGTGTGCTTTTGGTCTGGGTTATTTTGCATGGAATAGACACCTAAAGTATGAGCAGCTTGAAACGTTCATGTAAAAAAATGCATATTTTGGATGTGTGCAGTCAGCTTAAAGAGCACAACACTCATAGCCTGGGAGAAAAATCCAAAAATCCATCCAAAAACTGCCTCCACTCTGTCCAGCAAAGTGACTTTAAAATGATACTTTCCCATCACCACCGTCAAATCTCCCACAGGAGATGCAGGCACGAAACACAAGTTCTGGAGAACCCCAACAGCCTGAAGTGAACACGATTTGCACCACGGCTTGCGCCCGAGCACCCGGTAACGCTACGAGATGAGCAGCGGTTACCACTTCCTGTCACACACCAAACAGGACACAAGTAGTCAACACAGACACAACATGCAAGCAGCTAGAGAAGAACGCACTGCTGTGGGAAGCCTGAACGCGTGAGAATTTCCTGGACAACATGAAGCAATCAGCACTTTAAAAGCGACTTGGTTTTCCCACGACACATTGCAAAAACAATCCTCTCTGCTTGTGTAGCAACCAGAAAAATTTTGTTCTTACATTTTCTTATAATGTTTGTGCAAAGACAATTTCTCAAGTTCACACATACTTTATACGACACACACTGTGTGGACAAACCCTGCGTCCATATCCACCACTGTGATTTCTTGTCTTTTCTTGGGGGGGGCATTGCCTACTTTGAAGTAAAGTGTAACAGAAAAGTCTGTCTAGCATCAAGGTGAGGGACAAAAAGAAACTAGAAAGTGACCCTGAGTTGGCACATGGTCCATTCTGGGGCTGAAACTCGTCAACATGCTGTACGTGGAAGTGAAACCAACTGTAAGGCTACACACTCTTCACACCTAACGTTCACCAATTATCATAAATCCTTTAATTGTGCAGGTTTTTGTGTACGTCTGCATACAGCATTTTGGAAATTTCACTGGTGCTTGAACAGACTGAAACAACTTTTGCAGGATCGGGCGGCTGGAGTGTGTGTGACAGTTAACGTAGAGGATGCAAACCGATGCATCAGCCCGACAGTGAACCAACTGTCCTCCTCTCTGGTGCCCCGGTCCATCCACAGACAGGAGGCCCAGGTCAGGGTTCTGGGTCCTGGGCTTCACCTGATGGCTCCAGTTCCCAAAACTGAGGACGTTTTTGCGTCGGGGCTGTCATGTCCTCAGCTTTAAGATGACTGTGGCCAAGATGAGGAAGAACGTGTTCCAGCCCAGGGTGACTGCAAAGCCTCGCCACACCATCATCCGAGACAGACCCCATCCTGTCGAAAATATTCATGTTCACGTTTACTGTTTATGCACAGCAAGAGAAAAGTGGCCACAGCGTGAGTAACACGAGCTCTGAGTGAGTTCTCAGATAACATCAGATTCAGAAATACACACACACACACACACACACGAGTCACTGAAACCTTAAATCACACAGAATTACACAGTAAAATATGAGCGAACACGTGGATCAGTTTGGAAATGAGGTTTAGTTAAATTTATTCGTTCCTCAAATACCGAGCACCAAACAACCCAACAGAGAGATTTTTCTTGATTCTGGAAAACAATAGAAATTAGAATTAGCACCAGGTTATGTGTCGCAGAAACAGCGTGCATCAGTGAATAACATGAGCTTGAGAACGTTAAGTAACTTCATTATTTCTTGCGAGATTTGGGGTGTGATGCTAAAACGCAAGTGCAATCCATAAATGAGTCATGGGGGATTTAAAGTTGCACAGTACACACCAAGTTTCAGCTCTTTCCTGGAAATGAATTCTGAATACTTTTGCCCGTGTTTCATCTTAGTCTGCACCTCTAAGATAAGGCTTTCAGCAGGAAATGCTTCCCCTGTCTTCCTGCACTTGGCACGCATCATTTATCGCGGAGGGAGGAGGTGTTACCGAATTGTTCGGAGAAGGAGAAAAGACTGAGGGAGACGGAGCGAAAACCGCCACAGTGTGTCTTACATTCCAGGAAGGTGAGTTTCACGGGATCCAGATCTGATTAATGATTTAGACGAGTGGCTGCCACACGGGCCACACTGTGTATAATGCAACAATCTGAGCCATGTGCACGAGTCCCGCTCCAACACACACTTACAGCAGCTTGTACACTATGAAAGTGGTGCCGGTTGTGTAACGTGTGTGTGTAGATTACCTCTGTACATGATACAGCGCAGGGCTTCAGAGGCGTAGGTCTGAGGCAGCGCCAGGCTGAGGTATCGGAGAGGATAGGGGATACACTCCACAGGCCAGATGATACCTGCAGCACAGGACATGATTTGCACCTGCTCTTATGAAACCTGCCTGGGATTTTCAATTTCTCCGGTCTTTCTTGTTTTATTCACTCTGCATATGTACATACATAACATATACATAAGTTGGTCCATTCAAAACACACAAGGTAGTAAAGACATGGACATATTGGGATGCGGTAAGATTAAAAGCTAAATGGACTTTGTGGTTTTCTTAACTGCCGTTGCCAAGTTTAGAGAATTAAGAGTCGACATGGACAAAACAAATGACAGGGAAAAGTGGTTATAGGAGTCCAGGATGGTTGGACCATGGAAGTCATATTTGAGATATAAAAACCCAGAACTGCACACAATGCATCTCTGCGTTAGTCTTCTACATACTAACCTACATTTTTCAAGGACAATTTGTCGCAAAGCTGACTAAAGGAATCATTCTTCATTTTGTTCACTCTCTTGTCATTTGCACGACTAGTTTAATTTGTGTTATTTTACTTTGACAACCTGAGCTGGGGACCGATTGTAAGATAAGAAATCCAATTTTCCTTAAAAATTAATCAATTAATTGATAAACCATCACCACAAAACAAAATCAAATCACTAACTCCTTAAGTTACTGCTCTTTGGAACATTTTGGGTTTATTTTTATTCATTTCTTTGACCATTGCTGTGCAATAATTTTTTTAAGTTGTTTGTCTTTGCAGTTTGGACCCGGGGCAGGACCGCAAACTCTCTGTGGACACTTCCAGGGACGTGAATAAAGTTAAATTAGAAGACATCAGTTCAGTTACATGTGGGATCAAAGGGATTTTAGGGAGGGAGTCTCTTCTGATCACGTTGGTGTAATAACTCAGTTTGATCACATTGTCCACAACAACACAAACTACTGCAGCTTTCTTCATTTAGCTAAAGTGTTAGAGATGGATCAATCCCACAAGTCTGCAAGTTCTGATGATTTTATGTTTGTCTTAACCACCTCCACACAGGCTTACGCCCAGTTCACAACATCAAAGAGTTTATAACCAGCTTTTCTGTTTCAACAATCAAACACCTACAGGACGTTTTAAGACCGTTTACAACTTTCAGAGGACACAAGCAGCTATGATAGACACACACACACACACACACACAGAGGCCCACCGCTGAGGATGAGGTTGGGGTAGAAGATGCCCAGGGCGGTCTGGTTGGCGCTCTGCTCGTCGTCGATTGCAGCCGAGATGACGAGGCCGAAGGAGATGCCGGTGATGCCCTGCAGCACGATGAGCATGACGACCAGCACCAGGGAGCCTTCGTTAGGCACCTGCAGAGAAAGATGGTAACGGCACAGAGCGCCGAGGAGAGCTGAAGCCAGAAGAAAATGTGATTTATTTGCAGAATGTTGACTTCCAAAACCCATTTATTAAACTAGGTTATAGTGTTGTAGTGATGACACACATTTCTGCTGTTGCATTACTTAATGTAAAGAATTCTTAACACGACTCACATGCTTGAATGAACTGCATTTAACAGCCTAACACACTCTTCACGGCAGAGCCGCTTGTCTGGTGTGTATAAGTTCGGGTTATACTGCATGAGGAATCCCACCACTTGTCTTCACTGGGAAAGAAATGATTCCCGGTGTTGATGGAAGTGGGGGTTTGTTGCTTCCATCAAACATCCTCACCCTAAAGACTCGACATAGATGTAAAATCAGTGGTGAGTGAAGAGCTGGGCGTTTTCACTCATTCTGTATCTTTGGTGGGATTTTCCCACCGCAGTTCCCCTTTGGACAAAACTTCTTCGGGGGGGAAGCTCCTCCTCCCGCCCAGGGAGGACGGTCAGATTCATGACATTTGTACACATGCGTGTATAATAATGGGACAACAAAACCTGCAAGTTATTGCTGATACACGTGCTGTCAAGTTGTGGTTGTTTGGGGGGAAATTAATTTAGGCCTGGCTGAGACACAGGTGAGGACGGAGCTTCGCGTACAACAAAAAAAGGTCAGATAAAACAATACGAGCGGAGGTTAGAAATAAATGCAGCCTGACAAAGTGACGTTACCAGACATGTGTGGCCTTCCCCTTATCCCGTATAGAACCTTGACGCTACAGTGGCCAATGCTCATAGTAGAGACCTGAATGAAATGTCAGTCATCAGGCTGACGTGTGGGTAATGCACAGTAGATGCGAGAAAGCAAATTGTGCAGAATAAAAATGAGTACATTTGTGGTTCTGCTGCACCGATTTATTTTTACAAATAACTGTCCCTCATGAGCCTGACAAAGCAAGAGATCGCTGAGATCTCTTTAAAGGAACATGAGAACGTATGAGATATGATCAAGAAAAATGGGGAAAGGAACAAAGAGGGAAATAGGGAAACACAATCAGAGACATTTTTGTCCAGCTCTGATCCTCGGCCAAAAAACACTACAAGAAATGAAAGGAAAAGTCACCAAGATTAAGTTGGGCTGTAAATCACGCAGACAGACGGGAGTGTAAACAGAGCAGAGGTGTTACACAAGACACGAAACTCTTCAGAATTAACTCTCACGTCTCGGCTCAGACTCTAGAATCTGCAGGCATGCGTGACTGTGTGTGTGTGTGTGAGTGTGTGAGTGCACTTTTTCTCACTATCCGTCTCCCCTGACAACGTGCAAAAATAGACCCGCACCAAGTGGCCACATGACCGCTGGGTTGCCACAGCAATCAAGGGCTGTTGTCGTGGTGATCCAGTTGGATACGGCCGATGCAGGAAATGATTAATGGAGGGGTGGGCTCTTTGGATTTCAGCACTTTGGCTACTTAACACACACACACACAGGATCCAGGCTTCGCCCTGTATTGATTGCATACATCAGAGTGCGCACGCTCCTGCTGGTTTCTCGTTCTCATAGTAAACCTGACCCTGCTGACCTTGACAGCCTGCTGCACACCACATTTCCTCTCCTGTACACTGCCACAAATACATTATACAGAAAGAAAAAAAAGAATAATACACATTAATCTTGGAAACCAACCCCTTTCCTTGGGGTAATGTAATTAATTATTATGCATCTAATGTGTTCAAGTCTGAATTTTGATGATGCAGTAAAAATGCAAATGAGCAGGGTGAAAGGCTAGATTTGTCAAACATTAACCTTTAAAATGTACGTCACCTTTCAGGGGCTCCTCACTTAAACAGCGATTTTTGAGATATTCTGTGACGTCCCAGGCTTCACTGCTTAGTATTCCTCCGTTTAAAAATATTAAAACGCTCGACTCTCTCTAAATTATCAAACTATTTTTAGGCCTTCATTTATTTTTATCAATCAGGTCATAAGTGTCATCTCCTCTGCAGAATGTGTGTTTATCAGCGCTCGGATTTATTCACTGTCTGCGTGAAAGGGACGAACCTTGAAGACGAGCAGCACGAAGAGGAGCAGCAGGATGATCTGCACACTGATGACAAAGAGCTGGGAGAAGAGATGAGCCAGCATCGTCTCCATGGAGCTCACACCTGCCAGAGACACACACACCGTCACTTACAAGCTCTGCACACAGTCACCGAAAAAAACATTAATATCTTTAAGCTAGAAAATGAATAATTCATGTGTTAAAAAACACAACTACTCTCCTGCTGCAAAACTTTGCAATGTGGTGATCATGTTCCTCCCTCTACTGGTAACATCTCAAATTACACTGAATTATTCACTTTCAATTCAATATTTAGTGTCCATCACTAATGATTTACTGCCGCCAGTCAAAAGCCGTGTGTGAATAAATGAACACGTTTAAAACAGATATGCTGAACATTTCCAAACAACCGGAACGGCCTGTTAGAGGACGCCTGCCATTTATTCAGTGCGGTGTCAAAGTGTATGAGCCGTGCAGCAAATGTCTGCCTCCAAAATCTACAGTTATTTCCTATATCTTTACTAAAATAAACATTTAATAAGATATTAGAGACATAAATATTCCGTATTACTTGTTAGACAAGCAGCTGCAGTGAAAACGTTCTAAAGCTTTTCATACTCCGTTCAATAGGTGCTGCACAGCCACTGTCCAGTGTTGAACCACGTCTTGTTTTCCTTCACCAATATGGGCAGTTATAATATAGTGTTTTGAGTAGAATATTGTGTTTTTTTAAGTAAGTTGTAACAATTATCCAGTGTGACCTGCTGTTGCCCTTGTTTCTGTCGTCGTGACTGCAGACTACACTTTACCACACAGAAATAAACTCTACGGATTATTTCTATTATTTTATACAATGTTAAAAATAAACAAACAACTTTTTTAATTTTGTCCCAGTCGCAGGCTTTGACTTAATATATTTTTGAATGGAAATGCACATTAGTGTTCACCAGTGTTGTGCTGATCTCGTCTTATGCAAAGACAACAACTCCATTCTGGACTACCACACCACTGCCAAACATTTTCCTAAATGGTGTCAAGAGAACCAGTTGAACCTCAAGGTCAGCGAAACAAAAGAGCTAATACTCAACCCCCTCCACCACAGCAGCCCATTGTGATTCACAAACAGTAGAAATCGTTGGCAGCTTCAGATATCTGGGAGTAACATTAGATAACACACTCACGTTTGATCGTGGACAGTCAGAAAAGAGCCACCGAAGACTGTTTATCATTCATAAACTTAAACTTACAACCATTACTCTGTCAAAGTATCATTCAGACTATTCTGCTGTTTTGTTCCTGTTGTTTTTTTTACGTGCATGCAAAAACCAGAACGAGCTCACAAATGTGACCAGTATTGCCACAAAAATAATTCAATAATTCAAGCTGAATTAAATAATAGTACTATTTCACGCATTGGAATGTTTGTATATGTAATGTTACAAGCAGATGTTCCATTATCATTGAAACAGCAATAAAACACGTATGTATGTGCAGCTTTAAAATACGACAGCAGGTAAAAATGTGAAATGTGATAATTGGGAAACTCATTTAGAGGAGTGTGTCATGCAAAGTGGGACAAGTAGAATGAAGCAAACAATCAGCACAGACAGTAAAACATGTGTAACACCAGGCAAAGAGAAGAAGCAGTTATGACACATCTGTCCGCTTTTAATTTTAATATGACGCGCAGGCATAATTAACAGTACTAATGCATATTTAATGGAAACCGCTTTTGTATTGTTTTGGCATTTCTCACCTGCGACCCAGCATCTGTCCAGGAGTCCCTCCTTCCTCTCCAGGACGAAGGAGAGCGCCGTCAGACCCACGGCCAGGTAGAAGGTGATACTGCAGAGGCACAGGAGGAGCAGGCTGGTAAAGAAACTGTTTCTGCTTCGCTCTCACCATTTATCCCGCTATCAAACAGACGTTTCTGATGACTGATGGTCAGCAGCTGTTGTCCAGCTGTTAACTACAACAAACTGCTGACACAGAACTCGCCTACCTGAGCACAGCCCCGGGTGTCACAAACGTAGTGAAATCTGTGTTTTGGCTGCCGTAGATTGGCTCCTCAAACTAAAAGACCACATCAGTAAAAGGTTTAGTTTTAATTGATTCAGAAGAACAGACACGTTTAAAGCCGATTAGTTAATTCTTTTTTAAAGATTTTTATTTAATTAATTTTTATTCCAGCCTCATATTATTTTACCTTTATTGGCAGAGCAACGAGGTACGACATACTTCCCAACTTATTCTCCACAAAAGCCTGTGAATAGAATCAATAGAATAGTGTATGTGAGAGATAATACATATATATTTATTACTTTGTAGAACATCCTTGGTGGTCAATTATAAAAGTTCTTGTTTTGCACATGAAGACGCTGGTCTGGCCTAATGACTGATAGTAGCTTGATAATGGTCAATGCTGCTGTAACGTAGTCTACTCACGGTGGAGACTGTAACTCTCGTGTCTAGTTTGTACTGTAACATCTCTGTGTGTTTTTCCTTATGTCTTGAATGATTTCTGATTTATTTCTCTTAGGAAAGATTAAAAGATTTGCACGAGAGAAGACAAACACAACATTTGTACCTGAAAAGCCTCTTGAAGTTTCTTCTGCAGCATGAGGGCAATCTGTCGATCTACAGAAAACATGAAGGGCGAGAAGAATCTATGTTTGTCTAATTTCATTTCTAACGACGCGCAAAGCACATGTTCAGGAATCATCCCTGCATCCATTCGATGAAACATTTACAATTAGGTTTTTTAAGAACTACTTTAACAAGCCTGGGAACAACACAAAGGATCTGTGTTTTACTTGTCAGGTCGAGCCAAACGTGCACTGATCCTCCGTCCACCACATCTCTGGAAACCTGCCGCTGGATCATCCTGTGAAAGCAGAGACAGAGTCTGAAAACCCCCTAAGTTTGAAGATCTAGTTACAAAAAAAGCAGCTAACCGTCCAGAATCTCAGCATGGGAGACATTTGGCAGATTTACAGAGACCTGCCTGCTCCTGCTCTGGTCGGTGAACACGATAAACTGCTTAAATTCTCAGTGAGACAATTTTGATATTTAATGCTCTGACCCACTGAAACAGCCCGAAGGTCTGAATGTAGCTGCAGCCGTTAACATTTAAAACGATAACTAATTTTCCAAACCCTGATGCTGAATCTTTCCTATTATATTTTTATTTATAGCTGCTTTAATTTCCAGTGCATCAGTCTCCAATTAGATTTCTTTATGTTTATGTTTGTGCCGTCTTCACTGTCAGCTGGTCTGTCGCCTGTAAAACACGAACCTGCTTGACAAGTGCTCAACATTTTAAAATTGACGGATTGGCGTGACTTTGCAGAATTTCACTTTATCAGGACCCAGTCACGTTTAAAACATTAGTAAAATATTTAATTTTATTAATCATGTTTTATGAGCTGTTTTCTTTAAAGATGACAAACAAAAGTGCTTTAGTCAATATGTATTAAATTGTTATAATTTGAAGAGCAGTTTTATTAAGATGCTACCACAAGTGGGTCTGACCTCCTTTGTGCCTGTTTGAACACTATACGTGCAGGAATATCACCACACACACTTTGAACCTTATGAATGTTTCAACTCCTGACTTGGAGCCAGACGAGCAGACACCTTTTGTTTGCCTCATGCCACGCGAACGAGCGTTTGATTGGTCGGCGCTAAGCGGCGACCTGCCCAGGTGCTTCAGGGACAGGAAGGACCAGACCGTCTACCCCAGGCTTTACACACAAGTGCACAAAAATACACAGCGGAGAACAGGGATCGACGCCTTTAAAAAATGTGTGCCCTTTACCCTCCACAGCTGACTCACGCTCAGACGATGGTAGTTCTGACTTGTGTGGTTTGATTTCTTTGTGTTTATGTGTCAGTGTGAAAGCAACAGAGACGCCATGTAACACAAAATGCGTGGGAGAGAAATTGAAGCGAGCCATGTGCACTGATGCAAGACTTTAAAAGTGCCTCAATAACAACCCAAATGACAAAATGTGAGAAACGGCTTTTACAAGTAAAAATTCAGGAAGGAAGATTTAACCTGCTGCCATTTTGTGTTTTTTATTGCTTCAGACTCAAAATATGGGTAATATTTTATCATAAATTCCTCTTTTTTTTAAAGCTCAAATAATAAATGTCTGCAAGTAAATAGGGTCATTTTTATGAATATTCATCAATAACGTTATCAATCCTAACTGTAACTTAATTACATTTAAATTTAACAGTACCATGATCTACCATGTCAATCTGACCACAAAATATGCATGAATGTCATTAGCATCAGCAGATATTTGGGACATGTGGCTGTAGGTGCTGGACCAACTGAGCCGTGTGGCGTTAACAGTCCAAGGACGCCCACAGGTGTGGATGTGAATGGTTGTCTGTCTGCGCATGTGTCTCTGTGTTGGCCCGGAGACAGACTGGAGACCTCTGCAGGGTGGAGCCCACCTCTCGCCTATGACCTTCTGCCCTGAACGGTGATAAGCAGGTACAGATGATTGACGAATGTAATGCGTCGCACGGTTTAGAGCAATGTGTGAAATGGTGCGTCTTTGCACACACACCCTTTGAGGACAGGAGTGTGTGTCTGTCAGGTTTTAATTCTTTTGAAGTTTGTTGTTTCCCTGCAGCTGGAATGCTGCTCTGTGCGTCACAGTGGCACTTTAACAGAGCCACGCGCTTTATTGTGGGTTTTATCTGGCTGCTGAAGACGCACACAAGCTTCTGTAATTAGTTTGACACTGCAGGTGTGTAAGATCTGTGCTATGGCATCCAGAAAATAATGTTCTCTGAGCAAAGACCAATGACCAGGGAAAGACGAGTAGCCAAACAAACAAAATGCTGCCTGTTCATGAAGTTTGTCCATTTCCTCTGACAGTTTGCTTTCCGACACACACCTGATGGTGCTTTGAACAACGTCCTTCACTTGTGAACGCTGCGATTTCTCACACCAGCTTCATTATCACGGTCTTCAGCGGCATTAGAAGCAGCTCAGTGTGTGTATCCAGCAAAGCATGTGGACTAATGATCAGCCAAACATGCATCATATGAAGCTACATTAACGCAACGATTCTAAGCTGCGAGTGCATTTGTGTGGCCTGAAATTGTTCAGGTGTTACAGCGTTAATTCACCTCACTTTTGAGGAGAAAAAAAAGTCACCAGCTTTTGCACCTTTGGAATCTTTGATTTATATTAAATGTTTAACAGCTTTCATAACAGCCCACTGTGGTGATTTTCTCCACCATGGTGTAAATCTTTATGTTTGTTAGGTTCACATATGTCAGATTCTTTACATTTACACACTAAAGAACAGCTGTAATCTATTGTGATTTTATTTGGCACCACCATCTACTTATTTTTTTTAAGGGAAATAAACTGCTTTAAGTTCATTTTGAGCAGAAAGCAGAAAGGACGACAGCTGTGGAAATTTTCCCACTCATGATGTTGGATGACAACATTGAAAGAGACTTTTAGAGAAGACGCAGCATTTAGGGCTGGAACATGCCTCACGTGAAGAAACTCCACTGGAGCAGAGTGTAAGATTATTACCTGCAATATATTATGAGCATAGTCTAATAAAGACAGAAACGTGGGTCGCAAACCAAAATTACTATCTCAACACTTGGAACTTGTTTGGATCAACATTATATAAAGTAACATGAGGCTTGTGTGAATCCAGCACATCACACTGCTCCTCTCACCTTTTTGTCAGGTAGCTGGTGAAGTTCTTGCCAAAGCCGATGACCCCCCAGTACTCTCCATTGTAGATTCCACTGAAGGCATCAGTGTGAGTCAAGGGCTCCTACACACAAATGTATTTTATACACACAGGTTATAATCTTTGATGTCAACCAACAATACTTTGCTTCAGTTACATCAGGCTGCACATCTGTGTGTTCACATGAAGTGTATGATTATCTCAGTGACACACCAAGAAAAAACTTTAAAAAAATGAAAGCCTGAGAGTTTATTCTCCTCTAAACAGAAGTGAAACCAATTTGTTTAAGGTCAAATTATATATAAACTACTCTGTGAGAGGCCTCCTGCTTCCTGTAAAATTGAAGCTCTGCAGTAAAGTTTCTAACTCAGGGAGCCAGAAAACCAACACTGCCGCGCAAACGGACTGAAAAACTGAGCAGTAATCTTCCTTCCATTCAGTCAAAAATTGAACAAAATCTACCAACAGATGAACAGGAAGTGAAACTGCTACAGAGAAAAGTAAATAGAGAACAAGTAGTGAAACTGCACAGTTCCTCTGTGACTGCATCCTAGAAATAAACCGAGAGGTGTCGGCGTCTGATGTGCTCTAACGTTTGTCTAACGAGCTGAAATAAATACCTGGTGCACGCTGGAGTTGTCCAGGAAGGAGAGCAGGGATTGGCTGTAAGCAGAGGGGGCGGTCTCATTGTTCACCACAGCAACGCGGATCCCTTTTGGATCTCCTCCGACACACAAGCAGATCAGAGAAATCTGGATGACGGGCAGCAAGAACTGGAAACACAACGAGCTGCAAACACAGAGGAGACGGTCAAACTCACAAACATCTCACCAAGGCATCACTAATAAATGCCATCACGCCGACATACCCCGGCATCCTCTTCATTCGCACCATTGTTTTGATCGTCAGGGCGGCGATGTTTCGCCATTTGGGCAGCATGTGTCTGCCGCGCACCTTCCAGTCCGCTGTGTGGTCACACAAAATGAACTGTCAATCACACATTGATTGACACCTTGAAACATCTCACAGTATATGTGTATATTTACATATACTGATGTTTCAAGCAAAAATCAAATCACACCTGAAATTCCTCTAGCAACTTATTTTAACCTAATTTGTGGTTTGTAAAATAGAGACATGGATGACAAATATGAGCAGACAGAGGAAAATGACACGTGACCCCACACGCCCTCAGTGCAGTGTAAAAACAAATGCAACATAAAGGTGTCTGAGAAAGCAGAAAGCAGTGCCTGAATATTTGGTGTTTTCCTCTGCAGCTCCTGATCCGGCTCCGAGAATCGGCCGACTCTCGTCCCGCCCGCTCTCGAACGACTGGCTGTTCTCCAGCGGCTCACCAGGCGGACTGGAGCCCCTTTTAGAGCTGACCTGATCCGACGTCTCACACAGCTGCAGGAAGGCTCGCTCCAGAGTCTGCAACAGGAGATCCCACAGAGGAACAGAGACTATAGTATTCACTCGGCTTTTAAAGCTCTATGTATTTCTTAGTCATTCACCAATGAAGGTTCATAACTTCTCTCTTGTTTTTTTGGATCATTTGTGTGATGTCTAATTTCTGTTAAAATTCACATGAGCATTTGTCCATTGTGCCCGCCGTCCACTACGGGCTCAAACACTACTCACTGTTGCACTGTGCTGCTTCATGACAGCGTCTGGTGGACCTTCAGCCAACAAATGGCCGTTCCTCATGAGACCAACCTAAAGAGCAGAGAGATTCACACATGGTTGAATTGTTTTGGGCTCCTCATGAATTCATTGACAGGTTCAAAATCAACAGTTGTGGGCAAAATACTTAATGTGATAAAGTGAATTAATTATTAACAGTGAACTGATCATTTTCTTCTTTTGTAACTGTGGTCAACAGAGAGGAGAATAATTGTTGCAAATATTTTGTGATGTTCTTCTCTTTAGGAAACAAGCACTTATTCACATCAGGGCTTTTCAGACATCAGGACGTAACCCGTGACAGGACAGCTGTGTGGTACAAACTCGACCCACCGATGTGTTTAGTGGGTCAAACTGACAATGTCTACATGGAGTAAACAACAGATCACGTTGACACGATCCTGCAAAAAGTCACTTCTTGGCAGTCGAGCGATGCATTGTTGTACTTAGTGCTGCTTCTACTCACACAGTTCTGTCAAAGCGTAGCAGTCACACTCCGAACAATGTCATCTGTGTCGTTTAACCCTGAGTGGAGACATGGAGACTGAGCTGCAGCCGAGCAGCCGAGCAGTCAAACGGGTTTTAGCCTCGTGCTGAATGCACAGCTGCACCTGCGAGAGGCCAAAATGACCTTTGACCTCGTTTTGTCAAGCTGGAGAATGACTGTCAGTGTGAGAATGACAACACACTTACAGAACTGCTTTTTGCTGTCTCACTTCGCAGGACTGAAACTTTGAAACTATTTCTGACTTAAACATTCTAAATATTCTCCCCAGACTAAAGAAAGGCTGGGTCACATGACTAGTTTAGTAAATTTACCCCCCGCACACATTTTTTTCCTCTAGAATTTCTCTACAATAAACGAGTCCTTGCACGTCTCCGTTCACACGTAAACCCAGAGCAGGTGGGGGATGATATTTGTTCTGCATCACAACAAAGAAGTTCCTCATATTTTTTTCATTTCTGAAAGGAACATGTTCCCTTTTAAAACCACGTTGGTTCAGCCTTCAGTTTTGAGGTGGGTGATTATTTTACAGCAAAGGAGATGAATTTCCCTATATTCTTTACAAAGAGAAAAAAAACTTAATCACTGTAGATATTATTTCTGGCAGTTTATATGTGATCTAAGAGACTCCTGATGGGCTGCTGTGACAAACAAGGGGATAGTAAGTAAATACATCTATGAATGGTCATGCATTACCACATATATGTATATATAAATACTTTTTCAAATTCATACTATATTTCTTTAGGCTAGTTTCACTGAGTGGATCCTGAGACAACATGATCTGAAGTTTTCTCCAAGTGATGTCATCTGGAGGCGTTTTTCAGCTACAAGTAGAGTCGATTCTAATATAGGAAAGTCAGACGGACGTCATTAATGTGCATGTATCACCCAAACTAGAACCACAGGAGGCAAGTTAAACATCAGTGAAGGCAAATTCACACAAACGCAGCCACTGCGAGTCTAAGGTGCAGCACAAATGTACAAAAGAACAACTACAAACCGTTTGTCTCTGTGGGCTTTAAATACAAAGCAGATTACTGAATGAAATCGTGGGCTGACTGGATTAATGCTCAGCCAAGCGTCGAAGCGTTGAAGCCGTGAAGGTGATTATGAGTTACTGTAATGTCCTGTAAGTCTGGGGGCTGGAAACCTACTGACTCCTACGTTCTGCGTGAGACCCTTCATTTTTCTTCAGGGTATTTGCGCGTTGGCTGGATCAGGCTCGGACTGAGCAAAGTTGCAAAGATCCAGTCTCCACACCAGTCACTTAGTTTATCACTCTATGATCCGATGATTAAAAACACAATGGCCTTTAAACCTCGGCCATGCATAAGTGAATAATTTTCTAACTATTCACTTTCATGTTTCTGAGTCCAATACCACTGTGTAAATTAAATATAACTACAGGTATGAATGTCGCCAAAACACTTACGTTTACTCAGACCGTCTATATTTTTCTTGGTGATCCCATGACAAAGCAACAATGTGTTAGACTATATGTCAGCACTGCCTGACTCTGCACTGTGTGTGTGTCACTGCTACACGTTTATTCTTTACAACAGCTAAGAAGTATACATTTTTATAAAGGTCTGTAATTTCATAAACGAGCTCCACAGTCCAGATTTGGGGAAAATAAAGGCTCTTTGTCAGGGACTGTGTTCAGTGGTGAATTAACACACTTGTGGGGGGGGCTGCACTCACGCTGCCCTTGCTCAGTTTTGTAAATGAATACCATTAAACATTGTTTGGATTTTATGCCTTTGTACATCTGCAGTGACGGGACAGGAATGACAGGAGGAAGTTGCCACTTCCTTGTGCACATATTTTATTGGCCCAGAAACGAGGAAGCATGAGCTCCAATTGTAAATGTTTTTTGTTTTCATTTACATTTATCAAAAGGGACTTACAGAGTAATTTGGTACACACACACACACACACACACAATGGCAGGGTGCTCATCTAGCCCACTGGGAGCAACTAGGGGTTCATAGGGGTTCAGTGTCTTTCCCAAGGACACTTTGACACGCAGCAAGGAGGGCCCGGGGAACCACTGACCCTGTGGTCTGTGGACACCTGCCTTACCAAGTGAGCCACAGCCACTTCACACTGTGCTGCTTTGAGCAATTTTCATAGAACTGAATGGATGCCGTGTTTAATCTGGTATCCATGGGCACAGAGGGATGAATTAAATAAATGCCGGACCCTTGTTCGAAACATGGATTAACAGTGAGTGACTGGGCAGACACAGAATATCAGCCTTTCTGTGGCCAATTTGTATCTTAACTCTTTCCAACAAGAATTATGTGCAGTGTGTTCACATGGACCACGGGTCATCTGCCATCTTATGTCCAGTCCGTTAAGTTATTCAGCGGCCTGGTAGCTCAATGGGCAGAGCAGCTGGAGGGTATAACGGATGATGCGGGATTTCCCCGATGTGGGAAATCCCAGCCTACCTGTAACACCCAGTCTGCCTGTAATCCCCTGCCCACCGCTCCCCCCAGAGGGATGGGTCAAATGCAGAGGTCAAATTTCACTGTAACATGTATGTGCAAATGTATATGCGATGAATAAAGGTTGTTGTTCTTCTTGTCCATGTTCTAGTTTCAGTCTTAAGGAACGTGTATGAACGTGTAAGACAGAAACTAAGAGTTGAACTGAAATGTTAGCTAATGTTTCGTTTTGATACATCTCTACAGAAAGTAAGTTTTTCCAAATTATTCTCACTCAAGTGGAGCTTTTGTCCCTCACGTCAAAGTTCACACAGAATACACATCAATGGTGTCGTTGTTTTTCTATGAGGGGGTGAAATACGAAGACTGAATGTGTATTATTTGTTTTGTGTCTTAATAAAATGCACGAGGGTTTCATTCACGGGTTTTTCCCTGCATTTCTGAAGTGTCTCACCACGTTGGCTTGCCTGGCCTCCTCTATGTAGTGTGTGGTGATGATGACAGAGACTTTTCCAGTCTTTACAATCTCCACCAGATGCTGCCAGATCCTAGAAAGGAAAAAAAACAAACCAAACACATTAGATAACGCACCACCTGCTCCCGAATACAGTTTTCCTAAAATCACAGTTGGACAAAGCCTGAAGCTTTTGGCAGTGGCAGTTTAGCTGCCAGCTGTCGGATCCGATGAAGCTGTGTCATGTGGTTACACATGCGGCTGGAGCGACACGCTGAAGGAGTGCAGAACACTTTCAATTAAAGCTTTCTGACCTGCTGTTCTATAACATAAGCATTAAAGTTTGTGGGTACTTTAATACTTTTTGGCAGAATATCCCGTAAACAAGCTGTTGACATCAGGAATGACGACAAAGTAAAACACAACTGTGCAATAAAACACTAACTGTAAGATGCAACTACATCATGACACACTGCCATCATTTATTAGTTAGCTCTAAACTTACTTTATGCAGATGCAAACCTGAAAATGAATGGTTCAAAGCTCATTATGAAGCGTCCCTACATGGACAGAGCTGTTTTTTTCCGGCCTGGTATTTGAACTTGCACCAAGTACAGCAAGAAGAAAACAAGCAACCTGCATATGTATATAATATCAGGACTGTGATACAAAGGTCACTTAATCTGGTTATTGTTTAATCACATTACAGCCTAAATGTTATTCCTGTGTGTTAAAGGGTACGTCCCAGTTTTATTAACAAATGACTGACATGAATGACAAAACAACCGAACGCCCTCATCATGTTTGTAAGTCATGTATTTGAGCCTTGTGTTTATATTGTTATGTATAGTAGATTAATCCTGTATAAGTTTTCAGCTTTCACCAGGGGACCAAAAAATTATTTGTGCATAACTGGATGGAGCCCAGAAGCAAGTATTCAGCTAAAACTGATACAGACATTTTCCTGTAAATGTATGCGACTCTATCATTTCCTTTTGGTTTAGGTTAGTTTATTATGCAGTAAGGTATGTGTGCTGTGCTCCAAGAGTGAGATAAGAGGGAGAACAGGCTGTGGAGGAAGAATGTCTGCAGACACGCTGCACGAAATGTACGAGCAGGAGTGTGTGTGTGTTTCACATACTTGGCCCTGAGCACAGGGTCCACGCCGACTGTCGGCTCGTCCAGGATGAGCAGCTCTGGATTCTGAAGCAGAGCAGCCCCGAGAGACACTCTGCGCCTCTGGCCTCCACTGTGACACAGAAAACAGGTGATGCAACAAAACGAGTTAACAGGGCGATGCAAGGTGAACCATTTTTTCCCCAGGTTCTTCCCCAAGAACCTGCCTGACAACAAGAAGGAAAATACCAAAACCTGATACACAATGTGCAACGAACCAGGAGATGTGCAATATTCACCTGTTACATATGTACATATGCAACTCATAAGATTGTTTATTCGTTATTTTTTAATACCTTGTTTGCAAAGGTAATACAGTTGTTTTTCTTTTATCTTGTTTAAGTTAAACAGAAGTGTACATCTTTTCTAGTTCGGTTCTTCTTTTCTGTGTTCCTATTAGCTGCTGGATCACAAGAGTTTCCCCACTGTGGGATAAATAAAGTCGTATCTTATCTGACTTGTCTTATCTTATCTTATCTGAACCGGGCGCACTGAGGGGAGAGGGCATTTTGTATCCCAAATGAAGTGAAGTCGGCGCTGATTGCACGTGGCACAGTGCGTGTTTATTCATACACATAAATTCACAGGTTCTGTGCAGTGAACACATTCCATAGGCTGCAGCTGAGCTAGTGATGAGACAATGAAAAGGCTGCTGGAAGATTTTAAACTGAGCACCGACATGCAAGAAATGGGTCATCATTTTCACAGGCAAACGTGTAGAAGGCTGAGTACCACGACAGCTTGCTACGCCACAGATGAGATGAAATGAAAGCTGTGTGTGGTGTCATCAACCAGATTGATGATGGCTCATGAGCTGTAACATGATATTCTTCTCTTTTAATAACTCGATCCTAAAGGAACCATAAGGTTTTTTATTACACCCAATGTTTATAACCAGCAGAGTTTGCAGCAAAGTTGCTTGCAACAACTTTGTCTTTATTGTTTGAAATGAAAAATAAAGGTAGATTTTCCGTGACAGCTGCTCGACTGTTTCCTTTTATGGCTTGAAAATGTGGTTTGTCGATGGAAACGACAAACATGTGAGTTAAGTAAAGTTTAATTTTCTAAATGTAACAGAGCTGGTCAACAATGCCGTGCAGATTTAATTATTCATATCAGTGTTCAATGGGGTAATAAACGTGTCGCTTGTCACTTAGCAACTGAGCTGATAGTGGTTCATTTGTTAAAGCTCAGACTTGAATTTGAATGAGCAGAGGAGAGTTTGAATGTAGCTCCACAGCCGCGACCTTTCTCAGTAAATTAAAATTCTTTATATATTTAAATGAAGGCGTTGGGTTCGTAGGATTACAAAACATTTTGGGACTTTAGTGCATGAGTAAACTCTAAGACTTACTGACATTCACATGATGTTTACACAAAAGCATGCAAAGCAGTGTTGCCAGATTAGGGCAACACTTCCATTTGACTGCATTACTTTTTTTTTTTTTTTGGGAACATTTAGCCTGTTTCCCCTGGATTATGCCCTGATCTCCTCGTGTACATTTTTTTATTGCTGACACTGACAGGGCATTGAGTTCATTGTGCAGACTGTTTTATTATTATAGTCCATTACGGTGTTTCGTAAAGTACGTAAATTATTTATCAACTCATAATCGATTCATATAAATCTTTTCCTCTAACAACAATTGGAGGAACAATGATAAAATTATCTTCCAGAAAACTGAGTCATAATGACAAGAAACCAACAGTGATGACTGCACTGCAAAATCTGTATTGAATGAAAAAGCAAAAGCATGTACAATACTACTCGGTAACACTACGTGAATTCCAGGTGTCACACTACATCACCTGTGTCATCCAACACATTTCTGACATGTCAGGACTATGACAAACCTTGTTGTGGTTGACAGGCATAATTACACTAAAGATAAATAGACTAAAGACACTTGTGACACTCATATCATTATAGAGGAAAATGATTAGAACTTTAGGGATTGCATTATGTTAGTGACTGTCCTCACCAGTATAGAGATACAAACGTGTGGTTATAAATCCGAGTGGAAGGTTTTTGGTCGTACCTGAGATTTCGGACCAGGCTTTGTTTCTGAGGTAGATCCAGGAAGTCGATAAGGAAGTCCAAGCGCGCCTGCATTTCCTTCGACGTCAGGCCATAGATTCGTCCGAAGAACGTCAGGGTGTCACTGATGGTGAACTCGTTGTACAGTGCCAGCTCCTGCTCAGAACAAAGACACACACACGGGACACGCAGTAAAAGTTCGTCCCAGCAGCATAAACACTTCACCTTATCAAGTGTCCCATTTCTTCTTCTTTCGCTCACAGATCACATGGTGCATGCGATGCTCTGGTTTACACACCGCAGAACAAATGGCATGTGTGTCATGAGCGCTCATTAGTGACCCAGTCAGACAGTAATGAGACACACTCACGTACAGGTCACTGACTGCACCTACAGCTAAAATGAAGAGGTCAGCACTGAAGGGACGCGGCCTGCTAATGATGGCTGTAATGAGCAACCCTCCCTGAACACACTGTGACTGAACTTGTTGCTGTGGATTCTACAGCTTTAAAAAAGAAAACTAAAGACTGTTTAAGAACTTTCTAGAGTCTAGAAAGTCAAAAAAATGCCCGTCACACTTGAAATGCATGGTTTGTTATGTGTATCACACACAAACTTTCTCCTTCTCATGTGTTAGAGGCAGATGTTTCACATGTGTTCGTACCTGCGGCATGTATCCGACCATCTTCCCTGGCACATCGTGGCCAGGAAACGCAGGTGGCTTCCCCAACACCGTGATGTGACCACGTGAGATGTTCAGAGTTCCCACGATACATTTCAGCAGCGTGGTTTTCCCGCATCCACTGGGCCCTAAAAGGCCATAACTGCAACACGAGATCAAGAGTCTTTCAAGAGTCAGCGATTCATGTTCATGTCCAAGAAGTAGTCAAAGCTCATACCTCTCAGTGAAAGCAAACCTTGTTACACGTCTTTGTTTTACATGTCGGGCTTTAGAGTTGCTAAAGTGTATGTTTTTCTCAGACCAAATTCATTTAACAAAAATGAGATTTGATCTTCTCATTTAATCTCCATAAGAAATTGAAAGTGTTTTCCCAACTGACTTGCAATGCTTCTTTTACATATCACTTTTGTCTAATTGCTGTAGGTAAATCAATAAAAAGTCATCACTTAAAAAAAGACATGCCATTTTAACCACTTATTTACTTATTATGTCTTTTGTCCTTTCGGCTTATCCTATAATTTCAGGGTCGCCACAGTGGATCATGGCTGCATGTTAATTTGACACATTTTTTACATCAGAATATTTCTACAATGCTCGGGACCCTGTGGTCAGCAGGCAGCCACTCTACCACTGAGGAGAGGAAACTGTCAGTGAGGAGTGCACTGTCAAATCTGTGTTAAGCTAAATGACAAAGTGAAAGCAGGTCACATGTATAAAGCTACTTAGTAGCACTACATGAATTCCAGGTGTAACATCATATTCCTTTGTGATCCAACACATCTCTGACAAGTTAGAACTATGAGAAAGTTCTTTGTGCACAGTTCAGGAAGTTCAGGCAAAAAACGATGTGCAGTCTGACTTTGACATTGACATGCAGGTAAAGCACAGTGATCATTGGTGGACACATTTAGGAACAAGAACAGAAACAAGTCTGACCAAAAAAATATGACTTTTCTCCCTTAAGCGAGATCTTGAACTGTCAAAAACAATGTAGTTTTGTCCATTCTCCTATCAAGGCTCTATCACATCGCAGTGATTAAAAAAGTGTCCGAACTAACTGGCTGCTTAAAAAAATGCAGTTTCCAAGTCCAAGAAATCAAAAATCGCACACTGTGAGAAAAACTGACCTTTGAACATGAGGCAGAGTGTAACAAAGTGATAATGAGTTACATGTCTTATCTGTCAAGGAGAACAAATCCCAGCCATGCTAACTGGACTGAGCCGCTACCCTCCACTCACATTTGTCCTTGTGGCACAGTCAGGTTCAGGTTACTGAGGACCTTCAGCTTGCCATAGGAGCGGCACACATCTCTGCACCGGATTGCAAAATCCTCCTGTCCAGCAGGCAGAGGAGCCTCCAAATCAGACTTCATGTTGTTCCCCTTCAGCTGGAAAACAGAACACACTGTGGCAAACAAGTGGCACATGTCACCGTGTGCACAGAGCAAACATAAGACAAGAAAAACTGCACAGGACCATAATAACAAATCAGGATTTAATCTTAGGTTGTGTAAACAAATCAAATTAGGAGATATGTAGATGTTTAAAATCATAATAAAATCATAATTGAACCTAAAATGCGACCGCAGAAAACAATTGTTTCCCTTGTCATTCACTTCCTGTCATTATGCAGCGCCACAAATGTCACGCATTAATGTCAACTGACGGGCGACTGGGCTCAGGCCCAAATGTCCGGGGGCCAGTGGGTCAAAGCATCTGATTAATTTGACTGTGAATATTCCTCTTGGGAAACCATGAGAATACAAAGGGACACAAAGAATCAAATCATCAAAAACAACTACAGACACAGTAAACTACAGATACGAGAGGCAGCTGCAAAGTGATGACCCGAAACAACTATAAAGACTAGACTCCTACAAAGAGGCACACAGATGTCACGAATAGGACAAACTGAGCCATCGCACAGAGACACAATCCACACAAGACATTAAACATAAAAACACATAACTTCCACATAGAGATAAAAGGCAATTTCAAATAGAAACAAAAAGAAGGAAAACAGGGACACTAGCACAAAAAGGAAAAAGGACACAAAACGACCATAAAGGAGACACAAAATTAGCACAGACACATAATGTCTGTCTACACAGACGAGCAAAACAACTACAATGAAACGCGAAACCACCACACGTGTGACATGAGACAGATACAAAGAGGAAAAACCACACGGGGACACGAGGTAGTCGAGAAATCCCAGTCAATCCACGGCAGCTGGCCGAATCAGCTTTGCTGGTCGATGTTTCGCAGGAATTTGAGAGGAGGAAAATTAAACAGCACGTTGTTCATCTAATGATCTCAACTCATCACACAACGCATTTCACAATTTCAGACAAATAATTTAACAATAAAAACTGAGTGAATTTCCTCCTACTCCAACCACATGTCGTTGGTCTCACACTTTATAGAAAATACGGCTTCACATATGTCTTCTTGTCTTTGTTAAACACCTCTAAATGGGTGAAATGTATTTTCCACATGATGCACATTAGATAATAACAAAGGACTCGTCAGACACATTCCCATGCACTCCTCGCTCCCACTCTGCTAATACTTTGCTAAAAAAACACACATTTAAATATTTGCCGTACCCGTTCCTCCAAATGTTGCAGCACAAAGGCAATAAAGACTCGACATACGTTTGGAATCAGCAGGAGTGTCAGTGTTTAAAAGGCTGAAAGAAAATGCAAATTATTCTTGTGAGTAAGCCTCCCACAAACCATGCAGGGATGTGACCAGATTAGTACTTTGTTTTCTTTTTCCAAAAATGGAAGTGGGGAGAGAAACTATAGTTTGACCTTTAACCCTGAGGGTCACTTCTGTCACAACATCCCTGCTGGTTTCTGTGCATCCTGTCAAGCCTCTGCAGACAAAGTATTTGGGTCGTAAAACAATCGTCGGCACAGTAATCTCCAAGAACAGCTTTCTTTCCCGGGTTTCCCCCATGTCTCTGACTAACTCTCTGCTTTAATCCATCATCTCTGATTTTCCAGCAAACAGATTAGATTGCATAATGTGACACATTGGCCTCACCTTTGCCACTATAGCCTACATCTGAAAAATGCACACAACGGCACTTTAAGGCTGCCATTGTAAACAAGCTGATAAGATTTGATAAACGATAAAAATGCTTTAAAGCGATAACGTTGCCTTATCTACACTTAACAACACCGACAGTCAAACTCGATGGAGCAAAAACTGGAGGCAGCATATTAAACTCACCCAGAGAGAAGATGTGGACAGAAAGGGAGAAGTGAAAAGGATGAAGAGCAGCTGATGAGTGAGTCCACAGACTGAAGACAACAACTAAAGAGCATGTGAGCATCAGCTGACACAAACATCTCAGCCGGTACAAGTGGAAGAACAGGTTCAGTCCACCAGGCCACAGGTGGAGAATGGACGCCTTCCTCTGAAGAGAACACACACACTCACACACACACTCACACACACACATGCAGGTGTGGTTCCTCAGAAAAAAAAAAAAAGGTTTCATGTGCTGAAAATGAATATTCTTGTATGAATTAACCCATGTGAATTCTGGGCTCTGCTAACGTGGAGTCAGGAGTGAGAAGTTTTAGGTGGTTTCCCTGATCCAAACACTGATTCGTTGGGGAATCCAGAACAGAGCGTTTGGATGCAGCCCCTCGCCTTCAGAGCCGTCACTGCAGGAAACACTTCCCTCCGATTATGAGCTCAGGCAGCCCAACAAAGCCTCCCTTTTCATTCATGCTCTGCTCTGTTGATCGCAAAGAATTTCCTACCTTGCCTGCCAAGCAGTTGCCAACGTTGCGTCACCGCCAGTTGGAAGAAAACGGGCTGGACGCGGAAACCTCTCGGCGGCTTCAGCTGCACAGACGCGTTTCCTGAGCGCGCGGCCGCCGTCGGGCTATTTATAATCCTACAACCGCTTTCACTTCCCCCTCAGCCGTCAGGATGCTGCAGCGGCGCGTCGCCCCGCGCTGCCGCTGCCGCTGCCGCTCTGCCCTTCATCTGCTGCGGCTTAAAACCCAAAGACACATCATCACATTCAGACCTGCTCACCTCCTGAACGCGTGGCCACATTTTGTGGCATCTGACAGAAACCGAGCGCGGTGGCGCATCCTGCGGAGGTCCTCTCCATCTTGCTGCGGCGGCGTCGACCGCCGAAAAGGCGAGTGGGCAGGAAGCAGCTCGATCCTCCGCGCGAACACAGCATCCATCCATCCATCCATCCATCCATCCATCCATCCATCCATCCAGCATCTTACCTGCTCTTGCATCTCGGTGCAGTTTGCGGGTCCGAGCGTCGCGTCACCCCGAGCGGAAGCCTCTGCAGCCATGGCAGCAGGAAGGAGCGCACGGCCGGCTGGATGCACCGGAGGACGGAGAGAGGGAGAGAGAGAGAGAGGGGGGGGGGGGTAGGGGGGTGGCGGTGTGGCTTTTTATACTGAAGTCAAAGTCTTCGAGCACCTGCTGATTCCGAGTTTCACCTGCACATATGACACAAGTTTAAAACGACGCCATCTGGCTCATATGACTCAAAGTGTATCGAACCTGTCTGGACGAGCAGCCTTTGCATGGAGACCATGATGTCTTGCTTATATTTGTCTCTCCCATAGACAGACACATGTATCCATCATTTATCACTGTGCTTTGAACTGAGCACAAAGAATGTCACTGAGCCTCTCAACCACAATAAGCTTTCTCATAGTTCTAACCTGTCAGACATGTGTTGGATCACAAAGGGAATATGATGTTACACCTGGAATTCATGTAGTGTTACTAAGTAGCTTTATACATGTGACCTGCTTTCACTTTGTCATTTAGATTAATACAGACCTCTGCAAATAAGAATCAACTTATGTCAGCTTGAATTGGTACAAAACTGTGCAACAAGCTGACAGAAACACAGGCATCTGCACATTATGTCATGGTGCATGCAGGCGCTCACACTCTTCCACTGGTGAACATCCAGGGAATGGACACTGAGAGAGTGGACTCCAAATCCCTGGGTGTTCACCTGAACCATAAACCGGACTGGTCAAACAACACAGATGCACGGTGGACAGAGCAGACTCTTTCTGCTGAGGAGACTTAGGTCTTTTGGAGTGCAGGGAGCGCTCCTGAAGACCTTCTATGGAGTGGTCTGCTGGTGCAGCACCATCACAACGGCAGACAGAAGGAGACTGGACAGGCTGGTCAGGAAGGCCAGCTCGGGTTTGGGGATGCCCCTGGACTCAATGCGGGAGGTAGTCAAGCTGTCATCCCACCCCCTGTACGACGCAGTGTCATGTCTGAGCAGTCAGACTTTACAATCAGAGCTGCTCCCAGTGAACCATCATCACTATTAGTCACATTAAAACTGTTTTTAAACCCTGCAATAAAAAGGACCCATTGTGCAATTGCTTGTATGATTGTGTACATATGTGATATCCATTTATTTATTGTAATGTGTCTAAATGGCCACAGAGAGGCAGAATGGATCCATTTACACACACACACACACACACACACACACAGAGGGGGTGGGAGTGAGATGATACAGTCTGGATGAAGCTCATGGGAGATTGTCCCATGCAAAGGAATGAGCCCATAGGGGCAGACAGACAGACAGACAGACAGAGCAGCAGGGGGTGTTTGCGCACAAGTCAGTGCAAAGGGGAGACAACGGGGAAGTCCACTTCATGCAGGGAAAAGCAATTAACGTTCCTGATTCACAACTGGGCGGAAACGGCTCTATATTTAGCTGGCGACCAGATCCCGGGCCTGCGTGTGGTTCAGTCATTCAAAGGAGTCGAGTGCGCCGCGTTCAGACGGAGCAAAGCGCCGCAGTTATTCAATCAAATCCATTTCCTGGAGCGTTGTTCCAACTGAAATAGCCCAAAGAACGCGTTGGCTAATTGGGCGAAGGGCTGGAGAAAATCTGTCTGATTAGCCGTCTCCAACAGACGGGGATTAAGCTCGTAGTCTGTAATTATTATAAAGCATACGTCAGCACATATCCACCCACTTCAGGCGGACTGAGGAGCGGGGATGTCCTCCTAGGTGCCCGCGCTCCGTGTCAGGCCCAGTCAGACGTGGAGACCCTGGAAGAGGAGCAGGAGTAACTGGTCCCGAGTCAGTGCCACGACGCTGACGCCCCGCACTCCCCGGTAGGACTGCCTCTGCTCGGATAAGAAGCATCCTATGCTATTCTGCTCAAGATGGCGGTGCAGGCAGCGGAAAAGGACGGAATCGTGAGTATTTCGGAGGTGCAAAGGGAACCGGGGCGCGGGGGGGCCCGATGCGTTGGTATTCATTGTCTGTGGGTCGGTTATTGCGCGCCGTTATGTCGGTTCTCCGGTGAATGCGGAGCTCCGTGCGCGGCGCATTCACGGCGCACACGGCGACTCCTCTTTCATCCGGAGCCGGGGAGGAAATGGGCAAATCCAAGACGTTTGTGCAGGAACGGGTCGGCGGTGCGTTTTCCGCCCAGGCCGCTCCGCCGGTTGCCCTGAATGTGCCAATTTGGTGCGTACGAGGCCAATTACCGATGAGGTGACAGGTCCGCTGCTCGCTCCTCATTGTTGGAAGGCCACGCTGCGTGTGGTTCCGAACGACCAGGCCCGCAGCCGCATGTTGGGAGTTTAAGCTGCTGACGGTGATGAGTGACCGTGTGCGTCCTGTGTGTTTTGTCACTGGTGTTGAAGAATGTGGAGGATGACCACCTGAACGACTCGCTGGGGAACCCCGGCCTCATCTCGCCCGACAAGGAGGATTTGTCGCGTCTCCTCGTGAGTGTCCGTGTCTCATTGCTCCTCTAAGTGTCCGTGTTTGCTGCTCACTCCTCCACATTCAATGTGCTTTGCATAGACGGTGCCATTCAGCGGGCGCATCCGGGGCGGCATGCGACCAGGGAAGAAGATCATCGTGATGGGCATAGTGGACCTGGAGCCAGAGAGGTGAGAGAACCCTCAGCAATGCACGTGCACACCCCTGATCCCGTCACACTCAAAGCAGCCTCGTGCACGCTGACTGATTTGAAGAGATTGGCCTTTTTGTTCGTGGGCCTGTCAGACTTGCAGAGCCACACTGGGGAATGCGTGGGCAGCCAAAGGGAATGGTGGCCCTTTTCTCTGAAAGCAGGGGCCTATGACAGGGCGTTACCTCAGCAGCGGGGAGAAAACAGGGGAAAGACCCACTGCAACACATTTGTTTGGGTGTGTTTTTACCCTACATGGAAACGTGAATCAAATGTCCCCATGACCTCATCGTGTTGAGTAGCCGCTGCTGGCCCAGTTTCCATGGCGAAGTTCATGTGAACGTCCAGGCTGAAAGAGCTGCTCCACGGCTCCAAATACACAACAGTGTTTCTTTTGTTGCATCTCCCCAAAGGTGGTTACTGTAATTACGTCTCCACACTCACAGGGATTCTTGTGTGTAAACAGAACAGCTGCAGTGACGGGGGCCTGTGGAGGGAACTCGAATCAGCAGCAGGGGATTATTTCTGATTACCACATAATTGGGGTGCTCTTACACAGCAGCAGCAGCTGAATTAGGCATCAGATTTTATCCTGGATTAGATATTGGACCCGTAGCAACATGTCTGATTCATTTTGCTCCTTCCTCAGCTTTGATGTTAGTCTGACCTGTGGACGTGACTCGGAGAAGGAGGAACCTCCACACGATGTGGCCCTGAAACTCACTGCCCGCTTCACTGACCGCCAGTTCCTGCGCAACGCCCGCATTTCTGGGAAGTGGACGGACGAGGAGGCGTCCACCGTCTACTTTCCCTTCATCCCCGACCAGCCTTTTAGGGTAAACGCTGCTCTTTGCATCCATATTGTGTTTACTTCTTTTCCAAGCTGGATTGGTTGTGATTGGTTTTCATAACAATTTCTTCACTAATTTCATTGGTTTGGAAACAGAGGCAAGTAGAACAAGTGGTTAAACTGAGTATTAGCAGGTTTTCACTTTACACCAGCTCATTTGAAAGTGAATTAAAGGTGATTCTACTCAGCATGTGGGTGTTTGCAGTTTATTTGAAACATTCGTTTGCAGTGAGCATCAAAACAGGACAAGCACTACTGTAAGTTCTGCAAATTGACTTTTACAGAATTCATTAACGGTCTAGATTTTTTTTTTTTTTAAAGGAGACTAGTGTTGTTTGTGCTTACAATCTAAAGGCAATAACTGAGAAGTGTATTTTATTTAACTTAATTGTGATTTACTTGGGTGGCACGTTGGTCGAGTGGTTAATGCTCAGAGCTAGAAGGTCCCCGGTTTGAATCCATCAGCTAGTTGCAGCCTTTGTGTGTGGAGGTTCAATGTTTCCTTGCACTTGCCTGGGTTTTTCCTGGTAGAAAAAATATGCATGTTAGATTTATTGGTGAGTCATAATTGCCCGTGTTGGTCCTGAGACAGAATGGACTCCTGACCAGGACGTACCCGCCTCTCACCTCTGCATAGACAGACTCAATCCGGTGGTTTCGTCTCATGGATACTGCTGCCTGTGGCGGAGAAGAGAACAGTGAGTAAGGATGGTTTAGAAAGCTGATGCATGAGAGAGAAGAACAGCGAAAGATACATTTAGGAAACCGGAAAAACATGAGTTACATGGCTTGATCAGGTGTTAGAGGTTTTTGGAGAAACTTCTGCAATTAGTTTGTATTATCACATGTTTTTACTTGATGTAGCCTTGGAGATAATGGCCTGTCTTGATCCATGTAGCTCTACTGATCATATGTTGAATCTGGTGTAACTCTGCAGTGGCGCTGGGCAGCTGGGCTTTGAGAGACAGACGTTTGATGCAGTTAAGGGGAAGATCAGCTGTGAATGTCTTTGCAGCACAGACACAGGAAATGTCTTTCTGTGCCTCATCATATCTTCCAAACATGAATACAGGCTGTATCCTGCACAGTGGTCTGGGGCACAGTCAGTCAGCTGTTGTATGTGCTAAATGAGGTGGGGGGTTGAGCACTGTAGCCGTCATAAGGCCTGAGGATGCGTTAGATGCCATATTCTGCTCTAATAATTCAGAATGTGGCCACGTGGTGCTCAACTAAAAATACGAGGTGTTTCAGTTAGACCTGAAAAACCAGCATTTAAGAGATTCTGGAATCCGTGGCACAAAGACATGACACAGCAGCTCTAGTCCTTCCCTGCGTGTGGTTCTACAACATCCATTGTCTGATAAGTGTTGTTGCTTGTGGTCGGAGAGTGACTAAGCGGGTCAGCACGGCCCTGCCTCTGTCAGAAGCTGGTAGCGGGAGATTAAGGATGTCGGGCCGATTGTTTGTTTGCAGCAAACTCTGCACGATGTGCTGTTTTCCATAGCGAGGTCATTCGCTTGTATCTTGACTCATTAGAAGCAGTTTGTTTGTGTGGGCACATGTCAACGCAATAAATCACTAAAATGATTGAACACGTTAAAGCTGGACCGTTCAGTGGTTTCATAAAAGGTGGTTGAGAATAAAAAGTCTGTTATTGTGATAAATGCATAGCTTTACAGTACCACCATTAGACCCTTTGGTCCTCTTCAGCTCTTGTCATTTTTTTTTGCTAACTTTAGCTCACTGTTGTTCTCAAATACAAAGGTCTGGAGAAGAAAATGTAGATCTAAGGCGAAGATGCACCTTTCAAATGTCTGTCAACATGTTGTGGTGCTGCAGTCAATTAGCCTAGACTGGAAACTTGCAGATTATAATTGAGCTGAAAGTCCAGGACGGAGCCAGGACAGCTGTTTTCAGGTCTTTACACTGACCTTCGCCAGCTGGCTGCAGGCTGTAGCTTCATATTTACGGTATTCTCAAAACTCTTGCCAAGAATGCAAATCAGTTTTGTTCCCAAAATGTCAAAGTATTTCTTTAAGCACTTTGCTTTGTCGTTTTATTGCTTTTTGATGCTCCAGTACAAATGTCATTGCTTCTTTATGGACTGATGAGTTGGAAAAATCTCAACTTCTTCTTTCTTGCTCCCTCCTCGCAGATTGAGATCCATTGTGAGCACCAGCGCTTCCGGATATTCGTGGATGGACACCAGCTCTTTGACTTTTACCACAAAGTAAAATCTTTGTCCTCTATCGACACAGTACGGATACAAGGAGATCTACAGATCACCAAGCTCGGTTAATTTCCCCTCTGCTTCCTGCGCTGCAAGTCGCGTGTGAAACAAGGACTTGATCACAAATGACCACACACACACACACACACACACATACATAATATACACATGCCCCTGTTACATCATCATCCACAGCTCATCATGCAACACTGCTGCAGCACAGCAACTGGAAAAAAGCTTCAGCAGTGACAAGTTAGAGTATTTTGTTCCTTACAGGATCTGATCTAATGATGGTTTGTGGACGAATGTGTTTGCTCCATTTTCAAGTATTTTGTCCTTGCAGCCCCAGTTTTGTCAGATCAGGAATCTCCCAGGTTATTAATAGTGCATTCATTTATTTTGTTGGGATGAAGGCAGGTGTGGGCTATGGAATAAACAAGACTCATTATTAGTTACTCAGGAAAACTTCTGCCATTTAGCAGCAAATACAAACACTTTTCTGAGACGATGAAATCTCCAAATTTGGTGACTGATGAATTGAAGGACATTATGCAACCAGTAAAAAAAAAATCTTGGAAAACTGGATTTTGATCAAGCTAAAAACAGATTCTGATCACAGTAAGATTTGTGTGATGTGCTGTAAAAACCTGCAGTGTTGAACCTGAGCAGTGTGTAGATACTTGATCTGAGCCTTGACAAATTTTTTTTTTTTTTTTTTTTTTTTTAAATCAGATGAAATGGACTTGAAACAAAATATCGTAGGTTGTTCAGTAAACTCAGCTGGTTGTTTGCTTGAAGTTGTAGTTATCTGCTAAACCAATCTGATCACAGTAATGTGCAGTATTACACCCAGTTTTCTCTGTGTTGATGTATCTCCAACTCCGTAGGCACTGCCCTGCCTTCCCTTGGGTTTATTCCAGTTGTCATGACAACGCGCTGCAGTCTCACCGACCTAAATATCCAAAAATGAGGATTAAGTCATGAAAAGATGTAGCGGGAAGCATCCCATACGGTCCACTGCCTGTGTCGGTAGATTGCAGCTGCTCTCCTCTAGATAGAAATTGCTGTTTGGGGAACAGGAAGTAGACTTACAATTGTTTACTCTGTTGGGCGTTTGCAGTTTTGGACTAGTTTCATGCATCGAAGTTGAACACTAATATAAAAGGCAGGAAGCTGTGCTGTCAGTGCAAACTAAAGTCTGCCGTTTGATTGTTTGAAGGCAGGATCAGATCCTGATGGTCTCTTGAATGTAAAGTATTTGTTTCAATAGTAGCATAGATAATAGTGATGCACAAACGTAATGTTTTTTCCGCTGTTATGGCTGGTACTGTTTATTCTGTCTTACGTTTTATTTTTATTTTTTAAGTGTTTCTTCAGTCATTCCACGTCAGCGTGTTGTCCAAACAGGAAGTTTTACACAGCCAGCAGGTTTTCCAACAAACACTGTTGTGTTTTTATGCATCGCATGGTTTTTATCTCTGCAATCATTCCATTCTGCACTGGCTTCTTCCTTCGCTGAGGCCAAAAGGAAGTTATACTAAATGCATAGTAATAGGGAAGGAAGGGATTATCTTCAAAGCAACAGTATTAAAGGTGCTCTGTGTACACTGAACACTCTCAGCAAAACCAGGTAAGATTTCACTGCTTTCCAACAAAGGGTTTGTGAAGTGTAACTTATGGCCTTTATAGGTTGTTAGAAGTCAGTCGTAAGCAGTTTTGGGTTGCCAGGCTTTCAAAAAAACCCTCAATTGTTTTGTTCATATTTATGCATTTTATTTGGGTGATCCCTTCTCCACTATATAATAGTGCATCAAGGCTGAGCTGTGAATGTTTAGAAATGGTTAATACATTTATTCCGCTCCAAATGCCCTGCAGCTGTTTGCCAAATGCTCAGAGGGCACATCGAGCTTGAAAAAATTAAATTAAAACGGGGGCAAGATGAGCCAAAAGGATTTTCAGCCACATGGTTTAATAATATCTTCAGTCTATAAAACACACAATTATTTAACTACCTTTTTAAACAAGGTCATAATTAAGAAATATCTTTTGTTTACAATATGGCTTGTTAGGAAGTGGTTCTGATTCTGCATGGATAACCACGTTGGAGAAGCTTTTAGTCATCTTTGGAGACAGTTTACTGTGATACTGTGTCATTGCTTGTATCAGCTGCACAGAATCACCATAGCTTTAGTATTTTACTGTTAACTTTTCCCATCGCCTATTGCTGCTGTGAATTTGGAGTAAGCCATGACGTGTCGTGCTGACTTCACAGCAGGACACTGTCTAATTACTGACTCCCCCTAATGAAGCTTCCTTCTGATTTTCTTTCCAAAAACCTCTTGAAAATCTCGTTAGACTTCAAATACACAATGCAGCTTCCTGCACAGAGTACTTGTTCCTTTTGAATATAGCAATAAGATGCTGCTTTCTCCTGGCTGTTTGGACGAGGTCTTCCTGAGTTTGTTGTTTTTGTCTTGGCAGGCGCTGATTAGTTTCAAACAGGAAACGAGTACAGTTTGGTATGAGAGGGCAGCGAGGGGTTTAGTGCGATGCAGCGTTACAATTGTACAGATAATGTTTTGACAGGGTGTGTTTGTGTTCTATTTATAGTGACCATCCATTTGTGAGCGTACGGTTTCCTGTAACATGTAATATTCCCAGTGTGTAGAGTGTGCGAATAACGTGGCAGCACGTGCCACTGATGTAGAAACGAGCCGTGTGTTTAGGTGTGATGCAGTTTCATGTTTTTTGGCTCCTTGGCTCTCATAGATGGAGCTGAACTGGCAGCAGTTGATGTCAACAGCTGCCGTGCTATTGCTAGGAATTATGGGGGAGGGAGATGAACTGTTCAAGACTTCCTGAATTAAAGGGCTGGAATCAGGGTGGGAGTGTGTAGAAGCAGCAGAGCCTCTACATTAGCAAAACTCTTTTTGGGGACTGTTGTGGGTTTTCCAGCTGTGTACAGGCACAGTGGGTTTTCTGCACATCTGGATGCGGTGCAGGTACACGTGAAGCTGACGGGGTGCTACTGTTCCATTTAGATAAATCCGCAAACTCTTTGGTACGTGTGTGGAAAAACCTCAGCCTGCTGTATGTCTGTTTCCTCCCTCCAAAAACAAACAGGTCAAAGTTTCTAATCTCCTAATGATCCCACATCTTTTACAAACAGTAATGTTTCTTGTCAAGTTTTAATTCTATCACCCTGTAAAAAATGAAACCGAAAAACTGAATGTGATTCTCTTTCTGATTGTAATCTGACATGAAGCCAAGTGGAAATATTGTCCATAATCTCAGTTATTTAGGATCCTCTCGTCATACCCAGTGAAGCCAACATTTGCCGAGTTATGTAAGAGAAACGGCTGAGTTCCCTCAGGTCTTTGAGGCCCTGCTTTCTGATTTTGGATGTACATATTTATGAAGGTGGCCTCACAGACCCCGTTTCTATGATTTTAAAAACCAAGTGGAGCAGAGAACATTTTGTTCTGTATGTAAACTAATAACTGCCGATAAGACTGATCATATTTAGCCAGTTTTTATTCACATGAAGCGTTCTTCTACTTTTTTTCTTTTAAACCACCTTTTTGATGCATTCCAAGGGCAGATTCTTCCTTATTGCTTTTTATTTCCTTTGCACCTTTCTATCCCAGGTTATTGCAATGCAAGTTCAATACCTTAGGACAGGATGTGACTTTTTTTTTTTTTTTTTCCCATGACCTCTAGGAAGCAAAGTGGCAAAATGAATTTCTACAAAATGTCACATGGCTACATCATAATTCATCCACCTGTAATGTGTCTTCTCAGTAGAACTAGGCTGATCTGTTGCTGATGTGTTGTGTGTACAGTCATGTTCTAATTTTTATTTATTCCAGTGTAACCAGCAGGGTTGTGCGTGTGGTAATGTCAAATTTACCTAATTATTGCTGTTTACTGTATATTAAGGCATCTTGATTTTATTAAATTACATTTATTTCTTTGGTTCTCTGACATGTACAAATATTACAGACTGTACTTTCATGCAAGATACAAGGATGTGTGTGTGTGTGAACGTTCTCTCATTGATCTCCTTTTAACCACAAAACAAGGTTAACTGTCATTTTGATGTATTTTTTTTTCCAAGCTCTAAGGGCATCACCAGCGTGTTGGTTGCTGTATCTTTGATCATCTGAAAGTCTTTTATGTTACCAAGCATCATGTTGGCTCTTTGTTAGACCCCCCGCTTCCTTCAGATGAGCAAATGTAAGTGTGCCACAAAGAAACCAGGAGAGCGTGCGCTTGGAACATTTAGTCCAACTCTAATATTCTAACATCAAGGTCGTCTCAAACTGGGTCAGTGTGTAAATGAAGACGGTACACTCCACCATTGTGGTAGCCTTTTCCAAATGTTTCTACTTCCGCCTCACGCTTTTGTTAAAACAGCTACTTTGCAAACCAATAAACTTCTCATCCTGAAACTCGACTGCCCTCACGTATTACTTTTTAGTCATTCCACATTAGTGTTTGAGGGTGATGGATGTCTAACAATAATCAATAAAGGAAAAAGTGGATGGTTGCTCCTGGTGTTTAAAAGACACATTCACTGTAGTTTTTTTTTTTTTTTTGTTTTTTTTTTTAAATCTGCTTCTTTTCGTTCTGGGTAGTTCATATACATAAATGCCATTAAATTTCCCTCTGACTTCACTATGTAAAAATATATCTACTTTTAGCTGAAAATGCCTCCAGTTAATATCACTTGAAGGAATATTAGGTGCAGATTATGTCATCTTGTTCCTCACACTATGGAGCAGTCATCCTCAATCATGGTCAACCTACTTTTCCAGTGATCCTCCAGGTGACATCATCTGAACTCCTGATGGAAAAACTCCTCCGGGTGATGTTATCTGGAAGAAAAGTAAAATAAAGTTATAAATGTTTTAAATACTTAAAGTAACTTGCCCTACTAGGCCTTTATCCCATTGCTTCAGTTTCTTGCTGTGTTTTTTTTTTTTTTTTTTTAAATATAAACAGATGGTTAACAAAGCTTTAGTTTGTGGTATTGCTCATTCTCCCAACAGTCTTGGACCACACAACTCCAAAATCTTAATATAATGTACTCCAAGATGACTCCACCACCCACTATGACCTCAATAATAAATGCAGAGTAGAATTATCACCTTCGTGACAGTTTCAATCTAAAATCTTTAAAATTATAACCTGGTAAAAGTAGAATTCATGACAGATTGAACTGCATTAGATTCTACTGATCTACCTAATAAACTGGCCAGGGATTATTTATTAATGTGATTTATCATGACAGTTTTAACAAGGAATTCTTTTAATAATTTCATATATCCTCCCCTGCTTTGTAGGCATCAGTTAATTCCACATTTACTTCAGGGCTGACAATTGTTTCAACACAGCCGTGATAAAATGGAAACCAGCCCTTTAAGGTTTTTCTTGTTCTGTTAGACATTACACACCCACCAGAGAGACAATTTTTTTATATATTTTTTCTTCCTCCTCGCACATCTGTCCAAGCTCTGAGATGTTTTTTGGCTGTGCATACAGCATTTTCAGGTTCCAAACAAAGATTTTTACTGATGCTGTGGGAGGCAGTTTCAAAAACTTCATAAAGATTTTAAGTAGTCTGTGGTGGATTTTTGAGGATCACTTTCATATTGTGCCAGCCACTTTGAAGTTTCAGCTTCACTCACACTGACTGCATGAAATTTGCATCCAGAATTTGCTGATGTCTAATGGAACACATTCTTCTCTCTGTCCATCTGCTGATTCCTGTCCATATGGTTGCTGCAATTCGAAAGAATATTAACAATATTTTCTTCTGAAAATATTGTGCCTTTACTCCTCTATGCATTTTACAGCTGCAGGTACTAGTTACATTTTATTTTAAAAAAAACATTGTTTTTTTGATTGTGAAAATACACCTTACCATTACAAACAGCTTTATTTTTTGTTTTTTTTTTGTTAATTAGTATAATTTTTTGGGCTTTAAAACTCTGGGCTAGAGCTGGACATTTATGTTATCAACATCAGACAAAGATTAGAATGCATTATTTTCTTAGTAGAGTGGGATATTTATATTTCAAGTACTAGTATAAATTTTACTTTGACTAAAATTTAAAAATAAAACAAATAATAAAAAAATAAAGCACGTACTAAGTACTTTTACTTGAGTAAAAAGTTTGAAGCGGTACTTCGACCTGTGTTGCAGTAACTCAATTACGGCAGCAGTGGGCGCTGGTGCAAATATGTCATCCCGTTTTTAATTTCAACCGGAAGTATCAAAACAAGGAGTTGTCACCAGAGAAGAAGAAGTAGCAGAAGCAGAAGCAGCCGGACATCAACACAATCAATGTGTTCGTTGTGCAGTTTTGGAGTGTGTTTCTCCTACGTTTCCAGGAGACTTTAACGGTTTTTAATACTTTGTAATCCTGTGTAAACCTCCACATTCACTAGCGTTTTATGCCCTGAACGAAGATGCTCAGACTGTTGATCAACGACCGAGCACAATATCGGGATATCGGGATGAAATGACCCGCTCCCATAGAGAAGTTGTCCAACTGAAACCGATGATCAAGCAGCGCTGAAGTGTCGTTATTCAGATAGATTCAGTGCAGGTTTGTGTCATAGGGAAGGTGACGTTAGCCTCTAGCCAAACGGATATTAGTCAAATTAGCTAGTCACCCAACGACTTCCATAAAACCCGTTTGCCGCAGGTTGTTTGAGAAGTAAGCGGGACGAATCTAACGTTAAAGCCAAGGTCGGGTCAGTGGAGTTGTTCCATTTTCAGTTGACCGACTTGCCGAAGAATCCTTTAATAGTTGTAACTATAGCTTTACTATATGCTTGTAATTTTTAAGTAATGGCTTCAGATTAAATTTAGATTTCTTTTAGATTATGGTTATATACACTTGCTTATTTGCTGCTGTGCCGTGTTTAACATATGAGCGGTTTGCTTCTTGCAGTTCCAATGGAGTATCACACAGCTACTTGTACTTTAGCAAAGAAAATTAATACTTCCTCTACCACCGACTTACATCTTAGTGCACATACATTAATATATTTCAAGTGTTTGTTATCCTGTGCACAGCTGTGTGGCTATACATCTACGTACAAGGGTGATGAGCAGGGCATGGAAAGGTGGATAGTAAATATTTCAGCGAAGGATGTTCATTACAAATATGAGTGCGAAAAGTATGTAGAATGATGATGCTACCAGCCAATTATTATTCTATTACTAATGTGAAGATGACTTATTAAATAAAGGTGATAAAGAAAACACTCATTTGTTGTGGAAATTTTACTACCATACAAATATTTCAGATAGTAGTGGTTCGTGTGCAGGTTGTAGCTTGTCCTTTGACTGTAGATCAAGCTTCCCTTTTGCAGCAGCAAGATCCGCATCAAATTGAGGAGGAAAATGAGACTCATGACTTTCACGCAAAGAGAAGAAAGTTGATCTTATATCTCCCCAGAGCTGGAGCCTATTCTTCCGACAGTGTAGATGCAAAACTTGATGAATAAAAAAAAAGCTACTCTGTCAAACCACCAACCGTCCCCAACTTTCAGCAGTATCACTTTAATGCTGGGCAGTAACAAAGAATGGAATGGAATCTTTGCTTCAGGTTCATCCTCATGGGGTTTGAATCATGGCGACACTTTGTTGAGCAGAAGTGCAGAATTAAGAGGCAGTTTTCTCAGAAGAACCAAAAATAGTGCAGGTTCTGTCGCATGCTATTTAAAACATACTCTGCTCTGATGGATAAAGGTCACACAGGAACGAAGGCCTTTAAACAAGGAGTTTCCTCATAGAGACCATATGAAACTGCATATGAGAACACACACAAATGAAAGGCCATACAGGTGTAATTTTTGGAAAAATTATTTACACATAGTTCCAATCTCAAAGTTCACTTGAGGATACACACTGGGGAAAAGCCTTCTTTTGCAGTGTGTGTGGCAATATGGTTGCAAGTATTTATCATCTGAAAAAATGTGGCACAAAAACCTCTAAAGTGCACAAATAGTTCCAATCGTTGTTTGGATTGTGGCAAAACGATTTACAGTGCTGTGAAACTGAGGGTGCATATGAACATCCATGAAGCCAGGAAACATTACACAGTTGCATCAGTAGCCTACAATACTTCTGAGAGGTCAGTCTAGCCTAATTTGGATATTGGCAACTTACGAAATAAAGTTCTAACAGAAGAGAACTCAAACAACTCTTCATGTTCATCCTTTTTGATTTGCTTGGTCAAGACTGTTATATTTAAACAATGGCAGCAATTTCACTTGTCTGTAAATTATTCCTCTGCAGCGAAAACAGTATTTAGGACATGCTGCTAGGCGCATGTTTGCTTCAGTAATAAGCCACCAACATTCCAGACAACAGAAGCCCATATTGATATTACCTTGAAAATAACCACAGGGGTGTCTGTTATTTGGGCTGACAGCAGTACAGGGTGGCATATATTGTATGGCGGTTACTACTAGTACTTGATAAAAGAATTTTAATCATAAATGAGCAGAATATATTAGATGTTAATAACATAGGTGTGAGACAAATCTCTTTTGCTTTAATTTGTGATCACTGAAGTCATTCTGTGTGTATTTCAAAGAGGAAATATTAACACTCAGGCCCAAGCCCAGGTACCCCATCACTAAATCCATCCCATTGGATCCCAGGCGAGCATGCTGTCACTTTTTGGTTTTTCTCACAATGACTGCAACTCATATGTCACAATAACAAAAATGAATATCAATCAAAAGGCCTTACTTTTACTAACGATTACTCGGAAATTGGTATATGCGATGTATAATATATTTTAATATTATAAACATACTATGATGACCACATGTCTACAGCGATAAGGATCGTCTATTTAAAAGCGCACTCACTCTGGTGAACAAACTCACCCCGGGTGTTCTCTAAACCGTTCATCTCGTCGAGTAATCGCGGATGCTGGAAAGCGGGTCGTAGTGAGACCTCCCATCTTTTACTCGTCTCGGTGAGCTGCTGCGGGGAAGGATGTCGAGAGATGCTGCAGATCGAGGCTGCGGCGCCGCGGAGACTCGGTGAATGACAGCCGGTAATCAAAGCGCTGGAACAGTGTGTTGAGATGTCGCCGTTCGGTCAGCGAGCGGATTGTCCTCTGTCACCGTGTCGTTGCTCCGCACGGAGAGTTAGCTAGTCCGCGCACTGGCTACTAGCTAGCTAGCTGCGGACCGTCTCAGCTAACGCTAACGAGCGGCTGTGCTGCGCCAAGGTAGCGGAACGCAGTTTGGGAAGTGGCTAGTTATGTCTTAGCTTTTTTAGTCTGTCCTTATTTCAAACATAAGCCACACATAATTTAAAAACACCGAATAAGAAAGCTTCGCATCTACAGTTTATTACGGCTTACGGATATATTGAGATATTTCGTTCCCTCCGCTGCTTCTGTCAGGGAATGTCTGTCTGTCTGTCTGTCTGTCTGTCTGTCCGTCCAGGACAAAGATCCTGGAGAATATGAAACGATTCACAAAGTTATTTATCTGAAAGCCACATTTTTTCACGGTAAAAAAAATAAAGTCAAACTGTAGTTTTTCGTGTGTAACAACTACAGCCTTGAATCCTCGGTGTTTAAGAGGCTGCTGAAGCGGGACACTTGTTTCCGACGGTCCGAGCCGCGGATCATGTTTCCAGGATCGGTTTTCTGACCGGGCCGGAGACTGGCCACTGTTTTCCACGGGCCACAGGTTCCGTCGCGGAGCCGCTATCAGGCTTTTAGTCTGACCTGAAATCAAAAGTTATTATTCTATGCTTTTGTCTCGGACACACATTTTTTTCATAGACAATTCTTTGTTTTAATAATAATTAGGGAATCCATGAAAACCTATGGGCTTTCACTGTTGCGCTAATTCTTTGCTCCATTAATCATTTCACGGTTTTAACTCTAAATCACTAAAGGAAGCTTCTATTCCATAGCCACTGTAGCTTAAATTTAGTGCTACAGATTGTTTGTTTGGTCCATATAACAATTCCAAAACCGAAATATATTTCGTTATATCGGTACTAGAATAGCCAGATATTTCAGACAGAGCATTTCTGAAATGCAATGTGGCGCAGATACTTTTCTTTTTTTTAACTGCCTTAAATGAAATCAATAAAAGAAAAAAATCACCAAACTTAACCAGAAAGCAGAAAGACAAGTAATGTATGAATGTTACAAACGGACTAATATTATAAACAAATTATTTGGTATCTTAGTGTCTTTGCTTAAAGGTCTTTAATATGCTGACAGCATACTGACAGTGTGCAATTTGATGACATTTGAGGCTTGAGGTAGAAAGGTGATTAGCTGCTTGTACTTCTTCTGCAGGAAATGTCAAGTGTCAACTTTGTACTTCTGATCTGAGAGAACAACACTATGGATACCAGTCCAAAAACAAGCAGTTTTCTTTCTGCCAGTGGCATTTCTCGTCTGACACACTGAGAATCTTAGAAAAGGGTAAAATCTAGTTACCATTGTAACTATCATGATATTTGTCCTTTTTTATTTACTTCCTTTCCCAGGTGCATGAGCCCTCCATTACTCCTTGGAGACACCATGGAGCCAGACATCATGCCCTTACATCTCTCCTCCCCTCCTCCGCTGGATGATGATGATGACGAGGAGGAGGTGGGATCAGATGAGGACAAATTGCAGGACTTCAGGGGGCGTTCTGTTGTAGTGTCCTGCTCGCCACATGCTGATTTTATTGAGCCACCGTTAAGCCTCACGCCTTCTGCTTCAACAAAGCCAGCTACACAGCAACCCTGCTACAGCTTTGATCATCCAGTTGAACAACCTCAACACGCATCCCCGGTGAGCTCAGAGTCCTGCACCGGCCAAATGAGCATGGAAGAGCAAGCTTGTAATGATGAACTACCTTTGCACCTCACCAATGGATATGCTGAAAGAGACCACACCTCTGGCACCCACTATAGTTTTTCTATAGTGAATACTTGCTCTCCCAAAGAGGAAACGGGGTTTGCTGATTTCACTGTGTTCACAGAGCAGGCAGCACAACCCTGGTGCTGTGGCTTCTCTCCGGTAAGCAGCACCGATCAGTGGGATGCCAGAGTGGAAGGGACAAACTTAGTTAAGCAAATCTGTAATCCAGGACAGAAAGTTATTGTGGACTCTGAGCCAAAATCTCGTTGTGCAGACGGGGCAAATAGAAAGATTTGCACTGAGGTCCAGCACTGTGACAAAAGAGATGCAGCACTCGAGCAACCACCTCAGGACCACCATCACCCTCAGGAAGCTGCAGCAGCTATAGGTGTTCGACCTGCAGAACCTCATCATGGGGAGGAGGGTGAAGGCATGCCTGGAGATAGTTGGAGGGATAGTGGACATTCTCCAGTTTATAGCTCTTTACAAATGTGTGAGGCACAGGAAGATGCCGAGTCAGAGGAGGAGAAGAGCATCTCTAATGTTCCCCAAACATTCAGTGTCTACGAGTCTGCTTCAGAGGACCTTGCATCCTTTTGTGAGGATTTGTCATTTGAGGGAGTATCTGCAGACTTGGAACCAAACGTTTCATCTCTTAGTTCTCAAGGGAATCAGTCTGATTGGGACAGGACAGATGATGAGGATGAAGAACAGGGAAACTGCAGACACTCGGACTCTTTTGTCACAGGGAGCAGGGCAAATCTCAGACAGACGGAAGAAGAGAAGGTTTTCATCATTGCAGCCAATCAGCAACTCAGGAAACTCCTGCTACCTCCAACGTTTGTGGAGTTCAGTCCCATTTGGTGGTCAATAAAGAAGATGAATTTTTAGACTTCAAATATAGTCATTATGAGCACTACAGGGACAAAGAACATGTCCAAACAGCTGATGTAAAGGTGCTGTGTCTAGGGAGCCTCCCACCGAGTGACAGCTTTGCAGATTTCTGCTCAGCTCCCACGCAGGAGGATGGAGATGGGTTGTGGGAAGAATTCAAAGATCAGAGGGCTCAGCAGGAGGCAAAAACCTGGACACACTTCAGAGAGCAAGTCAGCAGTCTGCCTACTGATGGAGATACAGAGGAGCAGGACTGGGCAGGACAATATGGTGCTTTTGGGGGTAACAGTTGTCAGGTGGGAGGCATATTGCTTTTGATGATAATTGTATATACAGAATACAGTGGCCACAGAGAAAGCACAACTCTTTGGCAAGAAGCTGTGTATTTATTTTATAAGGCCTTCCATTATCTACCCTCAACAATAAAAGCTTGCAGTCAGTATAAAAGTGTCTATTTTTGTACAGATTTGTCCTTTTTTTGTTGTTGTTGTTTTTGGTCAGGCTCCACTGCCTTGCCGTGTCCAGCAGGTTCTCCAGGCCAGTTTCCCAGACAGGGTGGTCCCAGCTGTGGATAGTGAGGAGAAGTTGCTGAGCCTCGACACACTGCTTCACATCCAACAACTTCCTGACAGTGAGAGGGAAGAGGAACCCGAATGTAGCAGCGCTCAATGGTGAGGATACTGCTACTCTTTCGGCTTTTCCCATCAGGGGTCGCCACAGCGAATCATCCTATTCCACCTCACTCTATCCTGAGCATCTTCCACTCTGACACAAACTAACCTCATGGATACCCTTCAGTATTAGAACGATGTTGTGAGGGTTAATATCTTGACAGTCTTGACCGAACGTTGGTTGTTTTCTCACCATGCTGTCATTAAGGATGAAGCAGAGTGTGTGGTGGCCACACCAGGACCTTCACGGTTCAGTTGGTCTTCAGTTTCAGTGGGGAGGCTCCTACACAAACAGGACTCTGCTTAGGTGCCTCGGTGTGGACACAAGGAACATTGTGAGTTTGCTAAAACTAATTTGTATAAATGATGTAAGCAGCATCTTGATCGGTAACCACACACTTGACTCTCCGTATGCTGAAGTGAAAAAATTGTACTCATGCTCAGTTTACATAAAAAGAATGTTAACGCTAGACTCCTTAGCTGCCACTGCCAAGTTTTACACTCTACTGTTTTAAGTCATTTATAATAAAAATTTTGCCGTGTCCTAACAATCTGTTTGTGTTTTGTCTTTGCCTTATTAAAGGTGTTCATTGGGCCGAAGAAGCAGGCAGTGGCTGTGCCTGCTTTTGCATCCGGCCTGGTGAGTCAACTGTACTCTCTGAAGCTCAGCAGGAGTCAAGCTCTTACTCACTAATAATAGCAGCAATGGCTGAGCTAGTCTTTTCAATCCATACGTGTGAACTAAACTGTTACTGGAAAGAAGCAATGCAGTATTTTACTAGGACAAGAAGACTAGATGATAGCTTCATTACTATATACAGATGCTTTCAGCTGGGACTATTGCTCTGTTAGGAATCCAGTGTTTCCACTGCTGTTAACATTTTCATGTTGTGTCCGTACCGCACAACAGGGAATGCTAGAGCCCACCAAAGACTCTTTGCTAGCTGTCAGTTCCCCAGGAAACACAGCAGTCACCGCACAAACATCTCCAGGGCCTCAGGACATGAAGGACCCCTCAACAGATTCGATTCAGGTAATTTGATCTGTTTCTTTGGATTCATTTATAGACCAGAGTTTAACACAGGAAGTCATTAAGATAAAATGAACTTCTCTCTCTAGGAGGCGCTCCCTTCCAGCCAGCTGGACTGGGGCAGCCGTGGCCTTAGCAGCTCTCAGGACGGTATGTCCCCTCGCCGAGCTCCTCACTTCTGGGGTCGGAAGTAGACTACCAGCCATTCCCCTTAAACTGATTTTTCTAATCCAAATGTTTTGAGAGTTTACTCTGGGCTCCTCTACACTTCCTCAAGAATGTGTCTTCTTTTACACATTTACACTGTGTTTCCCCTTTGTTCACTCGATAATGAGTCACCAAAGCTTCAAATTGAATTTGCATTATTCAGGCAAGTAAGTTGTCAGGCATATAACAAACCCAAAAATGGAACCACAAATAAAACAGATATGCAACCAAATAGAAAAGTTATCATCATTTACACTTGTTTTAGATGCTGGGGAAACACTGTACTGACTTCTTTTCTCTTCTGATTCATTTACTTTAATGTCTCATCTTCATCTTTAGAGACAGAATTTATCTCAGTATTTATCAGGCCCAGTTTTTTTAGGGGGAAACGGCCGGGAGAATGGTTACACCTGATTACGGTTAAAGCTACTGAAAACAACAAGTCTAATGAAAAGAATTGTGCTTAATGTGCTGCTTAATAGGAAAGTATTTGTCTTTCACCAACACAAAAATGAAACTGAAGTTTAATTAAAATGAGCTATTAACCTTTTTTTAAATTAATATTTATTAATGTTGCTTAAACTATGTTGCTTAAACTCTTCCAATATTAAGTCTGATATAATTTTGCCCAATGCATAGCTTTATAACACATCTAGCCATTAATTCCACCAGTATATTTTAATTCTTTGCTTTATTTGAAGCTAAATTGTCTTTTCCTTTTGATGGCAACAATCAACTTGATGATGATTGTAGGTAAGGGTTTCATTGTGCCTTGTGTTCTCTCACAAGCTAAAGAGAATTCAAAAATAAGGCGATGTGAAAAAGGTAAGTAACAGGTAATAACTTATTCAATGCTCAGGAAAACTGCAAGACCTTGAATTAGATTCGGATTTAATACAAAAACATTTTCTAAGATGTAGTTAAGTGTTTTTTCAATAGATCTAACAAAAAGCAGGACAAAGGAAAAAAGGATGGTATACGAATTGGCGTGATGCTGGGGTAACACTAACATATACTCTAATTAGCTGCAACATTAACAACAGCCGGTGGTTTTAATGTTGTATGAGGCTGCACAACTGCAGACGAGTCACAGCACTTATGCTGATGCTTGTCCACCCCAACAAGCGGCTGTAGATTCAACAGAGGCACCTTCCTCATTTTACCTTCTCTGTTTCCATACTTGACAACATTGTGTAGTACAGCTCAGAATTTTTCACTCTTGTTCTATTGAAATAACAATTCAAACAAGACAAATCCCCATCGATGAAGTGAAATGCAAAAGTCATAAATATTGACAGTGTTTCAGTTATAGACTCTGCACAGCAGGGGGCAGTGTGTTCTCTGTGGAACAAGGTCATAAGGTCAAGATGCACTTGAATAGGAACACAGTAAAAGTAAAATCAAATGCAGTCAGCCACAAATAAAAGAAGGACATACACTTTGTATGTTTTAAAATGTGTTGGTAATGTGTTATATTTCTAGTCTTAGATCATTGCCTTTCAATTCTTGTGGTTATGTGGGAACTATCATTGGGGATGTTATTTATTGTCTGTGTAGACGATTATTGTGAGAGGAATTGTATTAAAATGGGACATTAAGGAAGGCCAGGGTCATAATTACAGTTTTCATAGTTCTTTTGTTTTTACTCCATGTGCACTAAAGTTTATGTATAAGCATGCTGAATAGGATAGAGGGGTATCTCTTTCATAGCACTTCATAAAAATCATACCTGATCAGTATTGTCTCACCATTTATTTTAACAACTGCGGTTATTTCATCATGAGTTGTGCCTTTATCCCAGCAATCCTTTTATAAGGTTTACCTAATTATCTAATGGTGAAACTATGCTTGGACATATAATGTGTTAAAAGAATACTTTTGTCTATTTCTTTTTGTCCTTATTTATTTATTTATTTATTTAAGTTTTGTGCTCAAACCCAGATTCAATGCACTGGAAATAGGACATGTGGGAAATCCTTGTAAATACTGAAATAAATCAGCTGATCATTTCTGTTTTGTTTGGTCTCTCTTCCTGCAACTCTTTAATCTTTTCACTTTAATCTTTTCACTTTTCTGAAGTGGGAGTATTCAGACAACACCTCACAGACATTTCTTGTTCCTCTTTTGTTTTTTGGTCCTTACAAGTTAGACTGTCTAGAAATAGCTAAGCCCTCCTTTTTACAGATAATATAATTTTCGTCACTGTCAGTGTAACTTGGGACATCACAAATTTGTCGCGGCAGACACTAGATAACTTACATTATACAAAAATAAGATTTTTGGAATTAAAATTTTACACATCAGATAAGTTCAAAGGGCTCGGGGTTATACAATTGTATTTTATCAGCATTTTCTTCAAAAATAACATTCTAACAGTAAATGGCAGGAAAGGTTGCAACACATTGCAGTGACAATGATTTGCTGTTTAGGCCATTTTTTAAGCTAATAATTATTATAATTATCCAGCATCAGCCCTCTGCTTTCCCTTGCTAAGCACAGACTGCTCTGCTCTCGATCTGGATTATTTTGGTCCTGAGGAGGAGAGCACCTGCAGCGGCAGCGGCAGCCGAAGCAACAGCCCACCACCAGGTCAGCAGGAGCAAAACCAGGAGTCTAGATTTTGTTCACTGTTGTCCATAAGGTTTGCTTTACAGAAATGAAGCACTGTTGCAAACTTTACCTTGTACTGTGGGTCTTCATGCTTAGTTTTTGGTTTGTCTCCATTGTAAATGTGTGTTTGTTATGTACACTTACATGTAAAGGAGTTGAACGCGAGCTATATGAGTTGAGCATCAGCAAACTGGAAACCGGCACTAACAGCTGCCATCTGGAGGACACCTTGAATCGCTTGATGTCTACTGCAGTCAGTACCAGCACTTCAATCAGGTCAGCTCAGGTCTGACATTCATACACAATATGAAGCTCAAATGCAAGATTGCTAAATCTTTTAATAATTCTGCAACTTTTGTCTTTTATATGTTCTTTAAAAAAAAACTATTTTTCTCGTGTGTGTTTTATTAGAAAACTTCAGTGCAATGAAGAACTGAGTGCAGAGTCTATCAGGCTGATCAGTCGACTTCCTGACCTGTCCTTCATGAAGGCCAAGGTCCTCATGTTCCCGAGCATCCTTGCACCTGAAGATTGCATTGCAGAGTGATTTATTTTCTTTACACACATTCATGCTGGATGCTTAATACTACCTGTAGTACTTCCAAAGGATTTAAATACTCCATAAGGTACACAAGGTGGATATAGTTCTGTTCTGGACAAGGCGCTCCACCTGCTGATTCTCTTCAGTCTCAAGTCTAAAATTAATCTTAGAGGGAAAAAATGTTGATGCACAATAATCTGTAACTGCAGCTTTTTTTTTTGTTATACAATATAATCTTCTCGTAGCTAAGAACCTTTTTGTGGTTTACACTAACCTATACACTAACCTGTAAGATTGTTAATTTAATCTGAATTAATTAAGTGTGAATTTATTTAGATTATTTACATTTACATTTAGTTATTAAATGCCCTGGGTGGATTGAGTTACAGTCTCATGATTGTCAAACGTTGCGTCTTGTAGATTTAAATGTTACGTGAAGCACAAATATTGTACTTCTTCATGGCTCATAGGAATCTGTACAGTATTTTTTTCTTTTATAGAAATTGTAAATCTGTTCTCATTTATTCTGTGCTTATGTTATGCTTGTGACTGTTTGCAAGTAGAACTGGGAATTTGGCTTTTGGTTCTAGCTGTGTTCACATTTATTAGAATACTCACTTTCTTTTCACTCTACAGGTAACAAGGTTCCCTAAACGCCTGGTTAAATCATTGTCATCATTCATAGACTGAACAATAGTTGCACTATGCATTGACTTTAAAAACAATTGTGCTTTATATTCTCTAAATAACCAGTGGTATTGTTTCTTACCAATGCCGTATTAGGCCTTATGAATGTGAGCATGTGCATGTGTGTCAGAAGACAGATAAAAATACGTAAATTAAATTATCAGTTATGTCATGTTTAACTTCAGCATTTGCTATTATATTGCTGCGTAACAACGGCCATTATGCGGCATTACTTTTAATTTTTAATAATTTTGAAATGGAATCAAATGGAGTAGCCATCTTGTACTTTTTTGGTCAAAATGTGGTTACTTCTTGTAGTGTCACTCTCAGCAGAGTATTGAATTTGCAGACCTGCAAAAAATTGCTCTTTTTTATCTGCATGTGTTTATTAAAAAGTGCTTTGCGGTGCCTGGCACGGACCGACGTGTGCGCGTCCGGACACGCAGCCTGACATTCGGCGTTGGCTGTTTGCGGAGGGTTTAAATGCGGAGGGAGTGGCCGCCACCGGATGAGCACCCTTCCCTTCCTACTCTGCCGGGGCTGGCGTGTCTTCCTTCCGGCTTGCCGAAGAAAGTTGAGGAAGGTTCAGCGGCAACTGGGCTTTTACATAATGGACAGCCAGGGAAGGAAAGTAGTGGTCTGTGACAATGGGACCGGGGTAGGTGGACCGCCGTGCTTGGGCGCGCTATCCGCCCGTGCCTTGCTTTACATCGGTGCCGTGAATGTCGAGTGATTTGCTGAAACAGGAAGTGGGGCTGTCAGCGTCAAGCTAGCTAGCGTTAACTGGGTGTGTAGCCAGCTAGCCTGACAGCCAGCTAATTTTCATTCATCCAGAGTCGACGCGGAAGCAGCGCACAGACCATCAGTAAATAGCAGATGCTGAATAGACAACGCTGGCTGTTGATTTCACGTCGGCATTAGCCGCAAAAATAAGACAGACGAGCAGCTGCTGGGTTTGCTGCCAACGATTACTAAGCTAAGGCAGCTAGCTGGTCTGCTAATTTGCAGCTAGCCTTTAACTTAACAGCTGTGTGTCCTGTATAAACTGTGGGTTATTCCAGGCATTTGTTTTGCAAACGAACTCTTGCAGAATCGATATTTCTGTTGTGCACTAGTTATTTTTTTAATCAATCACAGCAGTTGGTTCTTTTGTTCTGATGACAGTTACCCAGCGTCAGCTAACTAACGCTAGCTAGGCCGTGCAGGTAAATTGAGGAACCACCTAAATGTTTTCCTGCACAGCAGCGAGCATAGAGAGAAATGTCTCATAACTAGCCCATGGTCCTAAAGATAAGGAAAACACATCAGTCATGAAAAGTATTAAAGTACATATTTTTTTAGTTATTGTATTGAAATGTTAGAATCACTGTACGTGTACCTCCCCCCATTACAGGAAATACTGCATTCTTTGACATGTCCCGTTAATGTTGCACTTATTTTAAGAGATTTGTATTTTAGAGGTGAAAAAAAATTATAATCTGCCTACGAAACATATTCTTCCAATATTTCAATGGCATTTCATGCTTTTCAAGGAAATACAGTAGTTAGAACTAGTCCCACCTTGACCGTTTAATACAGTATTATAAAACTATATGTAGGTGGGGAGACATTTAATGCAGAAACTGCAATTACTTTGCTGATAATACTTTTGCACTTTTTCTTTTGCCATACAGTAGTTTTATACAGTACTTGTCTTTGCTTATGTTTATGAATTACTCATTGCACACAAGCAGCGCTACCGCTGTTGAAGCAAAGTCACTTCCTTTCTAAAGCCTGTCAGCAGTCGAAGAGGATGTTGGCTCAGTCTCTGACTGACTAATAAGGCTTTTTTCAGAGGTTACTTTTTTTTTTGCTCTGTGTCAGATTTGAACCGAGAAGCAAGGAGGAAGTGAGACAGTCTAAACCACAAAAAAGGGACTTCTGGCAGACTTTCAAAAAACTGATGTGCATTGGCTTAATAATAAAGCCGTTTAACAATCAGCAGCTTCTGACAATGCATTTACAGAACACATCTATACTTTTACTTCACAGCCCAATGTGAAATCTGACACTTTGTGCATATATTTTGTTGCAGCTGCATGAACAAAGATACTTGTGCAAAATGTGTGAAAAAAGGTTAATTAGAGCTCAGCTAAATGTTAACACTTACAGCAGGCGAGTGTGAAATGAGAGATTTTCTCAAGTTGTCTGTGAGCAGTGTCTCATTTGTCTTTCGTCCGGTGCAATTACTACTGCAGCCTGTTAGGTCTTTATATCCGCAGTACTGATTGTCTGAGTAATTATTGGTTTAGAAATGTTCTTATATTGTTCTTGTCATTATAATTTAGCCTGAATGCTTTTATATTTGATTTCATTGCTATCCTTTTTAGTTTATTATAATTACATTAATATTAGTCAATTTTTAACTTTAACACTGAATACACTAATATTAAGTCATCTGGTTTTTATGACTTTTGAGTCTTACTATCATTGCTCTGAAAGTTAAAGCAAGTTTTGACCACAAGTGTCTATACACATTTTCACTATATATAAAGGTTCATTGGAGGTGACGTGGTCTCAGTCTAAATGCCAGTTAAGCCCATTGTTACCAGCAGTTAATGTCAGTTAAGTCGTAGTTTCTCATTACTTCCTCTTGCATTTCTTGTCTGTCTCCTTTTAGTTTGTCAAGTGTGGCTATGCAGGCTCCAACTTCCCAGAGCACATCTTCCCTGCGCTTGTTGGGAGGCCCATCATTCGCTCGACAGCCAAAGTGGGAAACATTGAGATCAAGGTACGAGCTTGTCATTGTGTTGAAGTGTCATTTCAACAGAAGGTTTTGATTTCAGAGTCAGCTTTGTCAGAAAATGTTCAGTGATAAAAGGGGAAAAAAATATATATAAATATATAATGAAAATGAGCTCCTATATGAGTTGGCAACACAGACTCAAACCTGTAAACCTGAAGTTCTACCATCTGAAATTGTTGGATTGATTCTGTAATCTGGGTTAAGATCAGTTCCTTGCACAGATGAGGTCGGTTTCCCGTTATTTTTGCACAAACCTATCTTTCTCCTGTTCTTTCTGCTTCTTTTGTTTATTCATCTTTTTTTATATCTACCTTCCTCCTCCCCCATGTTTTGTTCCCTCACGCTGAAGTAGAATGCCCAGAAGATGGTAAGTTCAGGTTGGTGTGTGCCTCCTGTTCTTGCCTGCTCCAGACAGTTGTTGTGTTTTAAACTCAACTGAAAATTAAGATGTTCCTTTGTTTGTCTTTTTATCTCCTTTTAATTTGTTTTCTTTCATCATTTCTACTCAACAATTCTATTCCTCCTCATCCTAAGTAGTTTGCAGAATATTGGCAACAAGTTTGAGTGTTGTTGGCCAAGTGAGTGGCAGAGAGTCAGACAGGCTGTACATCACCTTACATTAATGCACTCCCTTTTCTAGGCTGAAAGTGTTGCAGAAATGGCTGTGATGAATCATAGGCCAGCTGTTATCGATGGAGTGCTAAAAGAGATTTTGGACCGGTTCCATTTTCAGAGTCTCTGATCTGCGGGTGCATCCTGAAGACTAACCCCAATCATTCAATCCAAAAACTATTTGAGGTCTGAAACAATCAGTTTACAGGCAAAAAGAAGTTAAGATTTAAAGATTTACCATTTTCAAACTAGGTTGGAGGTAAATGTGTTATATTCTCCATCTGTATGTATCACAGGTCTATTTGAGTTAATAACATTTACCTCACTATCTGCGAGTGTTTCACCCTTAGAACTGCTGAAGAAGTAGTCACAGTCAAGGATGCATGGCAGACAGCTGAAATTTGGAGACGGAAGCACATCTGTTTTTCTTTTGACTTTTTTTCAGACTTTTTTTTTTTTTATTGAGGCCACATGGAGGCAATGCCTGTGACTGGTACTTTGTTAATGCCAAAGCACACAGGATGAACCCATAAAATGGCTGCCTTCAGCAGGCTTTTGATGTCTCCAAGTGGAACGTGAGATGATTGACTGTGTGGCTAACACTGAGCTCTAACTCTGCAGTTGTTTACATTGCCAGGCTGCCTTGCATGCAGCTAGTTGAATGGTGCTAAAACAAGTGGTTTACTGTAACTAGAGGGGAGTGTTTCCAGGTTTAAACGCATGGAAAATGCCTTGTTGTGCATGCAAAATTAACAGAATTTTCAAGAGAAGGGCTACATGAATGCAGCTGATGTCTCATCTAGAGGCAAGCAATGGATGTACGACAAGTTATTAGTATTATTATTTTATTTTTTTGCTGACTAGCAGCCTAAAGTGTAAAGTTGACTTTAAAAAAAAAAATTGTCATAGAAACAAATGCTCATCCCTGCTCCAAGTGTTGTCATCCATACAGGCCTTCAGAAATGAAAGTGGCCTGCCATTCAATGTCTGTGTGTTGACATTCGACTTTTCTCACAGGACCTGATGGTGGGGGATGAGGCCAGCGAGCTCCGCTCCATGCTGGAAGTCAACTACCCCATGGAGAACGGCATTGTCAGGAACTGGGACGACATGAAGCACCTGTGGGACTACACCTTTGGCCCAGAGAAGCTCAATATTGACTCTCGCAACTGCAAGATCTTGCTGACCGAGCCCCCCATGAACCCCACCAAGAACCGTGAGAAAATCATTGAGGTATATTAAAATTTATGTCATTGTGCTTCTTTGAGGTTTTGTTGTAGGTGTGAGGGGAAGAAAAAAAGCAGAAATATAAATCTTTTTTGAATTGCCTACTGTGGGTTAGCTTACTTTCTGTTCACACACCACCTTTATCAGTTAAAATATATCCAGACTGAGCTTCTGTTAGCCAAGGGGAAGTGTATTTTAATTTCTTATTTGTTAATCATCACCATCATAATTATCATAGTCAAGGATTTCATTGTGTTACTTCTGTATTGCGCTACATAAATTCTTGCGCAAAAAAACCGTTGTGATTCTGTTTACCACCTTCTCCCGCAGGTGATGTTTGAGACCTACCAGTTTGCAGGAGTCTACATTGCTATACAAGCTGTCCTGACACTTTATGCTCAAGGTAAGCCTACAAGTTTTTGTTGACTATGACAGTTAAATTATTGCAGAAATTCACCTTAAGCCAGCTCTATGACTTTAAACTGAGAAACAGAAGGTTTTCGTTTTGATTGTGGAGGTGTGTATTTAACTGCCACACCTTTGTCAAATAGTTTGCGCAAAGGTTTGTTTTATGTGACTGCTTGGATACCAGATGTAAAAGTCTTGTGCCAGAAAGTCTACAGTGTTCATCTTTATAATGTTCCAGTGACAGACATGACATGTGTGATGCATTAATCCACCCGTGTGATTCTTCAAGTAGGTCAGATGTGCTTTATAACGACAGGGACCAGCAGTTTTGTCTGTGTGCTGCTAAACCACTTTAAGTTGTGTGATGTTGGTTAAAAAAAAAGTAAATGCACCATCATAGGTTATTAATGGCTCTGTGTGTGTGTGTGTGTGTTTGTTTTAGGCCTTCTCACTGGGGTGGTGGTGGATTCAGGTGACGGTGTGACACACATTTGTCCAGTGTATGAGGGCTTCAGCCTGCCCCACTTGACAAGACGCCTGGACATTGCAGGCAGGGACATCACCCGCTACCTCATCAAGGTATCCAGGCTTTCCTAAATAAAAATAATAAATCATATAAATTATGAAGATATAAATAAATGGTGACTTACCGCTGTAGCAGTTAAGTGCACAATTCTGTGCATTTTTTGGACACACTGCCCATTTAGCAACGTGGGATCTTTGTAAATGGAAGACACAGTCCGGAATAACATATCAAGGTTTTACAATAAGCATTTCAAAAGAGCAATTCTTTCTAACTTTCTTCTGACTTGTTGTTTCCCTGCCCCTGGTTCTTTATCTCTCTATGCAGTTGTTGCTGCTGAGAGGTTATGCCTTCAACCACTCTGCAGACTTTGAGACCGTGCGTATGATGAAGGAGAAGCTTTGCTATGTGGGCTACAACATTGAGCAGGAACAGAAGCTGGCACTGGAGACTACTGTGCTGGTGGAATCCTACACGGTAATCATGCAATTTAACTTTTGATAAAATAAAACGTACATAAGTCCAGTTAGTTATATATGCAATCATAATTAGTAAGTGATATACTTGTTGCATTGGTGAAAGAGTTTCTGCCAGTCAGTCCGTTATAAGTTTTCAAAGCTCAGCTGCCATTGAGCTGTCATCAAGTGTTCATTAGACACAGCAGCCAGAGTAAACACAGCCGACAAGACAGGTTGCTGCCCTCATATGGACGGTGTGTGAATTAATGACAGAAAAGAAAATGGATTTTGATGGAAAAGGGACACAACACTAAAATGAAAACATTTTAAGACTCAGTGTAGCAGTAAAAAATGATTTGTGCACTTTTAGGAAACTGCATTATATCTTCATGTGATGATCGTGATGTCTGATTCTTCGACACCTCCCATGTTACACAGTCAAACTCCCCATGCCTTCACCTGTCCAATACAACATAAAACAATGAACGATGATGTCAGAAATAATTAATTTATCAATTTATTCTATGAATGTGACTTTTGGCCTTCAGTATTGCTCGTTGTGTTTGCGTGTGTGTTTGTTTGCATATGATTGCCAACAGCATTTTAGCCTGGCAGACTGCATCTGTCCTTCATCTCTGTGTTGGAGCCAGTTAGATGTCTGCTTTGTGGGTAGTTTAGTAATGTGCTAATGTTTGATCGTTGGCTGCTGCGTATTTAATACCAGGGTTTTCTCTACTGTATGAAACTTTATGTTTGTGTGACATATGTGTTCACCAAGCTAATCAACCATCTGATTGGATTTTTCTCTCTATAGTCAGTTGACTTCACAGATGCTTTTCCATCTACTGTGATGGAAAGTGTAGGTCACCCCCCTTTCGTCTGAAAAAGACGCACGCTGCTGTTTATTTTATTGTTCATCTTTGCCATGTTTACTAGAATAGCATCAAATTTCTATCCTACAGGCAAAGCTTGGATTGTTTACTTTTTTATGTGAAATGACTTCTATTTATGCACACAAGTATCACGTTTCTTCCTAAAATGTCACCACTGTAGAAGGAAGGCCTTCCGAAGGCTTTGTTATTCAAAAGTGACATTATTTTGAAGTAATCAAACAGAAATGAAATCTGTTTCTGCACTAAGCTGTGTGGACGGCCACATGCCCGTTGTTTGCTCTGTTGGCTGCTTTAGCACTGGGCTGTGCTGCTGACTGTTTTCTCTGGGACTCAACATATGGGGGTGCAGTACTTCTCCACCCCTAACTTGCTTTTCTTTCCAAGGCCTTTTCCCTGCACAGGGAACCACAGAATCTAAACGCAGGTCCTGAGGTCTGTGTTACTGCACGGCTTACCGAGCACATGTTGTGTCTGAGCTCACTGTGACCATGTGTGTTTGGGTTAGTGTAGGCGAGACTGTGTGTGTCTATGTGTCTGTGCGTCTGTGTGTAGGCGTGTGAACATGTACAGTATGTGTATAGTTTTGTGTGCTTGACCAAAAGAAACAAGGTGGGCAATGTTACTGTGGCCGAAAGGCCCTGAAGTGCACGTGACATCATTTCCTGCACAGCCACTTTGCGGCAATGGCTGGGCTCTGCTTCCTCCCACTGCCCTTGGCTGAATGAAACCTTTTTATAGTCATACACGGTCCCTCTGCTCTGTTAGCAAGACTACATTCTCTACACTGTAACTCGAATATCACCAGGGTAATGGAGGATTTTAATTTTAAATAAACATGTTTTTAACCAGGTTTCTGAGACGTACTTATATTATCACAAGCAGCCAGTGAACAGCATCATTCCTTTTTTATTCTTTTCTGAGATGTAGACCCTTTAGCAATCTGAGTCATACATTAAATCCTACCTCTTCAATGGTGTCATGCTTTTTTTTTGCTTCTCTTTTCATCTCATTCCTCCCACACATCTCCAGCTGCCAGATGGTCGTGTGATCAAGGTGGGAGGAGAGCGGTTTGAGGCCCCTGAGGCTCTGTTCCAGCCCCACCTCATCAATGTGGAGGGTGTTGGAGTAGCTGAGCTCCTCTTCAACACCATCCAGGCAGCTGACATAGATACCAGGTGAGGCCAATAAAACCGGCAGATACATCAGTGTATACTTTGCTGAGAGTGACTTAGTTTTTCCACACCCATTAATGCGCAGCAGTATGAAGTCGCAGCACACGCACAAATGTGTACAGAATGGCAGTGTCAGCCAAACAGACCTAAAGCTATGAGTGGTTTTAGACCTCAGACAGAATATTTCATGAACACGAGTTTTGTAATGGGTTTTGACCTGCTTGCAAAACCAAAAATGTCTGTTGCTAATGTATTTTTGTGTTGTAGTATTAAGGTGTACTATTAGTAAGTCGCTGAGACCACTTGATGACTTAAGATGGGAAATTGCAGCATTTGGGAAAGCGACTAGCCACACTGCTTGTATAATGCGTGTCTTTCGGTCTGCATGAAGTTGGGTCTCCTCCTACTCTCACCGTCTTTTTGTCTTCCTGTCATCAGGCCTGAGTTCTACAAACACATTGTGCTATCAGGAGGATCCACCATGTATCCCGGCCTGCCGTCTCGACTTGAGCGAGAACTCAAGCAGCTGTACCTGGAGCGTGTGCTCAAAGGAGACGTGGACAAGCTTTCAGTGAGAAACCAACTCTTGATACCTCCTCTATATTTTGGCTCTTGATCAAGAGAGCGACGAGCCCGTCTTTACTTCAGCAGGGCTCTCGGTTGGTGTGAATGAATATTTCCAACTGGTTCTCAGGCTTTGTTTAAGTTGGCCTGCACAGGGTTTCGCCACATGTGAGAGAACAGTAGACTACAATAATCCCAAAGCCTTTGAGTCATTTGAGCTAATAAACAGTGTCTCCACACAAAAACGTTAAACACCTGGAGTTATGTGCAGTGACTATTTGAACCTCGTCTGGCTGAGACTCACCTGCACGGTTCAGGAGAAAACTTTGATGACTTGTCGTCTCAGCCGGGTGCATCGTACACGTAGGACCACCAGGTGGTGTCAGAGGCTAACACACATGCATTTAGCACTTTAATGACAGCTTATGTGGAGCTCACCTCCCAATGATAAATATTTGTTTTGAAAAAAATATCTCTACATTTTTGCATCAGTATCCTAAAGACGCATTTTGTAAACAGGAGTCTGCAGATGACTCATACGTTCATTAGTAAGTCATTTGTGCTCTGCTTTTTAGGCCCAGTTTAGCCTCGCTTTTCTTGGTGTGTGTGTTTTTTATTTTTTTAAAATGGCAAAAATGTGTGAATCCTCTTTTTAAAAAAGGGCAGGGGGCTCTTTATATATCAATCCTACAGACTCAGGATCAATGTCTTTTCTACTTCTCTGCTATTTTCTATGCGTCCTCTGATCCAGTAAACTGTGAGAACGGGGCTAAATTCACTGCCACAGGTTTTAACTTGCACCTTGTAGCTTAAGTTTGTTTGTAAACCGAGCTGCGAGCAACAAGCGTCTTTTTCCCTATTTGGTGAAAATATGAATGTTTGGACATACTGAGCGTTCAGGCAGAGCTCACAAGTGGATTAGGCTGCAAGAGTTGTTTGAGAAATTTGTGGTCGACACTTTTCATCTTACGGATGTCGTAAATAGGTTGCCCGTGACGAGAATTGAACGTGAACGGCGGCGTTCAAGCGCCTTTTGAAGGCGACATGAATCTGTGTTTGTACTAACAGTCGCTTAAGTAAGTAACAGGTGTTGCTTGTGGAGACAAACCCATGGGACATGTGCCCTGAGTCGTCAGCCTCCCTTAGCTCTGTGGAGGCTTTCAGCATCTTTAAGCTCATTGTTGTTTGGTTCGGGTTCACTGCTCTCATCAGTGTCATTTCCACACTCCGCAGGCAGCTGCTTCCTTTATGTTTCCCTCAGGTGTTGGTGGAGACACAAACAGAGCAAAAACAAAAGTGAATGTTGGACATGATGTTGTGTAATATCAGGGGACTCATAATGCCAATATTGTAAATGTTACTTCCTGTCTGCTGAATGTTTACATTGGCTGCTGTTTGTGAATAGATCAACTTTATGAGTTGACAAAGTGGTGGCATCGGACATTTTGGATGCTCTGTGTGAACAGTGTTGAATGTTAAAATGCCACATATGCTGACAAATGTTAAAAGAGCTCCGATGTGGCTGAGGCTGAAGTTGAAACTCCAGTCCCAAAAGGTGACGCTTCTCACTATTCAGCGTAACATGGAGCTTTGTTTGCCCCCAGAAATCTGCAGATAGCTGCTTACTTTCACTGTGCCTGTGTAGATCAGTTGATTAACCGTAGACACTGACATTCCCATTCATCTGTGGCATTAGCCAGTAGCTGTTGGGATGTTGGATTGCAGCAAATCATTAACGCTTCATGTGAAGACCTGCTGGACTAACAAACGTTGGCTTCATAGTTTTGCTTACTTAAGCTTAAGCTTGATAGTGCATTTCTTTGATCCCTGACCTGATAGAGGATGTGCTGCCATGTGAGAGAATAAATAAGGGAATCAATGTTTCATACAAGCTAATCTATCTTGTTAAAACGTTGCCTTCTGATATTTTTAGTGGGTCATTGAAAGGAGCTAAAATAGTTTTCTTTATCCTACTATTCGGAAGATGACGGTACTAGAGTCAGTCACGGTGACCTAATCATGCATCCATTTAAAAATAATTATTTCAGCTTCTATTTTACAAAGATGATCTGGAATTAAAATGACTTGATATATACATGCTCTGGGTCTAAACATGGAAAAATTACTCAGACAAATTTTAAGCCATTTCTATTTAAGTATTTCCACTGTAGTTGGGTAAAACGGTTTCGTACTCTTGACGCTGTCGCACATGCAAATCATCCCAAAAAACGGCTACGTTAGCTTTTAGTTTTTCCTCTGCTGTTTTATTTTAATGCTGTGGATTTTTGCTCTGGATGAGCCAAGCTGCCTTGGGAACTGAAAGTATGACAGTTGTTCAAGTGTTGGCAGCAATTTGACGTTTTTATTTGAACAAAAACGAGATTTATGTCCTGGACAAAGTGGAGTTTTGCAATAAATTTGAACCCAACTGAAAGTGTCTCATGTGAGAGTTGTGACCAGGGCTTTTTCTTTTGTTAGACAGGAACTTTTTATGTGACTCTGTGTCCTGCTGTCTTGTAGAAATTTAAGATCCGCATCGAGGATCCTCCCAGACGAAAGCACATGGTGTTCCTGGGCGGAGCTGTGCTGGCCGACATCATGAAGGACAAGGACAACTTCTGGCTGACCCGGGAGGAGTACCAGGAGAAGGGAGTCCGTGTGCTGGAAAAACTCGGAGTCACCGTCAGATAAAGCACTGAACGGACAGACCACGCGTACACACATACAAATACACGCATACACACATGCGCACACACACGACATACACACATTTCCCCTTCGCCCCCATCGCAAAGTATATATCTATTTATCCCACCTCTTCTCTCTTTTGGCTCTTCTCTCAAACATCAGAGGAAATCGAGTCGCCGCCTTCCCTGCTCTCCTCCCCTCTCTTCTCTGCCTCTCTTGTCTCCTGGTTTGGGATTGGCTCACACTTTTCCTCACATGCCCTGGTTTCCACTTAAAACCCTCTTTTGCTTTAAGTACAAGTAGAAGGGTTAATGTTTCCCTGCTGGCGTGTTTGTTTGAGTCTGATTTTTGTCACTGAGTGCTGGTGGAGAAGGTTAAAACCAGGGTGGGAAACGTAAACCCATCAGCCGCTGCAGTGAGTGTCTCAGAATGTGGACAGAAAGGGACAAGCCGATGAAAAGTTTCTCAGTGTCAGTAAAATCACAATCAGGTCCACCACAAACAGCCACGGCCTGCTTTAGCATCTGTTCCAGGTGAGCGAGAGCGGATCACATTTTTATGTCAGTTTTTATAAATGATGTCACAACCTTTTTTTTTTTTTTTTTTTCTGGGAGAGGGACCTTCTTTGTTTTGCTTTTAGATTTTTGTTTTCTTTTGTTGCTATACACCAGTACCATTGCAAATGGAGTGTATTGTGGTAACAGAAGTCCCTCTGTGTCTTTATTTTAGTTACATTTGACGGTTGATTTATAAAGGGACAAAAATACAGCATGAAGCCCCTGAGCTTGACATCAGTTGTGTGACGGTACTTTGGGGATCGTGGGCGGTGAGACAGTGATCATATGTGGGGAAATGTTATTATTTGTTCCTCATTAGCCAGCCTCGCCTCGGCCTCCTCTCACGGTGCGGATCTTAAACTAAATGAGCGGGTGTTAGCAGTTTTAGCAATATAACAAATTGTGGCGTGCTGTAGAACCCCACCCGTCTCATTCCTTCAGATGCACCAAAGCGCGGAGGCAGTCGCAGGTCGATGTCGAGATATATTTGAATCTGAGCGCAGAACATTGCAAAAAATCTGGGAAAACAAAACTTTATTTTATCAAAGTTGAAACGCCGATGAGACCATAACGATTAATGGAGGCACTTCTATTTCGAGTATGATAAATGTGTATATTTTTTTTCCTCTTTCCATAAACGTCTATCCAGTGCCAAGTGCAGTTAATGTTAACTGGATCTCCTATGTTTTAATGTCTTTCTTTTGTCACCTTTTTTTTCCTGTGTTGTTCATAGCATAACTGCCTAAACGCTGATTTAAATAAAAATGATTTATAAGGATTATTGCATGACAGCTTGTTTTTTCTCCCCCCCACCTTTTGGACAACGTTGGGGGTGCCATTATTCAAATAACCCTTATTAAAATCTGGATTCATTGCAAATCTTTACCCAAAATTAGAACAAGTTTTATGGTTAAACCTGCTGCGTGAATCAGGCTTTTTACTGCACTGTTACAATTATTTTTATGATTTATTCTACAAAAAATTAAAATGTCCATCACAACTCCTCTGATGTATTATTTTGTCCAACCAACAGTCCAAACCCCAAACATTCGCATTTTAAAGTGATATAAAACCGAGAAATGCAGCAAATGTTCACATTTGTGAAGCTGAAACCAGTGAATATTTGACATTTCTGCCTGAAAAATGACAAACTGTTGAATGATGATCAAAATAATTGCTACTTAATCATTTCAACTCTACGGTCCTGTTTACAGTGAGAACAATCATTCCCAAATCTCTTTGAAGAGACCGGGGGGAAAATATGTTTATATGCTGCGTGACTGCACTTTATTCAGTTCTTCTTTCCATTTACTGTGTGTACACAGCCACCAATCAAACAGAAATTCTGCACCAAAATTCACTTTTGATCTTCACAGAACAATCCCAGCTCTGGTTATAATTTCATCCATAGTATCTTCAACACCGAAGCGGATGAGGCATCCTGGACGCAAAGCATCAAAAAGTTCATGGGTTAATGAAACACGCACATGGTGACTGAACAAACTCTCTATGTGCTGATGGCTGTGTGAAAAAGCTAGTCATTGCACCCAAGTTAAATAATATCAAATTGTTTTAACAAACTAGGCATCGAAAGAGCTAATTACATGTTGAAAGGAACATTAAAAGTCACTGTTGACTATCAATAAAATCACAAACTGACACAGCTGCTTAGAGATATTAAAATCTTTTTTGTAAATAAGCTCACACAAATGGAATAATCACTGGCTAACTTTGGTACTGTTGAACTACATTTTAACATTCATTTACTTATTTCCATCAAGCTTTGCTGTGAAAAACTTGTCAGCAGATTAACATTGTTTTCTTCCTTTATTGTTGCTTTTAGCAGGAATCATTTTTGATTAAATGTGAGCAAAATTAAATTAAACTCTGCCAATCAGCCCCTGCCAGAGCAAAAGTCAATTATCTGTGGTTTCCTCCTAGTTTGGAATCTAAAAGTTGAAAATTGGCTCTTTGAAATTTTGGGGTTATCACAACTAAATCATGTTCAATATCTGTTAATACAATGACTCATTTTTGGTGCATCAACAACCCCAAACCCAAAGATATGAAATTCCAAATTATGAAAGTCAAGGAAAAGCAGAAAATTCTCACAATGTAGAGCTCAAAGTAGTTTATCGATTATTGTCTATGTTTTATGTGAGCTGGAGGTGAGATTAAATTTGCAAATATTAGATGAACTGCACAACCGTAGGGGAGATGATGGATGCAAGATGATGAGCGAGACCTGGCTGCAGGAGGAGAGCTCTTCACACAGGCCAGAAGGAGGAAGAGGAAGTGGAACAGTGGCCCGAGAACTGGCGCCACCAGAGGAAGAGGCTCTCTTTCCGTGCCTGAAATAAAGATCTCACCCAGACTCTTCCGACCTTGTTCCATTTTAATCCCTCGACTCCTGCCACTTCCCTCTTAACCCTGAACTGTTTCCTCTGATGCACCGTTTGAAGTTTCCTCCTCCTCATCAGAGCTCAAACAAGAGGCATCACTGGCTTTCAACAGATACGGGAAGTAGCTAAAGACATTTTTGTGCACATTTTGTGCACACCGATAAAGAAGGTGACGCTTTTACCATTACAGAAATAATCATTGTACTTTTTGCTCAATGGCAGTTATTTATCTGGTAGCTACAGGAAACGGTGACTGTAGATTCAGTTCATAAAGTCAACATGAGATAAGTGTGATCAGTTAGGTTTAATAAACGAAATAAAGACCTTAACTAAGTTTGACGGCAGTGGGTTTTACAGTGCTTTCATTTCTCAGCTTACAAACAAAACGGCTGCAAATCCATGACATCTGGGCAAACTTCAAATTATGATGAAAAGCTTCAGAAATATGTCATGAGGACATGGGTGATGTTCAAATTCTTACTATGACCAAACTTACCTTTATTTTTAGATTAGGTTTCAGTGTTTTACTGCCACTTGTTTTGATTCTGCCTCTGCACAGACATTTTCCACTGGGTGGGAGCCTAAGGATGTTTCTCCTCAGCGCTCTTGAGTCTCAGATGCAGGTTTAAATTCATGAAGGTCTTTAACAAAGAATGCTGAAACTATTATCTGGCCCCTTGTAAACTTTACTGCTGCAGCATCTCTACTCTGTCTTGGGTTAATCAGGCCTGATTAATGCCCCATAACTAGCTGAGATTTTGCACAAGTACCACAGATGTAGCACAAAATCTCAGTCATTTGGAGGAGAAAAAACACACAACTTCTGTCGCCTCCTGTCACGTCTTTGGAGATGAGACCACAGTGCTGGTGTGGGACAAGCCACCCATTCCCGTAAACTTGCACAGAGAAGTGAGTGCCGGTGCTCCGTGCACTCAGAGAGGGGCCGCGCTGACCCCATTACACGAGCAGATATCTTAAATGTTTGCACATGTGGACCGTGATGCTGTTTGCAGCCGTTGAGCTGCTTAGCAGGCCCCCAGAAGCCCTGAGGGACCTTCGTTTTCTTCTCTTTTCTCTCTCTCTCTCCCTCCCTCCCCCTCCTCACTCTCGCGCTCCATCATTATCGCCCACATGCTTTTCCAGAGACATCCTGAGTGAAACAGCTCGGCGTCCTCGATGGCTATCACATGTTCCCGCTGAGGAGGGAGGCAGCCAGGGAAAGACATCTTGAAGAGAGTGAAACGGGGTGTGCTAGCCCAATAGTTTCTCCTTCTTTGTGCTTTCTTTCGTTAAAATACTGTGGAAGTTATTAAAACATAATGAGAAACTTCAGCCCTGGACAAACCTTTTTTTTTTTTTAATCCTCCGGATCTGCCTGTGAAGTTATGGGTGACATCCTTTCTTTGTTCTTTGACTTTCTGTGGCGTCAAACTATTTGTTGAATGCTTGGGTCTGAACTTGTTAAAAATTTCAATAAACCATGTTAGATGAGGCACTTCAAACAATGACCTGATGACCATTTGTCCCTGCAAAAAACGTTCCACAGGAAGTGTTGACTTTTTAGCCTCATGAAAATGCTCATCAAATGTTTGATGTAATACAGACATTCATGGTCCCCAGAGGATGAATGCTTCAGACTCTGGTGAGCTTCCCTCCATCACATCCTGCAGGTTGATTTTTTTAATTTATTGTTTGTTACCGTAACTTGTTTGGTGCTTTATGATGCTCACATAATTGTGAATTTTAAATCAGTGCTGTGCTTAAAGGACGGGTTGACATTTGTTCAAGCATGTCTATAAACGCCAGTCACCTGCCCATATAACGTAACGCTCAAACAGGTCTTACTTCCTGCTGTCATTCCTTCTTGTTACACTGGCCCCACAAGATCTTCAATGGACGTGAAAACGTACTGCAGTGTGTACCTGTAGCTTCCCTACAAAAAGAGAGAAGTTTGAACTAGAAACGCTGCAGCTTTGGAAGTTTTACACCTTTTTTTGTGTTCAGATTTTAAGGTTTTTGCACAGATGGAGAAGGTGATTTTACAAAATGCTGGGAGTCATTATCGAAGGCCTGCGTTAACAGGAGATGTGATTACAACACGTCAAACCTGTTTGAGTGCTCGTACAGGAACTTGACTGTTGTTTTAAGACACACTTGGAGGAAAAATGTGAACCTGTCCTTTAGAGCTTCAGAACGCAACTTTTGGAAATCAAAGTAGCACGAGACACAAATTCACCCGGTTGCATCCAGACATCAGATTAAGGAAATGAACAACAAATAGGAAGCTACAAGTTGCTCATGAAGCAGAATTAAAAGTCTTGGTACATTATTTCAAAAGTATTACATTAACGTTGCGTCATGTAGCTCATTAGCACACAGTTTCTAATAAAGTGTCTCTCCTTTAAGTTTCCTTAGGATTCAGGCATTTTTTTCTTTGCACTGAAATTGATTATGTTGCTGAATTGGGAGCAGCTGGAGGTAAATGACGATGCATGTGGGAGAAAAGAATGAGGGGGGAAATATGCAAAGGCCTTCTTTTTGCATTACAGTAGATATTTAAGGGTGAGCAGCTTCAATCCTCTAGCAGAATTAAGCAGCAGACTCGCATGTGGTTTCACTGTTTTCTCTCATTTTTATTGGAGGCGGAAGGTAAGACACACATTTCACTGTTCTTGCGAACCTGGCCACCCTTCAGTATCTACAAAGTTCTTCCTGTTCCTTCTCGAAAGCAAGAGCTACATCCATCGTACATGTTAGAAACAGTTATTAAAAAAAATAGAAATAAAAATGTACAACATACACTTGATATATATAATATAATTTCTGCTCTTTTTTTTTACAGAGGTAAAAATACTAAGCGTAAAAAATGGGTCTAATTCAATACAGAGGGAGTTTGATACTTTAATTTTTCAATTTAAATACACAAGGAGATAAAGATGATGCATTCAGGCACTTGTAAATGGCTCTGACGTGAGAACACACTCAAACACCAGACGAGGTTGAGGAAACAGATTAAAGACATGTACACACACACACACACACACACACACACACAATCTGATTGGCCCCGTCCCTGATACGTCACATGATCAAAAGGATCTGATTGTACTGGAGAAGTGTTAGTATGTACTAGCATATTAAACTGACCCCAGTAGCTTTGGATCAAGGAGCAGAAGAAGGGAACGGGATGTAGCATAAAGTCCCTCAAACACACACACACACACCAAGGACAATAAAAACTGGTACACAGGACAGGATGTATAAAACTGACACAACCAGGGAAGGAAAAAGGACATCCTCAGGCATTCTGTATTTCAACTACAGTAAGTGACGTTTCCTTGGCAAAACAATCAGGGATGGATGTTTGTTTCCAGGATTTTAGCTGTTTTTCAGACTCCTGTTCTTTTTCGAAAGGGTCCCCACTAAAGCCCTGCTTGTTTTTTTTTTTCTCGAAAAACTCCCAGTCGTATCCCTGATGTTGCCATCAACCAGGCCGAGAAGAAGCATAAAGCATCCAATTTAGTGTTGTGCTATCACATCGTGATTGGCCAGCAGGTAGGACCACAGGCAGGTAGGGCAGCTGTTTTTCTGTTTGTTAACTCCGAAGGCTCAGTTTGTACAAAGACACACCCACTACGACCCAGATCTGTTTGCTTCTCGGTCCAGTCGAGGGAAAGCGGAGGCCCCCACGCCAGTCACGTGCAACTGCGGTTTCACCAAGACGTCTCTTATATAATATAGAATTAAATATTTTAGGCTTAAAGGAAAACTTTTGTATTTTAGTCAAAAGTCTCGCTTTGTTGCTGCAGAGAGGTTAATAAGCTGCGAGATGATTAGACGAGCGTAGCACAAAGACTGAAAACGGGGGAAGACGTCGAGCGTGGCTCTGTCCAAAAAAGGAAACACACACCGGAAGCTCACTAAATAACATGTCCCAGCTTGTTTGGGCACGTTCTGACTCTTGTGGATTTAAAAAATAATTAATACATAGCCTTTAACGTGTTAAAAGGTGCCATTCTTTTCATCTTTGGACAGAACAAGTCTAACTGTTTGCCCCAGTTTGCAATTGTTATGCTTACCGAGCTGCCCACCTCCTGACTCTAGGTTAGCGTCCTCTCTACTGCACAAAAGTTTCTCTCGACAAGAAAGCAATTTTTTTCTATAAAAAACTAGTCCTTTAACAAGCTGAATGGCTCCTGTGGGCTTATAGCTATAGTTTGAGTGACAGGTCATTTCTGTTCATATATTACTGGCAAAGACAGGAATAAAAATAAGTCGTATGCCTAATTTTACGTCTGTAAACAATCACCACAATCACCACCAGCAAATCACTAGCGAGGTCGATTTTTTTCATATATAAACTTGAGGGCTATTTTGGAAAGGATCTGAACTTATGGAGAGAATAATTATGTATTTGCTCTTTTACGGGCTCTGTTGAAGGTTTTACAGAGGGGAGCTGATTGTTCAACGCAGGCAAACTGGAGCTCTTAGTTCACACACTTTCATTATAAAAATAGTTGAAACCACGCTCATAGGAGTATACGGTGACGGCTGATTGCTTGGAGCCATAACAATGCTCACACTTTTTCATTACTGCAGACATCTTCAGAGGGGTGAAGTTAGGAGCAAGACTCCACGTTTTAAGGCATAACAGGCACCGATTTGAATGTCTCGGATTGATTTTTCAGTCCTGGACGTGACACGAACTGCTGGCTGAGGTTCTGCAAAGAATGAGCAAATCGGAGCTGTGAAATCTCACTCTGCGTCAAGTGTAATTTGAAAGAACCGAGCGGAAATTCAAAGAGCGGATGAATTCGGGTTATAGTTTAGGCACCGTTTGAAAGGACATAAAAAGGAGCAGGCAGACGGATGCAAAGAATCACAGCGTGACTTGAGGCACCGTCTCTTTCAGTGGGTAAATCGCCACCCAGCACCCTTTGCTGGCACATCAATTCAGTGAAAAAATAAACAGGATAAAAAAATGAATCTTTGGGATATTAGAAGATGATTAAGATGAGTACCACGTTCATGTCAGTGGTGGAGAGCTATGTAGACTATATACACGAGCTTTACAGTAAGCTGCAGAACGGAAAACAAAAAGGCCTCAGCGAACGTCGTAAGCATGCACATTTACCATCCGCACATCCACACAATCGCAAACACACGCAAAGAGGTGTAGTGTTTGATGTCTCTCGTAGCTGGAGTTGAGTTGAGCTAAGCGAGCCTGAAACTGGAATATAAACAAAATGGCCACGCATAAATCAAAGGACAGAAAAAAAAAATAGAACAAAGAAACAATTCAAGTTCTGAGTCAGTGTACAAAGTATAAAGTACCTGCATATGTGATACATGACATAGGTTAGCTATTAAAAAAAAAAAAAAAAAAAAGGCCCCCTGAAGAAAAGAGCGCTCTCTCACTAAAACAGAGCATGAAATGGCCACATGGAGAGCTGGGAGAACCGTCTGCCATAAGGGGGAGCTTATCTTCCCAGGCTGTTCAGAGAATGCATCAACAGTTTTTTTTGGCTTATTTCAGTGTCTGGAATTTGTCGAGAAACCAAGGCAAGAGAGTGAGCAGCCATGACCACTTGTCCCTTCTGCGTATTTCCCCATCCTTCCCTTTCCCTGCGCCGACTTTTGGGTTTTTGTTGTTTTCTCTGAGAGGTTTCAGAGCGCCGCCGCTCAGCTCATGGCCTTGTGTCGGCCTCCGCAGCAGCCGCACACGAGCCCCGCCCGATGGCAAGCGTGTAGAGGCGGGTAGAGGCATAGGCAGGGCGCCACCAGAGACAAGCCGAGCAGAGCTAACCAACGCGTGCCGAGACGGCCTCCGCCGCTGCCCTCGCCCCCGTCGCAGGAGCAGGGGTCTGAGTAGTCTCCCTCTGGGTCGGACATGCAGTGATAGAGCATGGTGTCTGCCAACCACATGCAGCTGACCCGCCGGATGCACGCCTGCACTGGGTCTGGCGCATCCTGGCACCGGCCTCTCCGGTTGTCGGAGATGTAAAAGGCCTCGCCGCAGTGCTCACACTGAGCGCGGTCCATCCCGTTCACCTTCCGTCCCTTCCCGCCATTGGTGGATGGCGAGGAGCTTGGGAGGAAGGAGCGTGGCTGTGTGGAGACCACGGAGGAGAAGCCATGGCGATACGAACCGCTGTGGCCCTTATTGTTCAAGGGTCCGAGGGCGGGATCAGAGTCTGAAGGCGACAGGGCCGGTGCCAGTGGGTAGGTGTAGTCGTGCTTCTGCTGCTCCTTCTTGGCAAAGTGGACGTAGGACTCGGAATCGTCCATTTGGATGAACTTGTCACGCACCGTTGCATGGCGGTAGTCCTCATAGCCCGTGTGCCAGGATCGATCCACCTGACGCCCGTGATGTCGCTCGTTGGTTTGCTCCCAGCTGCGCTCCCGAGGGTTGATGCGAACGATCTCCTCGTCCTCCTGGAAGGTAACGTGGCGGGGAACCCGAGACAACGGCTGAAGAGAGAGACATAATCACCGGATCAAAATAACATCTTAACCGTATTCAGCATCAGAACTTTAGTGCATTTTTAGAAACATTTTAGATGTTCTGTGTCTCACCTGGTCCAATAGGTAGTGGTCTGAGAGCCGGCAGGGGTCGTAGAGGTCATGGCGATGTCCCAGCACGCACTTGTGTCTCTGGGGAAGGGGCGATGACTCGAGCGGCTGCAAAGAGCTCTCCAGTTTCTGGGAGGAGTTGGATGAGCTGTCTGTGGTGTTCTGAAAGGGACAAACAAACACAGGATGCGGGCTGAAAGCTAGTTTCTGATTGGACACCCCGAACAAATAGTGAGTGCGAGAGGACGCCGTGATTGGACAAACAAAAACAGGAAGACTGGATGCAGCTCTGATTGGGAAAACAGGAAGGGTGAGCTCAGTTTTCGTGATCCACATTTGGATCAGCGTGTGCAAGATTAACTTTTAATCCCGCAGCTTGAGCCACAAAACATCAGAAACAGTCTGATCTAACAGAAAAAACACCAACAAAACATAACTAATATTACAATTTGGCCTAAAATAAAGTGGCTCCTTATATAGAGGGAGAGAATATGTGATGCCTTTCATTTATAACCAGTTTTCCGTTTAGGTTCACTGTGGTGACATAAGTGTCAAGTCATGCCTGACATCTGACACTCAAACAACACGTCATCTAGTTATTGTTTGCTGCCACTGAATATACAGTAAAAACATCATCTGACCCGGCTACAATGTGTAGTCCATCCCTCACTCGTCTAAATGGGGACGACGCAAATTTAGGAACAACTCAGTTTATCACAACAGCACTTGAAGCGAAACAACAAAAACTTTGTGAAAGAAAGATGTACAGCAGCACAGGTGTGTTGGAGTCCATTCGCTTTTGCTAAGCACCCCTGCATTTTCAAAAATGTATAAATGAAGGTGCGAAGGGAAGACGTGGACACGTTGCGTTTGAAAATCCTTGAAGTGATTTTTCATGCTTACGTAAAGTTTCCTGCTTCCTTCCATGGGCACTGATAAGATTCTCGTTCAAGTTAGGTGTATCACAAGTTATGGATCAATATTTGCTTGTTATGTTAAAAAATGATCGTGCTCATTTAATCTCAATTTGATGGTTAGTCATCAGGAGTCAACTGAGCCTTTGAAATTTGAGTTATTGGTCATTAAGTTTCTCAAAGAAACGGCTGGATTTTATATTTTAAACTGTCAACTTTTTAGCCAGCAGCTTTCGATCCGTCATTTTTTCCACAGTGATGTGATTCTATTTATGTTCCCAGTTTTTGTCTTTTTACTGTACAGACATGGAAAGCTGCCTCTGAATATATTGGTAGAATTATGGAGAGACGACTGAACTAGAGGTCAGAGCCTCCGAACGAGGAGAGTGTTCACAGTTCTTCATAGTCAACGTCACAAAGTTACACACAGAGTCAAACACCCACACACGAAATTACCTAAGAAAGACAAATAGCCACAAAATGACCAAAAACAACAGGACACGGCAGTTTTGTGTCTCTGTCAGACGTTGTTGGCATTTTGCCTGTTTTCTAAAAATCTACATCTGTGGGTGAAATATATTAGCTATTAATAGGAAGGTTGGTGGTTCAAACTCCTGTCATCTTGTCCACATGTGGAACTGTTCTGAACCTGGTTGTTCCTAATGTTCTGTGTGTTTGTGTGTGTGTGTGTGTGTGTGTGTAGCCTTGATAGCAGCTCTGTGAACCTGTACTTAAGCACAGTGGTGCTTTGTGCTAAATGCTAATGTCAGCATGCTGACACACGCACAGTGACTCTGCTGATGTTCTACTGTTTGCACGAGTGCAGTCACCACTGACTGTCAGTCACTATGAACCTATCAAGTCAAAAAGTCAAAAGTATTGGACGCTTTGGGGGCTGCTAGTTGAAAAGTTAATGGAGCACCAAGTTTATTGCAATACATCCAGAGGGGAATATGAAGTGTGAATCTGATTTTGTTGAATTATCAACCAACCAAACCACTGACAGACGGACATTGACAATCCTGGAAAATTGTGAAAAAAGTGTCATTGAACAAAAGTCTCACAAAACATCAAATATCAAAAATATTTTCTGATGTTCCGACTGGTTTTTTATCATTATCAGCCCTGTAACAGATGTTCTGATCCTGGATCGTTGTATTTGATCACGTGTGATAAAGGCACAATCTTGTTGTCGTCTACTAGGCCACAAATATCAACACTATCCCACTGGATATGGGGAAGATGCTGCAAAAAAATGCAGAAAGAGGGAAGCAAAAAGTTTGACAAGTTATGCTGAGAGCACAATAGTATGTCCACTGATTTTTAATCACTTATATAATCCATGCATTATATTCACAGCAAGTAAGAGCAACGAGGACGTGGGAACAGGTGACGGTAAAGATACAAAACCATTCTGCAAACTGGTGCCAGTGTGTAACTCTTGGCTCTATACTCACAGTCATGGCAGAGACTTTGTTAACGCACACACAGAAAAATATATTATTAAATAGATTTATATTAATATAATTTTACATCAGTTACAAATGAATGTGTTGTGCATCCAAACTTCCTGCTCCAACACAGTTGAAAAATCCTGTTCCCAATGACTAAACCCGAGTAGGTTTGAGCTCGACGCGACTTGGGAAAAACCAACTGATCTGGGATTGTGTTAAATCGTCAGCGAAATTATCCCGATAACTTGTTAATCCGCGTATGAAGAATGTGGCCTGAAATCGGTCCTAACTAGACTGGATTGCCTACAGTGTGAATATGAGCCGTTGTCAGGTAAAATACAGTGTCACTGACAAAGCTGCTACTTCAACAAGCCCAAATCCAACTGTTTGAGTTATATGACCCAGATCTGCTGTGTCTCTGTCTGTCTGTCTGTCTGTCTGCTGAAGCTATCCCTATATTATATACTGCTCCCCACATGGATACCGCCACGCTGAGAATTTCCCCCAGCTTTCTTACAAAGCCCTCAGAGCAGCCGGCCAAAAATAACATAACATGCTGCCTCCGCTCAGGGCCCCGCCTCCCTGGAGAAGACATTATTGGGGGGAGGAGGAGCTGATACGGTTTAAAACCGGTCCAACTCTGGCCTCCACGGCTGCAACTAATTCAAAACACAGACCAGACTTTTCTGCTACGAGCTCAAACTGCACGAGAGGACAGAGAGGAGTCGAGGGGTAGAGTTGATATTTCTGGACATCCTCTCTCTATATTTTCTGGCCCAAGGCTGGACAGAGGGCATTTCAAGTTATTTTCTGACACAAAACATGTCCTGACTCAAAGCTCGGGAGGATTCATCCTTCAACAGGCCTGTCTTGCTCTCCTGGGATGAGCCCAGAATTGCTTCAATAGCTCTCACTCCCCCTGTTGTGAATGAGCCAAAATAGAGACTGAGAGATAGGAGACGTGCTGAAGGGAGGAACAGAGGAAGGGTTAAGTTTAGGTTTGGCGAATGAGGAACAATTTAGGGGAGTATGTCCATCCTGACTCTGCCCCCCCCCCCCTCCAAAATCCTCCCCAACCCCCCAATGACTGTAAATCTGCTGCAGCATTTCCCTCTGTCCACAACTGCCTGCATCGCAAACTCTGCCCCCGCGGCTAACTTTAGGAAAGGTCATAAACACAGGCCAGGAGGACGACAGCAGTCCGTCGTGTGCTCATGGATGTTTAGCTATTTGAAGAGGCCTCACTGAATGCTCCGTGCCCCACTGTTGGACACCGAGCCTGTGCAGGACAGGATCAGGTAGAGGAAAGCAGGAATCAGAAATGAAACCCTTCATGTCAAAAAGCCAGTAGGGCTTGAACACATGGCGCTGACAGTTGTGGCGTTGCTTATCTATCACCGAGGGCCTGCTGCTGACCATCGCGCGCACTTTGTCCAGTGTGTCTGACTCAGTTGGAGGCTGGCTGTGTTAAATGGGTGGTGGAAGTCCACAAATGCACTGACACTGGATCTCAATATAATATAGCGTTTACTTTATCCACCAGTGCCAGTTTGCCTGCTGTTGGGACCACTCAGGTTTGGTCTTTAATAGCAGTACTACAGTGGAGAGAGCTCTCCACCAATTGCAAATTTCAAATTCCTCATCAATTTTGTTTTCCCTCTTCATTTCTCAACATTTTCTCCAAGCGGAACATCTTTCTCGGACTACACGGCAAAACTCTGCGGCTCCATCACACATCCGTATAATAAGACGGTTTAAACACAGACTCAAGAAAAACGGCAGGCTAGATACTGTTTTGCGTTTCCACTGTGCTTTTTGGATTAAAAACGCCGTCTGCAGCCTACTTATTATTTTTGTGAAGGTGCAGAGTGCATGTGCATGTCGGCTGGCTGCTAGCTGTAATCTCTGCGGTGTGTTCAAGTGCACGTTTTAATAGCAGACATGAGGCAATGCAAAAATATTTCTTCAGTCTTTCTTTCTCTGTTGGTGTTAGTTTATATGGAGTCATGACCATTAGAATTCATACGGACCAAGGTGAGCCAGAAATACGAAGGCTGTGTTCCCAAGTGTTATTATGAATTTATTTGGAAACAGAAACAAGCGCTTGGTCTGATTTTGAGTCATTATGGCAGCAACAATACCCAGGAACTACCTTAAATTTGTTCTGCTGAAAGCTTCCTGAAAACCCGATGCTCCATTTCTGGGATTGCTCCACCCTGTGTCAGTGCTGTAGCAACACCCCCACCACCACCACCACCACATACACACACCAGTCCTCCTCATATGTTTGTATGCGTCTCCGTGGTGGCTGTACACTCCCAGCAGAGCACCTATTAGTCTTGGCCCTTACAGACAGCTCGAGTCAAAGATGAACCACGAGGCACTTCCTCTCATAAATCACTCGCCCTGCACTAAGCTGGGAAACAGCTGCTAGCTGCTAGTTTGGTGTCTGCTCTCATTTTCAACTGGGAAGGTGGAGAGGGTGGGTGGGTGTGGGTGGGTGGGTGGGGGTGGGGCGGTGGGGTCACTGTGAATGAGGAAGGTGGTGGAATACAGGAAGTGACCTTGTGACCCTGCCTGCTGCTCCTGGTGTCAGGTTGCAGAGTGGGGGAGGTGGTCCTCCACGCTAAGTTAAGTCAGTCATGTAGTGGGGCAGGTATATGCAGAAGTCATCCAAAATTTGGGGAATTTTGGCAGAACTGTTATTGTTTTTTGCACACTGGAAGCTCACTTCCTTCCAAGGCCGAGTAATAGTGGTAGTACTTCCACTTCAGCGATGCAGATTGGAGATTTTGGAACAGTTCTGTTATTATTGGAGCTATAGTCTGACCAGATAAGAAAAACGACAGTAGTCAACATGAGAGTCACTGGAAATGGGCATTGAATCACTGCAGGGTTTTGCAGAGGTGGGGCCGTGCTTTTTTTAAAATACAGGGTCGACATGAAAACTGATCCAGAAAGCTAGTTTGAGTTGTGTGCCTGGTTGTTAACACACTGCACAATGGTTTGTAATACCTACAGATGGGATGCCACAACTCTGGAAAGGAATCGCAGCAGCAACTACTGTGTCTGTTCTTGCAAAAATATTGAGGTCAAACAGTCCAAGACAGTAACCTAATCGCAATGTAACTAAAAGCAAAAATTTTGATTTTTTTTTTAAACAAGACCAACCCCAGGCCTGCATATAAATAAACAGACAAAGGAATAAACAAATAGCATGTTGCTGGTGATTGTAGCTCTAAACTCTAAATTCTTATGTGGAGAAGAAGAGTTCAACTTTATGGACACTGTGCTTTCTGAGGGAATCAAAATAAGAGTCGTTTTCTGAGCCATATTTGGGATATGACTGAATGTAAAAACACTTACAGTAAAGACGTCGTCGTCGCCCAACTCGCCCTCGTTCTGGAGTGCTGTAGAGGAGGTGGTGGAACCTGCAGAGAGGATGGATCAGAGACAGGATGGATCAGCATTGGAAAGCATGGAGCTGATCCACTGACACAGAACAGGAACAGCAGAAGTGGAGGGCATATTCCAGTGATAGTGGAACATCTGAGAGTTCCACCATTCCAGCGAAGTAACCTTTCATTACGGGTAATACAAAGTCAGTTTCCAATTAATGTTAAATGAGGCTGCTGCGTTTTCACATTTTAGAGCTATTTGAGCACTATTATCTGTGCAGAACTTGACGCCTCGAACAACTCCATCATCCTCATCAATTGTACATTTGGAAAAACACATTCAGTAGTTTAGATGTGACTTAGTTGTAACTTTCTGGGTCCCATCAGACCAGATTTCGACTGCATCTAGTCCGCTAGACGTAGTTATCCATGACAAAATGATAATGTGAAAATGCTACATCCTCATTACACGTTGAAGTGGCCTAAATCTTTTTGGCCCTAAGGGACTCATGAGATTGATGTCAAAGAAGTGTGAATAAACCAAATCTGATTTTTTTTTCATTTCAGATTTCGGACACTTATCTGGCCATGTGGATAGTCACATCAGAATTAACATCTTTGTTTCACATTTCACTTCTCTGTGTATGGACAGATCACCTCGCAGTGCAGTAGATAAACACGGGGGAGGAGGAAAATAACAGAAACTGAAGTCTGAGGAGAGATAAGGAAGTTTCAAAGGAATTGGAGATTTACAGAGAAGCTACTATTTAATCTCAAAGGAAAATATTGTAATCAAGCAGTTTTTTATAGCTTGAAATGGTATGATGATATTGCTGCCTATCTTTTAGGTATCACTTTAGGTATCGCAGTTTAGTATCCAAGTGTTCCCACTAGAGTCGGATAGTGGACCAAATAGCTCCACTGGGACCCTGAACTTCTCTAGACATTAACTGGAAGACCTGTATGTGAGAATGCGCATGAAGCAGTTGCATCAGACATTAAACTGACTTTACCCTGCCAGCTCCCTAGTACAGAGTCCACGTAATAATCGATTGTGTGAGACAGGAAGTGGGTGTGTGGACGATGTTTCTGTCGTGTGAATGGTGGTGATTCAATATGCTGTAAACATAAAAACTGATTTCTGCAATGGAAGCTCCTTAACAAGATGGAGTTTAGACTGTGTCTCACACAGACAATCTCCTGCTGTGTGGTGCATGTCTGAACTCCCCTCACTGTTCAGATCTAATCTGATCTTCTTCATATGATCCGAGGTTCATATGAAGAAATGGTGTACCAAAAATAAATAAATCTATAATCAGCATCAAAACTATAACGTGGATTCACCCAATTAAAGAGCTGAAGAGTGCTGTACCTTCAGCGAGGTCCTCGATTGCTTTCCGTACTCCCCTGTCGAAAGCCCTGGCGTCAGCCGGACTCTGGAAGGACAGTCCACACCTCCGGTCTTCCACCTTCCAGTGGTGAAATGTGGGCGTTGCTATGGTGTACACCAGATCCTTCCTCAAAGGATAGTCCAGGATCACCTGTTTATCCAAAATAAATCCACAACGTTTTCCACCGCTTATCCTTTAAAACACGTTGATGTTTGTATATGTGTGTGTTTTACCTGTTTGTCTCGCAGACGTTCACCACGGATGAGGAACTGGGAGCTGCTCGAGCCCGGCAGGGGTGCCAGCTCTGGGGGCAGAAGGCGGCAAACCCCGACCCTGCTCAAAGCTCCTCCATCCTGGGCCAGCCAGCCGCCACTGGAGTCGTCCCGCGTCATCACCACCGCTTTCACACGCACGATGTAGCTGTCACTGGAGAATCAGAGAGGAATACGTTTTATATAACATCACTGTATGTTTTATTAACACAAGCTGGGGCGTCTGTTAGAAGGGATTAAAGATACTCCAGATGATGATCCTCTGTCTCCACTGAGTGATGTAAATCTGAATTTAAGAGTTATACATCAAAATAAGCTTTTGTATTTTTTCATCTTTGTCAGTGTAGTAAAACCAGAATCATTGAACAGAAAACAAATATCACTGCCAGAGGTTTAATTTCAGGGTTAGCAGCACTTTATTGTCTAAATAAGCAAAATAATTACACAAAAAAAAAAAAAAACAGGTGTAGGATATAATAATCAAAAGTGACAATATAGAGATTACATTGAGGGGAATGTTCCAGGTATGCAAGTGAGAGGATGAAGTGTGAAATCAAAGTGGAGGTGGGACACAAAGTGGGTCTCCCACAAATCTGTGTAGTTCAGCTGTTCCCGCGTCTGCTTGTGGAGCTCTGTGCTGATTCCAGTGTTTTTTCCTGGCAGAAGCGGGATGGGTCGGACATGACTCACTGCTTGCCCCAGAAGTGAAGTCTCTGAGTGTCCGGTTTGGGTGACACACTGTACCAGACAGCGACGAGTCACTCGACCACGGACACCTGATGTAGATCTGGATCAAGCCTGCTGCAGCAGACTGAGCTTCTTCAGCTTCTCTCCTTCCTATGGCACTTAAGTTGGCGTGCGGCCCCTGGAGGATGTGGTGCTGACAAACCTAAATGACTCTACAACTGCTGCTGTGGTGCTGTTCTGCTGTTAATGGCAGCTCCAAAGTCTATCATCAAATCTACTGTCGTGGCGGTGTTTAGTTCAAGGCTGTTATTGCTGCACCCAGATGTTAGTTAGCCACTTCCTGTCGGTATGCAGACTAAACTGTCTTAGAGGAGTCCAATGACAGTCGTGCCAGCTGCAAACATATGAAGCTTCATGGAGCTAGAGGACTAACAGTCTTTAATATTTTATTCTGTAGCTACTGTAGTAAAGAGGAACCTCAGACACTTCGCAGCTGAAACCACCCAACTGACAGGGACAAGAACCGAAAATACAAATATGGGCATGTTTTTACCACAGTAAACAGCACTGAGAAGCTACCAGGTGGTATTTTGAGACGTCGTCCTGTCCTCAACTCAAATCGATTGTCCCGTAAACTCAAACTAATTTTGTTGGCAAGTCTCAGGGTTTGTTAATGCCACAGCAGTTTAATATAGAGCTGGATTCACACATTGTCAGAATGTTTGAGGGCGTCTTAAGTCACGACTCTGCTTGGTCCTCGCTGTGCTGAGGTGGGAGGTGTTGCAAAAGGACAAGTCAGCATGAAACACACACGCACACACACTTTAATACAACGTTTGGGTTGTGTTCTCTGTGGTGGTAATCAAAACTTCCTTGACAAGAGACACGACGTGATCTCTGAGTTACATAACTAGTAGAAAATATTTTGATTCTGGTTTTCTAAAGGTTTTTGTACGAAAGGTGGCTCACATAATAAATGAATGATTAGAAAAACAAAGCAGAATTTATTTTAACATAGCAAATGAAACAATATGCTAATTTGCTAATATTATTAGGCAAGAAGCAACCAGCTACAGACAAAGACTAGAAAGTGCAGACAAGATGGTGGACTTTTAATCTTGTCAACATTTTGCGGATGTTAGTCTTTTTTCAGACTATTTCTGCTCTGACCAATGATGTTCCAACATTGTTGCCTAACCCTGACCGTATTTCTGCAGTTCATTTACTGCAGAGGTTAACAGCTTCGGGCTAATGCTGGTGGTTCATCATTTTTGCCTGCACGCAACCAGGTTTCCTCAGGCGGATTTGTCCGGACATACATTACAAGAAACTGAAAAACGACAATAGCAAAACAAACGTTACTAACCCTACGGAAAATATTTACTTATGTTAATGGGTTGCTGAGCCTATAACATGGTGTGTCGATTGGGTTACAATAATAACTTAAAAATAAAATGTTAACAGAAGAATTCTTTAATGAAAATTAAGACCAGCTGCAACCGTACGTCACACACGTTTCCCTAAAAACTCCCTCTGCAACTTATGAAACGAGACAATACGGTGGAGGTAAAATACAAGACACGGAGCCACCACCCTCAAGGGGATTCAGTGAACACGGTCACAATCCGAATAAATGATCTGACAATAACAGGATGTACCTCTGCAGATTACACAGATGCCGCAATGTGTGTGTGTCTGTGTGTGTGTGTGTGGGTGTGTGGGATGAAGAGAAAAAGAAACATAGGAAGAGACTGAGAGCGAGCGAGGCAGAGTGGGAGTGAATGAGAGAGGTGTTGTTATATAATTAGCTTACAGACAGTCTCAGTCTTGATGTGCGCGCGCACACACACACAAACACACACACACACACACACACACACACACACACACACACAGGTGGCAAAACTGGTTCACCAGCTCCCACCCACACACATTCATAAAACCGACTGAATGACAGACAGACTGCCTGGGTAACAGCAGACAAACAGCCTGTAGAGAAAGGCAGCGACCACAGATTCACCCACAAGATTTGATGTCAAAATACACACACACACTAAACGCTTCTTCTAAATCCACTTCAAATTAGATTCATTCAGATACTAAAGAACTGTAAAAATATTACATAAACACAAAAGCAAAAAACTAAAGAACAACAATAATATTAATAAGCAGAAGAGTAAAACTGACACTGGCAGCCATAAATATATAGGCAGGTTTGTCATTTGTCAAACCAAACCACAACGGGAGGAGGCAAAGAGTCGTTCAGGTTCTACTTAGCTGTGTGGGAAACTTGAATGGCAACAAAGAGATAATAGATTTAAAATAGAAATGTCAGTGATCTATTTATACATGTATAATTCCTGATCTTGGAGGGTGAGGCTAGAAAAGCAGTTTACAGTCGCTACGCCTGCTAAAATGAATTGTCTGCATGGTTGCCTATTGTAAGACGTTACACTGGCTCATTTAACAGGGTTTAGATTTTATGCTGATGTGCAAATTTGCTGTAGGTACAGGGAGGCTTCCATGGTTCAAATGTCTTTGCATGAAGAAAACAACTACTACAGAAGGAAAAAGGACTGAGGCTATGTATGCATATAAATTACACCGCGAGCTCGTTGTGTGTACTGTGTACACTGCCGTTGCTACATTGTCGCAAATATATTTCAGAGTGAGATGGATATTTGTGTAGGAAGTCAGTGGTTCGTTCAGATGAAGTACGTCATGCTACCAATTTGCCAACTAAAAGCTACAATACAACTACAATAAACTTTTTACTTTTCGACGAAAATACAAATAAATGCACATTTCCATCCACTGATGTTACACAAATGTTCGTGAAGGGACATAAACAGCTGTTTTGCAGGTGGGTGAAAACTCACCTACAGAGAGTGAAAAGGTTGTGCAATGCACCGCACGTCCAGACCACCCACTTACAGAAATAACATTAAATTGTGTGCTATAAAAGCACGAGCGCTTCCAGATACGTGATACTGGCTATCAGCTCTCTGAGATGAACTTGTCACATTTTGGGCTGTCTCGTGACCCGTGTCTGCCGGCAGGCCCTGTAATCTGTGGTTGGGACACACAGACAGCCACAACCAGCAGCGATGCGTTACTTTAATACACTGGGGAGTGACCACACATTCTGGCACAAACACACGCAGACACACACATACAGTACATTTGGGAAGTGTTAATCTAATTCTGTCCGCACAAATGTTGCATGAGGTGTTGATGCTAAAAAAAGAACTGTGGCGCCCGCTTTAGAAAAGGTGGCTGATTCACTATTCATATTTGCCTATTTGTGCTGAATTTACATGCACAATGACTTTCTACACACTTTACCCCGAACATTGTGGTTTACTGATGTAAAACAGTTCAAAGTACATTAAAGTTGCAAAGAGTCTTTTAGGTGGAACACGGATGTAAAGAGCTGTGTCAGAGGTTAAGGGATGACTCAGCTTAGCAGGAGGGGGTAACTTAACACCTCACTGATAAGGACAGGCAATTCATGTATCACATCCTCTTCTAATTTAATTTGAGTTGTTCAGAACGATTGGGTCAAAGGTACAGGGTGTGTCTGGCTTCTACTTCCAAACTTTTTTACATAACCTCTCTCCCAATTCCACATTTGCTTGCTGGTCAAAGTCTTGTGACTCTGTTTTAATGCACCTTTAGACCAGGTTTCTGTTTTACTGCATCAACTTCCTGCCACTGTGACTCACAAGCTCCTCCAGCTTGTGTAGACGACATTCAGCCTAAGATAATGTTTGAGCGTCAGAGTGATCACTCAAACACACATACCAAGGGTTACAATGAGCGTACAGCATTCACTTCACGCATTCAAACGGTTTTCTTTTCCACATCCGGCAGACACAGAGCAACATTTTTAAAAGCTTTCATTTTCATTCAAGAAAGTCCAGTATTCGCTCTCCTTATTGCTCCATTTGGGTCCCTACCTAAGTCTTGAGGTCTTTGTGATTCTGTTCTTTAGGGCCGCGCAGAAAGCATTCGGTGAGCTTTTAGAGATTCTTCGCTGGAATACCGTTGAGTGGGGGGTTAGGTCAAAAAATAAAGTTGTGGGCTGCCATCTATGAGTCACTGTAGGTTCATCATCAAGCTACACGTTTAGGAAAATGTTTAAAATAGTTTTAATGAAAGATGGGAATTAAGAAGGAATCTCTCAAACACCAATGCACGTATCGAGCTCCTGTACATTGGAATTAGACATGCATTTACTCAAATGAAATGCTTTACGAAATGCTCTTTAAATGAAGTGCAAACATTTCTGCATCATTCAGTCTTCAGCAGCACTCCTGTTCAAACGTCCATTCTGAACTTTGTATTTCTATGCCTGTTCCACACAAACAAGCCTGTATCATAATCAGGAAATGAGCTGTGGGTGGAGTACACACCTGCAGATTCACTGCCAAGCCACACTGGAGCTGTGTCAGTGCACTCTTATGGTCCATTTGTTCATTTTATTTGCCTGTAAACCATGCCAGCAGTGATACTCCGACTGTATTTACTATCAAAACACCACAAAACTACAGCTGGAATGAACAATTGTTTAAATATACACTTTCAGGGCAAACTATTTGCAGACTAGCTGGACCCTGCAAATACCTGGCATGGTCTGTCTCGACTCATATTGCAATAAAACAGTAAAAGGAGACTGGAATTCAGCTCATGTGCGACAGATAAAAGGGCCACTGAGGGCAGCCCAGCCAAGTGTGATAAGGGCAGCTATACTTCCTCTGATAAGGAAGGACCGGCCGCACCTCTGCCCGATCAACAGAAGCACACACGCCCACGCATGGTCAACACCACACTGAAAAAACATGCAGTTTCTGCAACGATCACAAAGTGACTGAAAGGTGCTTCATTCACAACTATTGATGCTGGAGGTTGCCGAGGGTATGTCTGATTGACTTTCTATCAGTCAACTCTGGTTATATGGAGCACTCACATGTCCACGCAGCACAAGACTCTGGTGTGTGTGAATGTGAGTGTAAGCTGAAAAGATAGAGAGGTCACTAATATGCAAAGGCACGTTAACGGATAACATCCCATACTCAGCCGACCAATCACGATGCGAGTTCAGACCTATTCATGATCATTAACCTCTTGGGTGCAAATAGCAGCTTGCAGGTATTCATTTTTAAAACAAACACACACACACACACACACACACACACACAGCTTTCAGCTGGACAGGATCGAAAAACTCACTTTTTACAAAGCAAGGCCTCAACATCACAGGGCACTAACTGTAATTAATTGTGGAATTTCAATCTGTCAGGTCCAAATGTGCAAATGTTTAGGGCCTAGTTATTCTTCTTCCACTGCGTGTTATTCTTTGACTACACTATAAGCAAAAAATTGTCTGCAGTCCTTCCATGTCTACTGCGGTGGAAGCCATTCTGAAAATAAGCTGATTGGTTCTAAACCTCTTATAGGTAATTGAAAAGGTAAACAAGACCCGCGATAATTCTTTATATCCTCTTAAACTTTTAGCACTTTGGGTCAAGCGTAAAAGATGGGACATTTTCTTCCGCCCTCTGCATATGTGATCAACATTTACCATTAGGTGTTTTTGATCAGGCAGACCTTCTTTACATAAACTGTCCAGTGTCACTAGTTTATCTAGTCTCTGGACATCCTGTAATCCGGCTCCGAAGCACCAGATCAACTAAAAAAAAAAAGGATTTGCATAATGAACACTGGGATGCCTGTTCTCTTAGGGCTTCCCTAGTGTAAATATGCTGATATACAGCGGCACATATTGCGCATGATGAACAGCAATGTTTCCTGATGCTATCTGTGGTTGGCTTTAAATAACCCCTAGGTTAAATTCAAGAAGCGTCCACCGAGTATCACTTTGAATTGCCGTATTCCTTCATTTTAAATAAATATGAGAGTGCTATTTGGACATTTAGGCTTTGAAATGTGTCCTACAAAACCAAATGAGCTAAATTAAAAATGCAGAGTCAAGAAGAGTAGAAATACTAGACTGGAAAACAGCGCACACAAGGTCCAGTTTTATTAGACTAAGTACTTTTGGTTCATCAAGATACTGTTATGTAAAATTAAGTATAAACCCAAAGAACTGAAAGTTCAACGAGTTCATTCACTCAGGAGAAACTAAGTGTTTAGTAACTAGCCTCGTGGATTATTGTATACTTGGTGTGACAAGGGAAACTCAAGCTATTATAATCTTGCTCATCCAGTCAGCTGATGAGCAGAGATTAGTTAAAAAACAGGCAAACAATCCGGGTTTATTGTTTGGTCTCCAGATATAAACAGCTCAGGCCATTATATAAAGGCTCCGGATAGCAACCAGTGATGAGCTGCTCTGTAAAACACAGGAAACACTGTGAACAAGGATCTGTTCCACATGATGTGTGTGTGCGTGTGTGTGTGTGTGTGAAGGGGGAGTACAGAGTAAAACATGAAAAATGCCAAAGGGTCCACTAGGGAAGTTCATTTATGGACATGGAATATGTGTTGATATTCTCTTTGTATTTAATATTTATGTAGTGTCTGCATTACATGTTTCTGTGCTTGTCTAACACACATTTGACAAAATTATAGTGTACTTTTTTTTTTTTGCTTCATGTCTTACACTTACACTTCTAGTTTTATCTCCTTGGAATTTCTCTTCTTCCTTTGTCATTTATGAAATAATGTGAACTTTTAGTTTAAAACACAGGGTCGGCTCCTAAATACGTCCTTCTGGGACCCTTTTCTCACATTTTCCTATTGGCAGTGTGAGAAACATGTTACATATAGTACATGTTACATGTTAACATATAGTATATGCAAACGCTGATTACATAAAACACAAGTTTGCTTAGCACAAATAGAGTTTGACAGTGGAATATGTTTCAGCTAACAAACAGATCAACAGGAAATGTCAGTTTTTGTGCGCAGTCTCTCTGAATCACTGCAGGAGGGAATGTCAGTGACCATTTATGTACACTACCAACGGCCCCAGCTAACAAGAATGTAACGCAGATCCAACACTTGCTGCATCTTGCTGCAAGTCAGAGGGACAGGTCTCACTCTTTGACTACAACACCTCTCCTTTTGTTTTGCTCTTATTAAGATCTTTTATTTCCTCATACGTGTAAAACAAACATAAATCCAAAAGATTGAGGTCAACCACACAGCAAAATAAAAACAAGGTTCACTGAGGGGAAACTGGTACAAAAAAAAAAAGCAAATGGAATTCAACACTAATATTTTAATATTTTAACTGTAGTACCTAAATCAATTTATTCTTGATCAAAAGATCAAGAACATAAGAACATAACTATGTGAGGTTTTAATTTGGATCTAAACTCCGTTAGAAAAATGACAATATACACTTGGTGGAGAAATATCTTTTACAATATTCAATTTATATAGTCTCACTAAAAAAATATATGCGTGAGGAACAGAACAGTCCCGCTGAGGGAACATGTAGACCTGCTACCTCCTCACTGCTGTGTTTGCTAGTTGATGAGCGCTTTTTTTCCAGGGATGGATTAAATTTCGTTGCTACGTTGACCTTAGCTGAATGTCACCGGGCATCTCCTGTCCGATACTGACTGTGCACATGCTGACCCTGCAGCAAAACACGCCAGATCAATACATCCTCTACTCGTGTTTTAGGTCTACAGGGTGTGTATGTGTGTGCAAGCGAGAGATTATGTACTTCTATATAAGGTAAAAAAATATCTTCAGAAGGATGGGGCAAAGAGGAACTCTGTCTAAATTGAGGACATGGTGTCTGTGGTTATGGTTTTGTTTAGGATATGCAGTCAACAAAAGGCGCGCACAAACATTGGTGTGGATACTGACATCAGAAGTGAAGATTTGAGCAGGTTAGGCCTTTGAATGTGTGGGTGACTCAATCTCCACAGCATGCATCATTAGGTAACAAGGCACACTAAAGTCAATTAAAAGCTTACAATAAACCTCTAACAAAATTAAGATTGAGAGTGAAATGTGTAACCTGTGGCAAAGGCTACACAATCGCAGTTAAACTTACACTGCAACACCTTTGAACATGACACAAAAGTTATGAAGGTGTGTCTTTCATTTCCTGACCCTGATGTAGACTTTTATTTCTGATAAGAAAACCACAACACACAAACTAGCAGCTAACTGAACACCCATTATTCCCTACCAGTATGAAGACAATGAACACCGTTGTGTGTGTAGCAATAACAGTTACTAATAAACCTTTGGAGTATAGCTTTGATTTTTAGAAATACATTGCTGAAAATTACTTCATGCAAGGCAAATAACAAATGAGCTAAACTACCCTTTTAATTCAATGTGTTTAAACAATGCTCCAAAAATACTTTGGTGCAAAGCTTTTACCTGTTACATGGCCTGTCTAGGTCATACGAGACAGAAGGAAGCAGGCCAATGATGGGTAACTCAAACTACTTTAAACTAGAGAGAGATCATCTGGGTCCTGTTGTGTAATAAACCATCATTGTGTAAGAAACCAAAAGTTATCAGTGAGAACTGCATCTATAGAAAGCCATCATGTTTTTGCACTTAAGTTGTACATAAATAGATTTTGCTTTAGACGCCCCGCAGCCCCTTTGAGTGGTGTCTGCCTAATAAAATAAATTTATAGGATTTTCCACAACCCCAAATCTGTTCTTATTAAGGACTTCTAACTGCAATGGTCCTGAGATCGCAGCAAACCACAACTGAAGACAGCGCAAGTGCAGCAATTAAGAAAAGTTCAACAAAAGACACCACTAAATACTGAAAAGAATGGCAAATACAAAAAACACAACCAAATACAGACATGTAACGCAAACCCAGTTTTTGTGTGGGCGTATTCTGTTGGTTGTGGTTTGAGGGCCACAGCTGAAACGGAGCTGGTACCTGCACCTTGACGCCTTTAAATTGTGCCTTGTCTATACAAATCCTACATGTATTTGAATTAAATTTTTGTCACAACATTAGCTTTTATTTTGCTAGCTGACGTTGTTGTACGTCGTGGGCGTGGCCTTAAGTGCAAATCGCGCCAGGAGAACAGAACTCCACGTCATCACCGTGGAAGCGCCTTCGGGACAGGGAACGGAAGACAGTTGGAAGTCGGTTTTAACGCAAATGTGTCCTTAAAAGTAACTAACAGCTATAAGACTTAAAACGAGACGGCCAAGATAAAACTGCTGACAAAAGGTGAACATGTGAAATGTTTAATTGTTTCCTAAAATGCAAACAGTGACGTTAAAGTGTGAATTCATGTGAGGTAATGTTACATTTGAAATGCAGCTAGCTTGTGCGTCTCGTGTTAGCATTACCTGCTAGTCACGGGCCTTCGTAAGGGGCGCACACAGTGACGCGGCCAGGTTGTGGACACTTGTCCTGCCTCCGTCTGTCCGTTGTACCGGGGACAGACACACATACGCTGTGTACACCGGCTTCCCGGAGCCGAGTACGTCCAGCAGGCATGAATGGGGACACGCTGAAGGTTAGAGGGATTTATGAATGAGCCGGCGTCACGCCACCGCAGCGCAAACATCCCCTCCGGTGCCCTTCGCCCTTCCACCCCCGCCAACAGAGATCGACAAGACAGGCTTTCCCACCGAGCACTGAACCGCGCAGTGGAGACAGACACCGAGAAGCTGTTGATTTAGGCTAATGAAGAGACACAAGACAAACTGTGAACCGGTACTTTATTTAGACGACGTATTATTTTCGCTCCATACCCACATTCAGAATGAATAATAACGCGCTTGCAGTGAGCGGTGTGCGTTTAACATGCAGCAGCGGGGGCCGTATGAACAGGTCTGTGGGCCTACGGCTTCATTTCTGCTACATTGTGCAAGAAGCCAGAGCAGGACGTGGATCTGCTCCGCCGCGCGGCTCGTGTGCTTCGACTCATGGGAGAAACACGAGTTTTGTTGTGTTTTTTTTTCCGGGGCAAGTCGTCGTTTACAATCGCTATTTTTTTTTTTATGAATGGAGCGCGGTAGGCTATGCAAATGAGGGCGATTGAGAAAGAGATGGCGGATGAGGCATATCGGATATCTCATATCCTGTGAGACTTCCCCCTTCGGTTGGAAGCAAACACACAGATGTGGCCGAACGGCGAGGCAATATCGCCTCTGCGAACGCCGTTCGGGTTCCGTTTTCGTGTATTTTTTAAAACCGAACGACGCAGTAACGAGCGGGGCGAGCTCGCTGCCGTGTGTGTATTTAGAAAAGGTGGAACTTCGGGGCGTGTTTGAGTTTGTGTGTTACGCTGCAACAGGGCCTGCTCGCTCGCTTCTGATCCTTTCAGAAAATGTTTCCGATCCACCCACGCTTATTCCCCTCCTCCTCCTACCCCTCTTCTTTCTCTCTTGCCTTCTCAAGACTAGTCAACTCGAAAGGTGGGGGCCCTTAAAGAAAAAAAAAAAGCCCCCTTCTACATGACTGTCATTGCATTGCTTCACATCAGCATTAAGCACAGAATCCTATTGATTGAATAAAACAAAAGAACAAAGTAATAGCGCACACGATAACCAGCTCCGTGAGGAGAGTTTTAAGCTGCACATTCCACCAAGTTGCACCAACCATCTCCAACTTGTAGACACTGGGAGAAGCGGAAAAAAATGGAGATACGGATAGAGAAATCTGTGAGCCATACTTACTCGTTTGGGTGTGTTTCTTCTATCATTTTCTCGTTTCACCTCAGGTAATGTACCACGGCGGTTGCATACTTTTCGCTCGTCATTCTTTCACCGTGGCTCCTCCGATTTGTCTCCAATTCCGCATAAATCCCCCCTGCGCCTTTGTGCGAGTGTCGGCTCTTTGGCTTGCTCTCGACTGACTGTGCCTCCGTCTGCTTTTCCTCACTTTCCCCCCTATTTTCCCCTGGAGCCACCCAGCTTCTACTGGATCGCAAATGTCCCTTTTCTACAACTTTAATAACCCATCGCCTTCAGTAGGTAACGTAGTCTATATGCAGACAATTTAGCAGCCGAATCCAGTTCTTCTCCTCGCTCCCTTCTCTCCACACGTACACACGCACGGACACACAAGGCACACGGTCCAATTTTAAGTTCTAAGGCGCATGTTTTCACCGACGAGTCCGGTTCCAGTTGTGCGTAAAAAGCGCGTCGTCGCTGTTGTTACCGAGGGGTGGCCCCGCTAGAGCCCCATCTCTCTCTACTCCATGTTGGATTGCAGGCAGCAGAACAGCTCCAACGACGCCGGGGGAGGGAGGGAGGAGGGAAGGAGAGAGGGGGGTGGGAGGAGAGGGAGTAGGAGGGGAGGGGGAGCGCTGGGCGGAAGCGGTGACGTCGAGCTACATTTTGGTGGAGGGTCCACGATCGTTTCAAGCCGCATGGGGCCTTGATAAATGATCCCCCTCCTTCCTTTTCCTTGATTTAAAATCCCGAGATGTCACCTTGTTCTCATATAAAGCTCCAACAAGTTGTCGTTGGAATATTATATATATGTATATATATATTCCATGGGAAAGTGAAAATGCCCGAATGAGACGGCCGCTGCAAGTTTTCCTCTCAGTACACGAGACAGAATTTAAATTTGATTAATCTATCATAGAAAATTCCAGAGCAAACTCTTACATAACGCTTGTCACTACAAGGACGTCGTTATCTTGGCCATTCTTGTTCATAAAATATAGATTTAATTATCACTTGCGTTTGAATGTCTGAGAAAAGAAGATCAAAGTATAGTCTGCATAACCTCCACTGGCGTATCTGATGAAACAGGAAAGATTAAAGGGGTTTCCAGGGTAATCTTGTTAACTTTTTACCACCATAACTTTTCAGGACTAACAGGTAATCCATAGCAGCCTTTGTGAAATCACCTATTCTGCGGACTGAGCTCTTTAACACCTATTGATCTCCTGAAGGCTGGGGGGAGTTAAATGATTGCCACTTGTGTTTTCGTTGAGTGCTGCCACATTTGTTTTTCAGCGCTTCGCAGCTGCGTGCATTGTTTTCAGGTACATCGGAGAAAATCAACACGTTTTTCTTCATGCTGTGGTCGTGTAGCACCCCCAGCTGGCGATTACGACAGCTTATTTTTGTCTTCAGACAAATTAAAGTAACCGGTCGCATCGAATTACTACATTCTTCTGTGACATTAGTGACGATCCCTTCACGCTCACACCACACTGGGATTGTGGCCTTTCAATCAGGGGATCAGCTGACTAGATTATAGGCTCACTAGCAATCAGCAGTTCTCACCATTGTTCACAATCTGTCTGAATATTCAAAATTCAACATAAGGCCATATAATTGCTTTGGATTTATATACCACCAAAGCAGCTCTGAAGAACAATTTCTGCATATGATGTCTTATCAACCTGAACCACAAAACAGGCTACAGCTACATTCACACTAAAGCCACAGGGGAATAATTAGAATTTAAAACTGGAGCCAGTGTGTTTCCCCTGTGTTTTTACTTGAGAGAAAAACTACTTGCATGTGCATGATGTGTGTTTTGAAGTTACATGAGTTGTTTGTTTCTTGACTGAGAGATTACAGTTGTATTTTTAACAAACAATAATTCAGATGTGCGGCCATCAAAACTATGTTTGTGTTCTGTACACTGGCTTGACTATACCATTTTTCTTTTCATCTCATAGAATTTCACCTGGCCACGCCTGAGGATCAGCACTTTGGAGCACAATGATCCATTCAACTTCGAGACTGGTAATAAAGCCTACATTTGTTATTATTTAAAACAAATTTTTATACAATTGAAACCTGACTTATTTTTTAATAGAACCTATTGCACTAATTCTGTATGGAGTAAGTTGTGACACGATTAAACTTGTAGATATTCTATTAAAAGTTGAGAATTTATTGCATCACACTTATTGTATGACATTATTAGTTCAGGCAACAGCGTTAACATTTGCACTGAATGCTGACTGCATTCTAGTAGTATGCAATGAATACAATTGGGCATCTGCAGCGCAGACTGCCCCCATGTGGTGGCAAGATATAAAGGGAAACGTTTAGGCAATTGTGAGTCTTAACACGTGTAGAACTATTACAGGAGAAAATATGTTCTCAGGCTCCAAACTGTATTGCCTTAGACTTCCAGAAAAAATACAGATTGACAAATTGATTTAATGACGCTTGGATTTAACTAAACAATGGAGTTCTTATTTTTTTGACTGTTTATCATGCAAGGTAAAAAGATTAAGAGATGACACATCTGTTTACTGCATTTCAAAACATTTAGACATTCCATGTTGGGCAGCTAAACCTGTTTTTTTGACTCTGGATTGATTCTGATGGTAGCATATTATCTAAACCTGGAAAAAGAGCTTTGGGTCTCTGGAGATTTTCTTGCATTGCATCCTTTTTTTATTTTTGTTTTTGAATCCTTGTTGAAGTACAACTCAGTAGATGTAGTATTGTTTTTGTTCTTCCTTTTTTTTTACTCTACCTGGTTTCTGTCATTCTGTTAGTGTGTGTTGTTTTTGTATCCTTATGCTGTCCTAGTATTTGCTTTATATTCTGTATGTACTTCATGCAACAGACATTTCCCCTTAGGGTGATGAAGGGTCATTCATCTAAAGCTCCTTTGTGTATAGAAACAGTTAATGAGTCCACACGCAAAGTCAGTCTCACATTCATCATCAGTGAAGCAAATTCTACAAATGTCACTTCACATTTTGTCAGCTGATTTCACTTTTTTGGTGACAGAATCATATCAGGCACATTTACTATTCATGTATTTCACTCCTCCTAAAATGTGTCTGGAATTGTGTTAACTTCTGTGTAACTCCAAATATTTCAAAGTGTTATGTCTTTAACAGCCTATATTTAAGTGACTCACATAAGTCACAGTGAATAGATTACACATACGAGGATTAGCTTCAGGTGGAGTCTGTTTGGAGTAATGTTATCGGAATCCACATAAGGATAGCAGGTCTATTTCTGACACTAAATAAATAAAAATCGTTAGTGTTAAATATTTTTTAAAAATTAAGAAATCAACAAAATCCTTTGCCCATTTATTTTTTTCACTCACTGTACTCAACTTACACTGTAAGTTAGAGTGGCTTTACAAGGTCACATTCAAGTTAGTGTAAATTAATGCCAGTGTCTTTTGTAATTGACCAGTTCCACTGTAAATGCCAAACATGAACAGTTTCCAGCTTTAGACGTGAGAATTTGCTGCTTTCTCTCTGTTGTGTATCGCTGCAAATCAAATGTCTTAGAAGTTTGGACATTTGTTATGACAGAACAACAGAATAAGAACCTAATTGTGCTCTATCAAATTGTAATGGGTTGTTTTAACATTTTTTGGACATTTTGGACCTTTACATAATGTAGATTGTATTTTGTTCTGACTGGTGTTGGTTAGTATGTGGATTAGGTTTGTCTACTAAATGGAAACTGGTAGCCTAGCCCCCATTGTTCTCTTCTTCTCTGGTTGTACTTTCTTTTTAGTACATGTTGTGGCTGTGAAATATGAACATTATGTGTTGCTCTCTGAGGTGATGTGCTATGTGTCACACACCTGTCCCTGCATCTGCTGTTGCAGTGCTCCAGTGGACATAAAATTACACCAGTCAGTGTTCTAATACTACTGTTATGTAGTGATCAATTTTAATACCATTTTTACATTTGAATCGTTTACAGTGTTTATTAAAACATAGATCACAGTAGAAGATTAGATTAGGACTGTTCTCATCTGCATTAACAACTGCGTGCCTTACTGCCTTAAGTTGTGGAATTTGAGAATTTCCCATTGGGATGCATAACGTGTCTGTCTGTCTGTCTGTAGGTAATCACAGTTGGTTTGGGTCTGACAGAACCGTGTTCAGAGTAGCAGTCAGTAAACCTGCATGTAGTTTAAGTTGTGTGTAACTGTTGCTGTTGCTTGTGTGCAAGTCTCAGGACTGCTAAAATGTCCACTTTGATTTTTAATTTGTTCGCAGACAGGGCAGAAACTGAAACCTGCTTACAGATTCATCTGCCCTATTTGGATTTTAAACAGTAGCCGGCTATCATGGACGTTATGTTTTATGCATGTTGTATTTTTATTTCCACAAAGTTGACATTTTACGCACAGTGTAGCCTTATTTGAATCACTTAAATCAAGAAAACACTGCATGCACATAGCATTTAGCACAGATGTTAATAAGAGAGTTACCCAAAGATGAATTATAGGGGTGTAAGACTTGATATTGGCTCTCTCAAATAAAAAAGAAATGTGATTAATAAGAAAATCTGTTGTTTTATCTAGTCCTAGTGTGACAACAATGCAGTCCAAAAAAAGGCTAGAATATAGTGATCCATCAGCAAAAATAACTAGCCCCAGTCAAAACAGTAAATACATAGAAGTATTTTAGGGGGTCAATTTGTCTCTAATTCAAACCACACCACACTTCACCCCCCTTTATAGAGACCCCTCTTGAGTATCACAAAACATTAATCAGCCCTGACTCTTTGACCTCTCTGTATCCCCTGCCCCCCTCAGCCAATCAAAATCAAACCAGACAGCGTCTCTCTGTCTGTAACTTTGTACATAAAAGCCTTCTTTTCCTTAAACAGTGCTTACACCCCTGAAGCCACACTTCCCCTTAAAAACAACATTGGCACTGCCCTGCACACTAATGACCCACACAACACACATGTACCTCTCCAAACTGCCTCTTCCTCCCTCCATCTGCCTATCGCTTTACTCCACATGCAGGTGATAAATGAGGTCGTCTGAGTGTGTGGTATCAGGTTAAAGGTCAGCCTAAGCAGTTGTAGTATTTTAGGGCAAATAGAAGTGCTTTTAATGTGGTACCTCATGTTCCAACAGTCACCCCAAAACTCTCCACTGGTCTGTTCCAGCAGAGGGAGGCAGAGACTCATTTAACTGCTCAGTCCTTTCTAACGATGAGACCGTGAAAATGATTGTGTTAAATCTTAGATTTTGCAGCTATCTGTAATTATATAGGTTATCTCATATGAACCACCGCCAAAATACGACATGTTTTTTTATACTTCCCTATTTGATGTAAAAATATATTTAACAACTTTAGTGATTTATCTTTTTTTTATGCCAAAATCCCAGTCATTTCCAAATATCAGCTAGAATGGATTTTACTTATGATGACTTATCCTCACTTTTCTTTACAGTGTTGTCCGTACAAAAGGTATTTTTTAACATTCTGTAGTGCATTTATTTAATTTAGTAATCCATAACACAATTGTGAGGTTAATGGGTAAAAAAATGATAATAAAAGTTGCAGCCTTACATCCCATAATCTAAAACATTTACTGCAGTGTTGGGGGTATGCACATTTCTGAGGATTTTGGAATTTCTAACAACATGATATATTATGCCAACATTACACACCAGACTGATTCGCGAGCTTCACCAAAATGTAATGATATGCTGTGGTATTGCCTGTCTAGGTGCATTTGAACAGTCACTTTCCGTATTAATTTGCATCACAGCATCCCTAAGCACGTCTCTTCACCCAACCTCCAAAATAATTAATTTACTATGAGGCAAGACAAAGCAAAGCATACAATCATTGCTTGACTTTTAATGATTAATGAATTAAAAACAGAGTTGCTAATGAATTGTCTTTTAAATAATTTATTAATTGAAATGACGGTTGTCCTCAGAAAATGCTGCTCATCACTGTGTTGATCTATCCTGTATTTGGCTGGCAAATAAAAAGTCCTAATGAGAATAGAAATATGAGCCTGCGTGTGTGTGTGCGCGCGCCCATGTGAGTGAGGTCGGCATTGGGGTCATCAGTGTTTAGTCTGGATTCTTCAAAACTGGCGACTGCAGGTTTTGGTTCACTAGTGCAATATTTTTTCCGTCGGTGTAATAAACATAGGAGATGCAAGTTCAATTTAAAGTGTGGCGTTTTAAACACTCATATATCAGCGATAAATTGACGGTGGTAAATTAATTTAATTTTAACTGTAAAGAACAGACATGGAGAAATTGATGAAAACAGAATGCATAGAAGCTGTTAGTCATTATTTTATTTTTTGTAGATTTAAAACTGTCCCTGCTTGTGTATATATAGTGTAACAATACTTGTGACAAAAGTGTCAACAATAAATCTTTTTTTTTTGCCTAAATATAATACTAATACTGTAACTTCACAGCTCATGTCCAGCTAGGCCCCCAAGCAGCTAGCAGAACTATCAAAATACACATTCACTCTTACACACAGCTTGGTCTCCATGGCTCCAGCAGGCGTAGTAATGGTTCTGGGAGCCATACCCTGTCTCCGTCGGGCGGCCCCGGCTCCAGCCCCTGTGTGTGCAACAGCAATTTCCTAAAGAATCTGCAGCAAGCACACACACACATACAAAGGCAGCCATTTCTGAGAAACACAGAGCAGTCACTTACAATTACAATTCACTGAAGGGTATGATGTACAGTTCTGTCAAGTAGCCAGCAGGCCCACGGGGGAAGCAGAGCTTAATTTTTTCTTGATTGACCATAGTCTATCTAAATGTGCCTCTTTCACAGGCAGACATATGAGCAGTGAGCAGTTTATTAGGTACATTTACCTGAAATGTATTCAGTCTATACAGCAGGCTTGTGATAAATACGTTATTCTGTAATAATGTTCAGTTTTTGTTCAAACTGTTATCCTGAGGTTGATTCAATTCTAATAATTTCAGAAGATATACTGACCTTTTTCTGTTACATTGTTACATAGTAAGTTAAGCTAAATGTAATGTAGTACAGTTCAATAACTTCACAAACGTTAGGTTTATGACATTGATTTATTTCAGGACTGTCATTCTTTATAAACTAAAATTGATGTCTTTAGTAAATGTATAAAATTGCATCACAATAAAAATTAACATCTTAGATGATGAGCGAGATCTTAAAAGAACTAGTATTATGTGTGCTGTGCTGCCACTCTTTCAGGACTCAAGTGGTATTAAAAGTTATTTTCAAAAATAAGAAGCACTTGCTGGTTGCTTATCTACACTAATGGAAAGTCCCATCACATGTAAGCTATGATGCTGCACACATCAGAAAACCCAAGCATTTGCAATTATTCATGACAGATCTGACATAAACAGCTTATCATCTGTCTAAAGCCTGCTGTAAACACATCCACTGGTGATCAACCAACCTGACTTAATCTCCCACTTAGATTTCCAAACAAACCCTGTGTGACACACAGACCTTCATGTCCGCACAAAAACACACAGACACACAAATGCTTCACAGATCTTAAATCTGAGTCTGTCAGCAGAGAACAAGCAGAAGTTTATGAGATTAGACGTTTGGCATCAAATTTCAAAGCGAGCAACAGAAGAAATGGTCTTCTTTAAAAAGGGATCTGTGTATTTATGTGCATGCATGTATGTATGTTGTGTGTAAGAGGGTGGGTGTGTGTGGCCACATCTAAACAAGCTCCAACGGCCCCTTTGTTGGCGAGTTGCTCCAGGAGAGCGTGTTGATGGAGCCGCATCGATGTTCGGATTAGGGCACGCCTCCGTGATCAAGTGCTCAAACACTAGATAAGAGTGATAGAAACACCCTTTAATCCTGTCTAACCCTTTTCTAAATAAGATGGGATCCTACCAAGATCACTGGAGGGGAGGAGGGCTTCAAGGAGCTGCTCAAAGTTTAGCTTCAATCTGGTATGGACAAAATGGTTTATTTTATTCTAAATAGTAAAAAAGGGCTTGTGTAAATGTAAATTACTGAGTGAGCGTTAGATATGAAAAGTACAAGAGAAAAACATTCTAAACCTCAGCAAATGCCTCTGTAACAGAGATAGAAACATCTAATCTAATATATAATAGTAAATATCTTTTGATTTGATTTTAAATGTCAATCTAAAAAATGATTTCGTTTCATCCTGATTTAATTCTTTTGATTGAGTTAGTGAGTGGCGTTTTTTTCAGATAAATAGTTAACAATTATTGCTTCTTACTGTACATAGAAGAGAGTGTTTAGAAGCAAAGAGTCAATAAGAGAAACTGAAACTTCCAGGAAATTGACATTTTCATTGTGCTGATTTGATGCCCATTATATGTTGCAGTAACATTAACCTGATTACAGCCAGTTTGTTGAGTAGGTTATTTCTTAATTCTCATAAAAATTAGATACAAAGTTGCATTATTCAAGTGTTGGGAAACAGTGGCTCCATGTTCTGAGGGATGGCTTCAGAGGTTACAATCGTTTTTGTTAAAAAATTCTCCTCAACTGAGCTCCTTTCTTGGAGCTACTGGCATTGCTGTCAAGATCACGACACACAACCTCCAACTCACAAACAGAATGACGCGATTGTCACAATATGGTGCACAAAAACAAAAATTCAACATAGTCTTAAGTCAGCTTAATATTTCCTCTAGCCAGAGTCCCACTGCAGGTCTCGTGCATGCAGTCAAGATTTCTTAAAACCATTGGCATACAGATTTTTTTAAACGATTCCTCAACCAAGCATTTTGGACTGAAGAAATATGTCACTCAGTGAAGCAGTTGTTCTAATTTGTAAACTGGAGATCTATGGCACAAACTAACCTAGGCTGCAAATTGATGGACATTATCCATGTGGGGATGTTGAAAATACAATTAACACGTCAGTTTCACAGGTGACCTTACACTGTTTTTATTCAAATGAATGAGAGACCTTAGTGAGTTTTTTTGACTGTCACTGGTTCCAATTTTGGCACTAATTGTAAACAGCACTTTTAAAAGGGTCTGAGTAGGCAAGCAATGCTGTTCCTTCCCCTTTAAAGAACTGTATATGCATAGTAAATATATTCAGTCTAAGCATGGCTTTTTTGCATCAAACTACATCACGTTAAATGCTTTTAAAATTATTAAATTTCCATTTCTTGTTTTTTCTTTTGGCTATCCTGTAAACCTTGGGTCACCACAGTAGATAATGTGGCATGCACATTCTTTTGACATAGTTTTTTATACCAGATGCCCTTCCTGATGCAACCTTACCCAATTTTTTCTGGGTTTGGGACCAGAGCTCCGATGTGGGCTATTTTGTCCAACCTTACAGGCTAGGGCAGGGTGGTTTGGGGATTCAGTGTCTTGTCCAGGGACATTCTGACATATGGCCCCAGGGGGAGTCGGGCCACACACTTCTGACCCTATGGTCGATAGGCGGCCACTTTTTTAACTGAGCTACTGAAGGCCTCTGTTGCATTTTCTTATTATTATTATAGGGGCAAAATAACAGGAACACACACATTGGATTAAAGATACTGGTGCATGTATTTCTCCTTCACTGAATGAATGGAATGACAAAATCAAAACCCATATCCATTCCCAAGTTTCTCTCTCCATTTTCATTTTCACCCCAGGTTTTGGACGATTGTGCCACAAAACAGTTGAAATTGGATGTTAAAATACCTTTGCTTTAGCAACCTGTCAGCTTCAGGCTGATGTGTGAAAAGGTAATACAAGCTAGGCTTTTACTTTCACTGAGAAACTCCCTCTTCTGCACCCTCTTTCACCCTCTTGAATAGCTGAACCAGATTCACACTGTTCTTCTCCAAACCATTTTAAGCCGGTGGAAACCACAACCTAAGTGCTTCTACACCTAATTAAAAAAAAAAAAAGCCGTGAAAAAGTTGTTATTGTTGACCCTTGATTTGGATGATTTGCGTTTGTCTAGTTACTAGAATGACAGAATAACTAAAGAACAGGGAATTAAAGGAAGAGAAAATGCATTTAATTTATTACAATGTTATTAGGTACAAGAACCCTGTAAATACAAAACATTTAACGCAGACAATGTGACGATTAAGCCTACTTTTTAATTTTTTTTGATAATGGTTCGAACAAGAGAAGTTATATTCTTTAATATTCCAAATATTATCCTCTTGCAACTTATTTTTACATATGAATGAAAATGTAATACTTTTTATTTTGGATTTAAAGATGTCACCTAAGACTAAAGCCCCAATAAGAGGGTCCTATTTTACTGGTGGATGGGCAGCAGTGACACCAGGTGGAGAGATATTGTATGTTAATGTCTTTTATAAACAAACACTGATGTTCATCTTTTTTTCTGTTGCGACTTGACTATGTGGCTATTTATTGCCTTTTGTCTGGATGTGGAACCTGTGTGTTGTTTCTCCTTGCTGCATTTATCATTTTTCAGCCTGAAAGGGCCTTTAATGATGTAGTCATCGTCAGCATATTGAAAAACATATTTTAAAAGGTGGTGCAGATAAGACGTTTAACAGGAACAAAGTTAATTTCTTGCCAGTTAAAATAAGATGCCATTAAAGACAATCATTTATCATTCAACTTTTATTATTGTTATTCAATCATTGGAATTCTCTGATTAGTTAAAACTATGAGCCTTGCTCATAACAGTGATTATCTCTCCAGGGAAGGCGTCAACAGCACCTCTTCACATAAAAATAAGTTTTTACTGAACTATATTTGAAAATACGTTATTTGCTTGAGCTTTCTAGCTTGTAAGGATGTACACATAGGGTAAGTGATCTACTGGAAAAAAACTAAAGTTCCTGATATGTCTTGAAATCTCAGTGTGAGTTGTAGTAAACTTAAGTTGCACAAGCCATTTGTCTATTGCAATAACATCCACTGCATTAAATTGGCATGGGCAAAGCAAATCTTGATCGGGGATGTAGAGTTGGGTAAAATAACTTGTGCTTATGACTGTCCTCAACCTAACCAATCTGGGTAGGTAGAGTGTAATCATGCATTTATGAAAAATTATGTGTGCTGTAGTAGTTGAGAGTTTACCAACTGACGTACTGGCTCAAAGTGAGTCATTTCCACTGGAAAGTACACAAATAAAGCGTTTTGGATGAAACTTGTCCCTGTTAAACTAATTAACTTGAACTTAAAATGGCATGAGCTGCTGACAAGAAAAACGGCAAGCCATCACACCTCAAACATGACAACCCCTGAGCGCCGTTGCAAACAAGGATTGTTAATTCGTGTCTAGATTAAAAACACCTGTTGGTAAACAAGACAATTATTCTCTTCAGTCCAGTGGGAAGCATTGTGTTAATCATACATGCATCCTCCCGTGTTAAAAGGCAACCTGATATTCCCCCACAGAAATCTCAGTGATTAACTTCAACTCCTTGCTGCTTAAAATTCATCCTACCAGTGAGCAAGAAACCAATCGTGTGTGTGCGTGTGTGTGTACAATTGTGCTCTTTCCCCAAGATCCTGGAAAGTGTATGCATAAAATATCCTAGTCCCTAGCGTCAGCACAATTAGCTGTTAAATAAAATGCCTACTCCTTGACGCTTTTGCAACATTTTAATTAGACGAACCAGCTAAAGTGAGGGCCCGTTTTAGCAAAATAAACAGCCCTGTTTGCCAAGAAAAAGCTCCCTGGAGGCAAAGGCACTAAGTGAGGTTGCTTGGGGCAGGAAGTGGGGAGATAGCTGCAGTTTACCAAAGGAGATAAAAGAGGTTTATTTCTTTAGAGAAAAAAAAAGTCTGTTTCCTTGAGCCGTGAAAGAACCTGTGTCATCTTTGTACCATGTGTACAAAGCTGCTTCAGATTCACGTGCTTATAAGTTGCTGAGGAAATTTAATGGAAACCCATTCTATTTCATGACGGTTAAGGTCTTTGTGCACTTTTGTATGCTTGGATTATATTACAAGGTACATTGCCGAGAAATAATGAGGACTCTGTGTTAAGAACACTGTGCTGTGTGTAATGTTGAAAGAAAACCTTTTAATAGTCTTTGGTAATTCAGGCTAGGGTCAGCCAGTTGTTTAATGTGTTAACATTGATCCTTTGTGTTGCTTTATTTTTGTGTATATTGAGTAAAATCTATATTTTTGAATGTTGTTTATAGGTTTCTAATGAAGTATTTCACTCAGCTGTTTTCTGCAAAACAGTAGGGTGAAATAGATGTGTGCAGTTCTTCTCTAATCAGTGGCATTTTCAAAGTTTGCACTTGTATTAAAAATTCACCCCTAATGTACAATCAAAAAATGGTCACTCTAGAGAGCATCACTGAACTGAAGGATTGGTAGAAGAATTACTCATATGTAAGATGGCAAATTGACCCTGACCTTATGGCATTACATTGTTTATAGTGTCTTTAGAAGAGCTACCTTTGTAGTTTTTATGTGAACACATGTAATCCTGTATGATAAAACCATATTCTTATTTGTTTAGGGTATTCCAGTAATCTGACAGTTCCTGTCACCACGTCCATCAATTGGAGTATATGATGTTAATATTCTGTAACTCAGCTCAGCTCAATTGGGCTGAAATACTGAATGAATTGGAGGATGTCTATGTCTAGGACATATTTTGAGATACTGCTGTTTTCTAAAACATCTAAAACATCAGTCATGTAAAATGTATATTCTGCTTGTGACAAGTTGAGGTTGAATGAGGATGTAAATTGGCAACACACAGTTTGTGTTCCCTTGGATAAGAAATCAAGATTTACTTTTACACATCAGGGAACAGCTCTGCATTGTGTTTTATTGTTGTGGTGCTTCCTAATAAGATTTCTTATGCCTTAAGCCTCATTCTTCTTTCTTTCCTGCCTCTCCATTTCGCTGTCCAACTGTGTCACTGGGGCAAAGGGAAATCAAATCCCTGACATCTCCTTTTGCCTTTGTCTTAAGCTTGTATTTTAGCCAGTTAATTGCACTATTAATGTCTCTGATCCTTTATCCTCTGCAATGTTTGCACTTCTATTCAAATCCTCTCCATCACTTGTCAACTATTCTCACTCTTGTGCTCCAAAGAGAACATCTTTTTCAGCATTTTCAGTCCCTCTCTTGCATTCCAATCTCTCTCTTTTTCCAGACTTTTCATTGAAGTGACAACTGGCATGCTGTCATATCTGTAATCACATTGTCAGGGCCATTTTCAAACATTGTCAATCGTTTTGTTCTTTGGAGGCTCTAGGGTGGGAAATATGTTACAGCTCCAACAGTCAAACAAGGGAATTGTCAACACATATATGATTTTTACTATCATGGGCATTTTGCCTGAGGTGCGTGTGTGTGCCTGTGTGCTAGTGGGTTGCAGAGTTTGTGTGTTTATAGATTTGCATTTAGAAATTAAAACTGTGCATATCGTAGCAACCATGACATGGACGCTGTGCCTGCATTCAGCGGCCACGTCCTTTTGAAGGATAATTTCCAGTTAATATCACCAGCTGTTCACAGTAGGAGGCAGGCAGCTGAGCTGCCCTAGCTAACTAACTTTGTCAATGTTATACAACTTATGAAAACTTGTAGAATCCCTTGCTAGCTAGTTACTAATTTCATAAATTAACATGCTCAAAGAAATCTTGAGATATGTTGGGCCACGAAAGATCCACCCATGGGAGCCTTTGTTGCCAGGTGAGTGCCAGGGGAAGTAGGCCACATTCGAAGGAGTCCTTGAAATGGGACAGTTAGATTTTTTCTATAAATGCAGCCTTAGAAGGATCTCCAGTGATAAGAGTTTGTAATAACATACATGCATAATGATAAATGTATTTACATATGTGCTGTAACATGTAAATGGTGAAACAAAATATAGATGAATCAAACATCTCTAATTGGCAAATTGTGTTGGAAATGGAAACCAAGAAAACATAAATCTGAATTGTTCTGCCTAAAACACAAACACCACCAATATGTGGAGTAGAATAGAGCAGATGTTAGACAAACAGCAGTAAGCACACTGCTTTCATTCAAAAGGGATTGTGTGCTTGTGCTTCTCCCTACCATGAAAAAGTAAACGCTTCGACAAACTGAATTGGTGGCATTGACATGATGCCAGTCGAAACTGTTGACAGGAAGGGATTCCACTAAATAAGGGAACAAAAGGACCCTAGATACAACATGCTGAAAATGAAATATTTAGTTCATACTCTACAATATGTTGTCAGCATATAGGTTTTTTGCATTACTGATTGGCCTGTTGAGTCTGTAACCTGGAGATTTTGTTATATAGTACTTTCAAAAAATCATCTATGTTGTTATTTTGGAAGTGTTGTAAAACATCCTGATACAGTTTTATGTCTTTATCACCCACCCCTTATAGAAATCGAAATATATTTAGGTTATTTCCTGATGCGCTATGTCAAGTTTTACCATTTTTGCGTTCTCTCATTCATCCATTCACAAACTTAAACCTAAAAAGGGTCTTTCTACTGACAAGAACTAGCTTGTTTTTTAATCCTCAGGTGCCTTAGGTCTAAACTCATGCATTTTCGACCATAATGCTGAGGACCTTTCTCTCAAAGTGTTCACAGTATGTCCACTGGGGAGCAGTATAACCCCAGTTGTAAGCGACTGGAGGAAGAGCGAGGAATCCCACTGAATGTCCTCAAGTTCAACGTTGCCCCCTGAGGGCCGAAGGGAAGGGAAACATGACTTACACCAAGTACGACACCTATTTTTTATCTTTGTGAACTAAAGATTCCTCATCTTGTTTGAATTGAGGCAATATTAATATTAATCAAAGAAAGTTAATAAGCATAGTAACAAAGGGTAATAAATTACCATATATAATTACAACAGTTCTATAGTATGTATACAAGTGACAAGATAATCTGTATATTAGAAGATATGATGGCCGCATATTTGTTAACTTTTTTTGTTGTTTAAATGTCTGTTTATGGCAGTTTGGTATTATTAGATGAGCAACAGGGGATATGTGATAATGTGGCAACTCATTACCCACCAAGAATAAGACTCAGAAGTGTTTAGTTGCAAATACATTCAACATTTATTAAGTATATAGTTTTTCAATATTGGTTGTTAAGAACATCCTATTATTTTATTCATAGTTTTAGCCGCTGAAGAAGCCAGTAAGAGTTTTCTTTCTTTTTCCTTTTCTTGCCTTCCTTTCCATATGTCCTCTTGCTCCACTTGTACTTTCACAGTGCTCAGTGAGCATGTTTCATATCTATTTTCACTGCAGCTATTTACAGACACATAATACTAGCTAGATAAACTCTTTTGATGTGCTGCAATCTCTGATCTCTTCTCTCTCTGTCTTTGATGGGAATAGGTTTAGACATGGCAATCAAGACGTATTCACGTGAAGGGCATTGATTGATTCCTAGATTATCTTTCAATGTAAAGTTTAGATTTTTCTTTAAAAAGGTTTATTTGGAACATGGTCACAATCAGCTGTGTTTTCAGTTTAAATAGTTTCTGGGATGAGACTCAGCGACGCACAAAAAGTTGGACTAAAGTGAATTAAATCTTGGGAGTTCAGCGCAGCCCAAAGAGAGTTTGTGTCCTTCTATGACAAAGTATAATAATATTTTGCATTGTATTGCTTTTTATTTAACTTTCATTATTGATTTAATGATTTTTGACAGTAGGTAAAGAATAACTAAGTGGATTTAAGATAAGTGTTGACACTTTAAAGTACACATTAAGATAGAAATTTGATTTGGGAACTGACCCAGAACAATTAATGTGCAGGAATGCAGATGCAGAAACCAAACCCATATCACATTCATATGCAGGACTGCATACATAGAGGCCAAAGTGCAAGACACATAAGAGACAATGCAATGGACATACCAAGCTTCAAGTGTAGGTTCAGGATCCAGTGACAGATATTATTTTTCAATACCATGTTCCTGACACAGAGTGAGAGAGAGATAGGGGTGTGTGATGGTTCCTCAGTCCAAACAGAGTCATAAAGCGCTGCATGGTTAAGCCTGATGAATTAATAACAGGGAGGCAGATGGATCCCAGGGGCACTGTGGGAGCAGAGCAGCATGAAGAGAAGAGAGAACACACATTGATATTGTACACACACACACACACACACGCACACACACACACACACACACACACACACACACAGACGGACACACTTTCTATGCCAGTATGCATTCAAACAAACAGTCAGTTTCTCATTTGCATCCATATAAAGTGTAGGCCAGAGAGAAAGAAATATGACCCCAATAGGTTCCTATAATCACTCAAGGTTAAAGTGAATTAAACATTTATTGCTTGACTCATGTCTCTCGTGGAAATTTGAACCTTTGTTTACTTGACACATGCAACTACAATGACTATTCTTACACTGATAAAAGTGTAGGTCACTGCATGTTGAACTATCTGGTGGTTAGGAGACCTAACTAATGCAAGCAGAGATCAAAACAAATACAACCATCAGAGAGCAATAATGTGGAATAGGTGTGTTTTTCACTTGACATCAAGGTCCTGCTCATAATTTCAGTTTTGCATGCATGATATGCACATATCTGAACAACTCCTTTGCCAATGTCAATTGACAATTTCCAAACTGTAATTGCTCGAAGACTGGTTGAGAGTATCTCAGCAACAGTGTTGTGTGGTGCTTCTCGTACGTCGGGGTCAGTACCTATAAAAAGTGGTGAACCAATGACAGGGTCATAGGTGCTCAAGGCAAACTATATGGGGAGCAAAGGATAGCCCATTTGGTCTAATCTAAATACAGCATGGATTTCTAAATACATTAATGGAGGCTATGATCAACAGGTCTTTGAACACAGAACTACCATCCTGACCCCTTTCACCTGGTGAATGCACCTATTGGCAGGGACAGGGTGGCCTAATCTGATGGATCGCTTTTTCTTTACATCACGTGGACAGCTCGTTGCCTCTGCTTTTTAAACCTGAAGAAGAGGCGGGCACCAGGGTGCGCAATTACATTTTCTGATCCATGGAGGCCCCATTCTGCAATTTACAGGACTTATGGGCATGCTGCTTATGGTTTGGAGACAGATACCAAAAGGACACCTTCTTATGGAGTCCATACCTCGACAGGTTAGAGCTGTTTTGGTGGCACAGGGATGAATACACAATAGGCAGGTGGTTACGGTGTTGTCATTGATCTGGGTATGTCTCAGCTCCAAGGACACCAGGCACTCAAGTGCTTTACGAAACGATTTGTAATACATGCAGTGGACTCACTAAGGCGCTTGTGTTATGTAATAGGGGTTGTGGACTTGAGCTGATGACACAATAAAATGAGGTGCTACCAAAGGCTGTGTGGTAATTTATGATGAGCGGACAGGTCAAGGTTGTCTTGTTATGTTGCTGTGAGATGGAGAGCATTATGTGTGCTGAGAGGGGATGAAGATGATATATGTCCATGTTTGTGTGTAGTAGAGGATAAAAACTAACTTTGGAGGAACTGGTGTGATTTGTATTTAGTTTTTTTCCCAAAGACATTTTAGTGTAATGTTAAAATCTAATCTTGTTCTTTTTTTTATAGGTTTGTGTTAAAGCCTCAATAGACAGAAATCGGCACTTTGGTGTAATTTGTTGTCTTCTACCTTTGCTGTGCATGATTCTTTTTCAAACAATTGACATAAATACTAGTTGGATTCCTCCTTACAAACAGCAATACATATGCATTTGTTCACAAACCAATGCTATTATTGCTATTATTACTACCTTGAATAAGATGTGAAAATATTGTGTTAAAATCTAACTCCACTGCTTACCCTGATCTCACGAGAAAATGCAGCGTTATTCAACTTAAATACAAATTACACAAAATTTACAGCCATTTTTGTTTTGAGGACATGTTAGAAGAATATCACACCCTAGCATTTATAGTTGTACTGGTTAACCATTTAAAACATTCAGGTAGTCAGGTGTTTGGGTGTTTTTTATTGTAGAATGTTAGCTTTCCAGAAATGTGTAAAAATCTGATCTCCGTAAAACAGTCTATCCTTGTAAAAATTTACTGTCAAAGGACAAAAGTAACGTAATCAATATACTGTAGATTTGTGCAACCACACTAAAATGAATCTCACATATACAAGTGTACATCATGTGTTTTTGTGTTTACTGCCTTCCTTTTAAATTTTTGGGTTCGTTATATCACGTCTAGAGCTTTGCTACATCTGTCCCTCAATCATCAGCCCTATTCATTCTCCTCGTTACTTACTTTTCTTTCGCCATTTTACAGGCGCAAATCTATGCTTTCGCAGAAGCAACTTGGTAATGACAAATTAATCCTCTTGGAATTAAAACTAAATATATTTCATCAGGCGATGATGAGGGTCGTTTAATGTTGTCACTACAAGTTACACAATAAAAGGCCGTTTCTCTGTTTGTCTTCCTAATCCGCCAAGTTGAATAATTGAAAATATTTTCACTGTTACAACTGTCAGGCCGGAAAATTGAGAGCTGAAACACTATTGCTGTGAGTCTCGCAGCCTCTTGTCTCTTGTTGTCTTAAGCTCTGACATGGCATTGCTGCATGCCTCTGTGTGGGGGGTTTCTTAGTTGGGTCATACATCGCATAAGTGTAGGAAAGTACTGAGGCGGCCTGGCGTTGACTTCGACTGTCAAAAATCACACAAGGCCTTGGATAAAAAGTAATGAGCAAATAAAACCCATACAGAAAAGCATATGATTTAAGCAAAGAAGAGAGTATCGGCTGGCACACAGTCAACCAGATGCAAAGAAGGCCATGGGCACATGCACATGAACAATCAGAGACTCTGCTGCAAAAACCTGCAAGTCTGAATCTGTATTTTGGCTGTCAGGCTCATAGCAATCATGCATGCATACATCTGTGTGTATTGTTTTTGTGCATGTGCCATTTTCTATATATGTGTTTGGGGGGGACCAGGGGGTTGTCTTAAAGGGGTTTCCTTCTGTAGACAAATTTTTATTTCAGTAACTTGGTTGTGAGGACATTTCAGCTGGTCCACACAACTTCAAATTGCTTTTTGATTAGAGGGTCAAGACTGGGTTTTAGGGTCAGGGTTACGTTTAGGGTTAGGGGTAGGCATTCAGATGGTTGGGGGTTAAACGAAGGGGCTGGGGATTGCATTATGTCAGTGAGTGTCCTCACAAGTATAGACAAATGTGCGTGTGTTGGTTGCCAAATGTGGAGAGCAGGAAGAGGCTGCATGGTTGGAGGGGGTGTTTATTTATTCATTACCCAGCGGCCTCCGTGGTTTCAGGGGGACATGGCAACACTTGTCCTGGGCCCTTTAGCACTGGTCTGTTTGTGGCCTGCTTTGGCCCTGCCAAAGCCTTCAGCTCCCGTCTCCTCTGCTCTCTGCTCTTCTCAATTCCTTCTGTCTTTTTTTGCCTTTGGATGCTGCTTAGTTTTTCTTTTTTTCTTATATAATGCTCTCTGTCTTTCCTCAGTGTATTCTTTCTGTACTTCTAAAGATTCCTTTTATATGATTAACCAGGGTATATCATAGATTTATATAGTTTATTTCTAAAGCTGGTAGTCATAGGCTAGGTCTTTCCCTCTGTTTTTAGTTTTGCTAAGCTAGGCTACAATAATGGCCATATATTCACTGTGCTGGGAAGTTAACATAGCCATATTAAATTTCTCATAACACTGGGCAAGAAAAAGTCTCACATTTAATCTCAAATTTTAATTCAAGTAATTCAAATGCAGTGTTGGTTAGCTCTCAATGTATGCCATTTGCCGGAGTACATTTGCTCTTTCTTTAGTTTAAAGCATCACTAACCAGTTTATTTCGTATAAATATATGTATGTGGGAGTAGCACAGAATACAATTGTGTGATCTGAAGTTGAGTTTTTAAAGAATTTTTTGCCCTCATTTGCCATCAGCATGGGAAGTTGTTTAATGCAACTTTAAAGTGATGTTAACAAAGAAAAGAACACCGTACATAAGAAAATAGTTCTAAGCATTTGAGAACAAATACATCTTTGTTTAGTAGAAACTAGACATTATTGAATAGCATGCTCCAGCGTGCATGTTTTCTTGACTTTGTTTCCATGGGAACAGTGCCTGTACTGTTAAGTGTATGAACTTGTAGTTCATACACTGACAGAGTTTTATTTGGCCTCAGGGAAAATGTGGGCGTGTGTGTACGCTAATAGTCTCACCTTCCAGCACAGCCAATTAGCAACTGTCTCAGGGATGCATGCACAAAACCAGAAACAATTTTCACAATCCTCTCAGCAAAGCAAGAATGCATGTACAAACCAGTTAGATTAAAGTCAAAGACAAAGTAAAGTATATAAGAAAACGCTGATAAACCCAGACTAGAATTACATATCATGGACAGACGCATAACTTGTACGTGAGCTCATGCTGTGCCCCTCACATGACCTGACCAGGCTAATCTCCCCCATGGTGAAAGACCATCGATTCCCATAACAAAAGAACTGAGCTAGGCACATCTTGCTCCTGACCCTTTCTCCAAGCTCGGCTTGAGCGTGTGTTCAAACCCTAGCCTGATCAATGGCCATACTGGGCAATCAATTTCTCAGTCTTTGGGGTGTCAGATGGGATATGGCATCACTTTGGTGGGTGGTGTAAAAGAGCCTGGTCCAACTGAAGGTCCAAAGCTTATCAGCCAGACCGTTCAAATTGACATTCAAATTGCTTTGTGATCAGAGAGAATGAGATGAGAGCGGTTGAGACACAAATACACTATTTGATTTTCAGAGGCTTGTTTATTGGTTGTTGCTTAGGTTTTGTCTGTGAGGTAAAATTTTATGCATAGATAAATCATGTGCTTTTATGTTCCCTCCATCTTGCTAAAAGTCAGAATGTTCTGGATGTTCTCTATGAAGTTCGAGTTTTTAGTCAGTAAATTGTGTAAAAGTATATTCAGTCTTAAGTGTTAATGTGATTGTAATGAAAACCACCCACCAACACATTTATGGCATGGTCTGGCCTGGGATTAGTCAAAGATGATACAAGGCTAAAGGGAGTTTTTCACACTTATTTTATATTTTTTGTGCAGGTCTAAACACAGTGATTGTACAACACGTGCAGATCAAAACAGCCACACACTGAGCCTTTATTGGATGTGGTCTCTGTGTTTGGGGTAAGAATATGTTAAGACCTTGATCCAGCCCAAAACAGTAGTTTTGACTTATTGCAGGGATCAATATTAATTAGTATTGCCCAGATAATTACCACAGTTATAAAATAATGTCTGGTGTGCAGTTGTTCCATGTTGCCATTTCATCCATGTTGTTCCACTGGATGAAATATTAACCTCTACAGAGCAGGATTGATTAAACCAATGAGCGGACAAGACCATTTGTGTGACTTGTAGTGATGCATTTTGATCTGTTTGGATTTTTCAATTTGTGAAAGAAAAACAAACAGGGAATCTGATAATGTCAAAGGTCACACACAAGATTTGACTATATGAGAGAAAAGCCCCCTGTACGTCATTGCACATAAAACAGCACGCTGAGAGTATGATAGGGAGCATTAGAACAAACCAAATGAGTCCTAGAACAAGAACATATGGTCAGAGACCAAAGTTGAATTATTTGGTCATAATTTTCACAAGTAGTGTAGTGAGGAAAAAACTCCTATAAGGAGAGAAACAACCTTACCACAGTCAAGCTTTGCATAAAATGCATGAAAGAATGAATCAAGTATCAGAAGTTTTAAGGCAAAGACTCCATTGTATTATTAAAAACCCTTAGATAGATGTGAACTAGGCTGTATATGGCATTTTATATATATGACAATTTTCTTTTTACTTCAACTAACAGAGTAAGATAATAAAATGTCTTGCCATTTTAATTTAGCAAGATAACATTTACCTGAAGAAGTAGAAAGCTTTGTTGTCATTGTCACGGTGCATACAGCTAAATTAGTGACATCATCTCTAGGAAATGGTGTATACACTCCATCCATTCATCCATTTTCTTTAGCCCATCCAGAGTCGGGTTGCCGTGGGCGCAGGTTTAATAAAGGTTTACCACCAATGTTTGCCTGTAAGTCCTCATATGGGAGGCACCCAACAAATGTCTTATTACATTGCTAATTGAAGCGGTTTATACTGCTTTTGAATAAAGTTACTTTACACACCACCTTGCTTAAACTGCTTGATTTATGTTGCCAAACTCTGGTGCATAAACTGCAGAAAATTCCACTTCATGTGCCTATCAATAATATCAATAAAATCCCAGAAGAAATGTAGATAGATGTTTTGTCAATCTTACAATACAGAAATTAATATTGGCATTACCATTGCTTCTAAAAGTGGTTAAACGAGGCTTGGCCATCTGACTAATCAGAGCAAGGCAACAATTTCTGCTGTATTAGTATGTTTTGAAGCATTCTTATTAATGGCTGTGCAGAGCTTAACAGAGTGTAAAGGGTGAAGCAAAGCTGTATTAGAGAGTCTCGTTAGCTCTAGCTGCACATTCTAGCTTTTTAAATTCAGCTGTTGTTAAATGCAATATATACTGTGTATGCATATATATTTAATCATCTAACAGTAACACAAAATTGAGTTTAACTGTAGAAACTTTAATTTCCATAATGGGAATGAAAGTAGTTTTACTGCAAAATTCACAGTGTGTTCCAGGTTTTCAAAGGACAGTGGAGAATGTAATAATGCTCCACTCCCTGGTCAACAGATCAGTTTTTCAGTGTTGTTACAGTTAAATGTTTACAAAAACAAATATTGTACTGATGAACTGTCTTCTTGTGGTAGTTGAAACCCTGGTTTTAGTGTGGTACTGAGTTGACAACCAGTCTAAGAAAACAAAAAAACAACAAAAAAAAGAAACCCGCACATAAAGAAATTGTAGGAGGGTAAAATGGAAACCCTTTAAAGGAGAAAAGGGGGGAAAACACAAAAGTATAAAAATTTAATTAAAAAATAAAAACGATGTTATCCCATAAAGACATTCCAAATGGGCTCGGTAGGGCCGTGTATGGTGGGAAGCCGCACAGTGTACCTAAGGCATTGCAAAGTGTTAACATGAAAAACACATCAGGGAAGAGGAAGGAGGGAGGGGCAGGTGGTCTTGGGGGGGGGGGGGGGTGCATGCATGGAAATGCAGACATGTGGCCAATACGTCCCCCTTTGCAATTAGTGTGCATGATATGTTAGCATTTACAAATCGTGTGTGTCAGTTTTTCCATTTCACATTAAATGAGGTTTTCTCAAGTTACAGCAAGAAAGTAAACACAAGTTGGATGTTTATTGTATGTGCATGATATAGATAGATACCGTAACTGAGGAAGTGATGAATCAAAACTACATTTTACTGCCAATATACAGGTTTTTGAGAATATTCAATATACTTAGAGCGCAACTTTTTTATTTAGATTTTTTTTACTGCGTTTATTGTATAAACTAGTCAAACATTCATTTAGTCATTGTTAATATTTTGCCTTTTACTGAAAGAACTTGAGACCTAAAACTTGCAAAATCACTCACTGCAAAAAAATTGTAGTGAAAAATTTGCTTACGGTATCAATGCCACACAAACCTGGTACTGTAAGGTAATTTAAACAAAACTTAAATGTCCTTTGAAATCCTGCAAGTTATTTGTCACACTTTTGCCACCAAATACTTAAGCTGAATAATATGGTTTGTGCTTGTAAAATTAAAGGCTTTACTGTTAAAATTCAGATTATTTTTTAGTGTAATTTATGATGAAAGATGTGTGTGTTACTGTGCCAAACAGCAGTTATGCTGCAGTTTTTGTTTTAATTTAGTTGGAAGACAATGGTTTGAAAAACAGTTTTTAATTTCCTGTCAGGTGGCACAAGCAAAGTTTAGACTTGTCAGGTCCATGACAAGTCTAATTGAAGAAGTAAAATGCCTCAAGCAGTGTTTTAAAATTAAGGTGTGCTTGTTTGTTATGTGGAAACGTGGTTGTGTGCTTGCACGTCTGCTTGTCTGTTGTACACATAAATTTTTCTTTCAATTTTTGACAACGAAGGAAAGGGGCATGTTTGCTTTGCATATCCCGGATTCCCAGATTCTTCCGCCACAGTGGATTGATTGTAACAAAGTAAAGAAAGAGACGGGGAAAAAGAAAGAAAAACCGGTGGAGGAATTAGTCAGTTAAATATCTTAGGGACTTTCCCATCTTTGTCTCCTCTGAGTGTTTACATCAAACTCGTCTAAGCATTAAAGTTTGCAGGAAGCCACAAAAGACCCGCAATCATACAGTAACACTGACAGGAATGCCCTAAAACTATTAGCACAAGTCTCTCTCACACATCACACACTTGCACAGAGATTTTCTCACTGTTTATCTCTCTCACACATAAATTTCAACAGAATAATATAACAGTGGTAAACACTGGCAGATGTGCGCACAGACACACACTACAGTTACAGTGCATTAATACTCACACTTACACAACCCTTTAAAAGAGCATTTCATCCAACGTACGTACTGTGGTCTGTTCCACATTCATTATAGTCAATATGTCCATTATAAGTAAAATATGTCAAACCAATATGAACTCCTGTAACCTCTCATTAAAGGCCCTGACCAATGCTGTTTATTCACCGCTGAGGTCATATGAACCTTTAACCCCGCATCCGAGCTCAGATTACACCACCTCTCATTCAACCCATCACTGTTACAAGATAAAATAATGACTGAGGATCTGATCCAGAGTCTGCAGCTAACAGCCACCTTGGCCCGTTTGGCTCTGGGACTCCTAATGGAATGAACAGAACTGTGGATTTGCAGCCATGTTGGCCTGGGGCTGTAATCAATTTCCCCCTTGCGAGGGGCCGGGCCATGGAGTTCACTGTTTGCAAGACTTGATAAGAGGAAGCCACGCAGGGATCTTTAGTTCAGCCTAATGTGAGGTTCACCATCAAATAAACAGACTTACTTGATCTCACTGCTGCAGACAGGAGATGACTGCTGCTGCACTCTGTGGAATTCTTACTATGTTTGTTTGTGTGTGTGTGTGTGTCATAAGTAAGAGTGCACAAATGTATCTGTATCATAATAGATGTGGGAGTTCTCATCTATGTGTCTTAATGTACATTTAGTTTCTTGAAAGTGCTGTATTGTACCAATACGAAATGACAAGTACATTTGAAGGTTTTAGGTTTTGTTATTTCTAGACAACATTCGCCATAGTGCTGGAACAACTACAGAGTTCATGCATTTTTCAACAGCAGTAATCAACTATTTGAAAAATCATTTATAAAGCATTAAAGCCAAAAAATTGCTTTACCCCGCTTCTAAAATGTTTTATATCGATGTACATGTGTTTTAGGCTGTTGGTTGATCAAAGAGGCAGTTTGACTATTATAATAAACACTGGGACCAAATTTGAGAAAAGCGTTCTGCCAATTTTTAAACAACATGACAGCTGAAATGACTCCCAACACAGCAAATAACCTGTTCCTAAAATGCAGTGCTGTGGGTCAAAACAAAGGCAAATTATCTAATGTCAAGAAGAGCAGCTTTGGAAAACAAAGCAATATGCCCAATGGCATCAAGCCACCTCTGCTCACGTTTGGTATCGGGTAGCTAATTTTCCACTGCAGATATTGTACTGTATCCACAGTCGGAAAGTGACACCACATAAAACTGCAGTGGCATAATCATCGTTACGACATACACAGGAACAGTGAAGGATTTTAAAGGGTTGCTGTTCTTGATTGTCACTATGTGGCTGTTGGTCACATCAAGGAGACACATTTTAATACCTTGAAGGCAGAGAGACAAAGGACAACTGACAAAAATCAGACAGCGTCGGTTGCTCAAAGGTGATGCTATGGTGTTTATCTTTTCGACCAATTAGTAGTTATCTGTGCTTTTGCATCACATTTTGTTATTGCCTCAGTGCTTTTGGAATCAAAAACTCAGGTGACAACAGCAACAACAAAAAAAGAACCTGTTACTGTCCACAGCTTTTTTTCCGGATGAAACCCCCCCAAAATTTTGTGGTGTCATATTTAGCTTGTACCATGTGGTGGAAAAGTGGTGGTGTTTTATTTCCTCCGCCTTCTGCTTTTGTCCAAAACTCTGAAATGTAAGGTTTTCACACAACCCAAGAACAAGAGCAACACTAATAACATTTGATTTGCCAAATTTGAAGGTTAAGGGTTCGGTATGTCCTTCAAGCTTTTATGTCTCCAACACTACTGCAGTAAGAAATTTTAGGCTGTTTCTGAAATCACTCCCTATTTCCTCATTCACTACTCCCTATGAAATGTTCACTAAGGAGTTTACTGATCAGGAAAACGTCATTGACATTTTTGACAATTACTGTTTTCGCATTGCGTGTTCACTAACAGCCGTTTTTGAGCCGCCCAGCAGTAATTTTCTCATCTCCAAAAGTGGAAGCATTGCATTGTGGGTTTGTTAGCAGAAAGTGTGTGCATGCCATGTACGCTACTTTTAGTGCTGCATTGTTGGATGCCTTGAGTGCAATATATAGTGGACAGATTTACAAACGGAACATTCAGACACTGCTACAAAATGGCGAACACACTATATGCATTATATAGTCAGTAGGGGATGATTTGTGACACAGCCTTAGACCCATTAAAAACACTTACAAAAGTGCCTGTAATCTGAAAACTGCGCCTTGATTCTGCGCAAGAAATGTGCATTGTACGCTGAAACCATTATCACTCATCTTTCCATAAGTGTGTCTTATCGTGAAACTTTTACTTTTACGGGTAGTGTAAACTGTTAGTGTTGTGTTTAATGCTCTCATCCATCTATCCCAACATCACTTTCCCCTTTTAATTGCCTAAAACACTTCAACCACTAAACCCTCAACTTGTTCACATTAGATGAGCTCTGTTTGTGCTCTGATAGCCTCTCTCAGGCGGCTTCTCGACAGGAAGGCTGATGAGAGGGTATATTAAGGCTGTTAAACAGTTGAGGAGGGCTAGGGGCTTCTGGGAGCCCAAAGAGACAAGAACCTTTATTGGAAATGTAATTTTTGTTTGTCTGCAATTACCTCCCTGCTCATTTGTTTTACAGACGCTGTTGTTATAGTGAGGAGAGAGTATGGTGGATTCTCCTTAGGATTGCTCTTCTGAGAGGTTGCAGTTTATTACAAATGGGAAAGCTTTCATTGCAGATTGCCCCTGCACTGCATAGAGATACGTGACCCGTCTCAGGCGCACTGGGGTCTACTCTATAGGGTGGTATTTACTCACAAAGTGCACAGATAAGATGTTCATTTTGTGGGTGCATGTGTGTATTTGTGTAAACATACACATATGAATTGTACAGTTGAGTATTGTGTTTATAAATGGGTAAATATGGGCTAGAGTATGTGTTGTAGCTTGCAACAAACGAAAGTTGGAAAAATCTGTTTGTATTGCACTCCATGAAATATGAGCATATGGTATATGCATCCATATGGAATAATAGTATACCATTGTGGGCAGTGGGCTGGTTTACATTAAGCCTGCTTGAATGTCTGTTTCACTTGGCTAATATTGTTTTCTATTTAGCCAAGTCATATACAATTAGACAAAAAAATGGCACATAAGCTGCATGTTACAAAGGGTGCCAATAGAGCTGAAGGGCTTTATGTTGGGTGCTGGTTCTCACTACACATGCTTGTTTACGATTTCCCCTATCGCATCTCTGCTCTTGCTGTTAGGAACTAGCTGGTGAACATCGAATGACCGTAGTTGATGGAGGGCAAACAGAGGTAGAAGTAGAATTAATATTAGACTTACATTTGCCAGGTGCACAGACTAGAAATGAGTGCCATTGTTGCTCCACATTTAACTACAGTGAGCAATATATTTGCAATCTCAACTACAGGTAATGATACTGTATGTACTGTAGTGGTGTGTTTACAACTTACTGCTCTGACTTGAATATATAAAGCTATATTGCTCCAATTATCCAGTTTATATGGGAATTGTTGAAAAGTCAATGCAACTTAGAAAAAGACTGAAGTTGTCTGAACTCATCTGTATTTACCGTATGTTGGAATGCCAGGGTCCCCAGAGACGCTTGACCTTAAAATTTTACATTTAGTTACGCTTTTATCCAAAGCGACTTACAGGGTAGTTTGGTGCACACACACACAGACACACACCATGCAAGGTGCTCATCTGACCCACCGGGGGTTCGGTATCCAGGGACACTTTGACATGTAGCATGGAGGGACTGGGTGTTGAACCACTGACCCTGTAGTATGTGGACGACTGCCTTACCAAATGTATTCTAAAAATGTAATTTATTTTATTTTTTTGAATACAGGCATAGTTCAAATCAAATCAGGAGTTATAAGCTCACTTGATCCGCATCCATTCACTCCTAATAAATTTACTCAGTAGTACAAAAATTACGGCTGAATTGACATGGATGATCCTCAAGCCTCTGCTTTTTCAGACAATTTGCATTTGCACCTTTCTCCACTAGTGGCTGTCAGCTTCACGCACACAACTAGGAATAACATAAAAGAATCATACAGCTTTTCTAGACTTTCCAAACTGATATTGGACTCAGTGAATCAAATTATTAATTATAACCACTAGCCGTTTCGCCAAAATTGCCTCACTGCCCGGCACTGATCCTGGGGGTTTGGTTTATGCACCATCTGGCTTGTATTTGCAATAAACTTCCTTTTGTTCGGTTATCCCCGTATAAACAACAACAAGTACCTGGTTTTCTCATTTTGAGCCACTATATATATGTTATCCCACTAATAACAGCTAATCGTTTTAAGTAATTAAGTTGACTGCTGTAACATTCTGTAGCGAGGCCACTGCACCTTGACCTCTGCCCTTATAAAACACCAGGCTAGTTGTAGGTATTGGTCTTTTCCACACTGGGAGGCACCATTACTACTTGTGGGATGATGGTGTGTTGGGGGCTGGAGACATGGGGGAGGGGCCCGGGTAGTAGGTAATTTGATTGGTGCAAAATTAGGGACTCCTTTGCTAAGGCATTATGGGAGAGTTCCTGGTGGGTCATTTGAGCTTCACTTTCTCCATATTTCTCAGCTTGATTAAAAATTGATCGGCAACGGCAATGTGAATATATTATTGGGGCCATTATTCACCCCTGACAGATAATTGGATGGTACACACAACTCTATTTTCTTTGGGGGCAATGCCATTGTGTGTGTGTGTGTGTGTGTGTGTGTGTGTGTGTGTGTGTGTGTGTGTGTGTGTGAGCTAGAGAAAAGAAAATGCAAGCAGAGTGAAGGAGAGAGTGAGTAAGGACATAGTGGATAGATGGCTTAGCTGAAGCCTCTTTTTTTCCTATTTTATTGTAAGCCAATAAATCATTCCCTCTTCTCTTCTTTCATGCCATCCCTCCATCTCATTCCAGCCCTGCTGTCACCATCTATGGCCACATATGATGGATATGTTATTGAAACATCATGCAAAGCATATAATCATTTTCCTGGTAATCATTCATAACCTATTCTCATAAAAGTTAGCAATAGAACCATGAAATACATTGTTTGATAAAACCAACATGGATTTGGATTTGCTTTTTAGTTTGTGCTTATGCTCCATCTCAAATTCACTTATTGCGAATGATTGAATTTGGGTCTAAAAAGCACTAGAGCTGCGGAAAATGTCTGTGAACAAGCCAGTCTGATAGCAGTTAGCTAGCATAGCCGCAGGCACAGATGGATATTGGAATGAGCAAAAGGCAGCGTCTCCTTGGTGGCTAATGCTATTTGCTATTCGCCAAAGGCTTAGCTTGCTGCCATTTTCACGCCTTCTTAATGTCTTAAAGTGCATGAAGAAAAAGATGGCTTGCCCAACATGGTATGGACTCATGCATAGCTTGGTCTGCAAGTAACATAGGGCAAGTTGTCAGCAGCGTGTTGGACTACTTTGACATTATTTGCAAGCAATTTTAAGTCACCGGAAGGGGGTGTGAATTTTTATTTGTCTCACCAACGTGGTAAAAGCATTCTGTTGTATTCATTTGATTGTGAGGTTGGCAGTTCGTTCTTATGTTTATGCGTCTTTAGGCTGAATTAAGAAGCTTGTGGCTCCAGTGTTTAATATTTTAAACATGTCTTTTCTGTCTTTGTTTGTCGAAAGATTTTTCAGTAGGATGTGCTCCTTAACACCCAGAGCTTAGAACTGCAGCAATAGCAAATTTTGAAGTAAGAGCTGGGTACAACCTTCATTGCTTGATCGTTTCACAAAATTGAACGACAGAAATGGGCTACTATTTTCATGAAAATGTTTCAAAATAAAACGTTTTGGCGAGCAATGTTTACAGTGCTTAAAGCATTTTTAGTTGTTAATGATGGAAGGTTTACACAAATGCCTCGATTACTGGCAATTTACAATCGCAAGATTTGTTTGATAGGAACCACTATTTTATAAGGAGGACAGAAGCAGAAACAAAGCCTATTCTTTACATTGTGGTATTTGAATAATAAAATGTACAAATCCTGTGTATCCAGGTTTCTGATACCAATGAGAAAAATAATAGCAGAGTAAATTCGAAAGCGGGATAGAGGAGAAGGTTTTCGTAGGTAAATTGCCAGTTTTGCTGGTTCCTCGTCTGACACAGAAGCCCTGGTTGGCAGCTCTAGCCATTTACCCAAAGTAAATCTTTTTTTTTTACAGAGGCAGTTAAACCACCCCCTTCCCATGTACAAATCAAATTAGTAGCTATGATCTCACTGATGTAAGGGCCTCTCAGGAAATGACATGTGTCTGTAACATTATTTGCTGCCATGCTAGCTCCCACTTTAACCATCCGCCGCTGGTCAGTTAACTTTCCATTCTCTCTCTCTTCTTTCCCCGTCTCAACTTTCTTTTTATTCTCTTCCCTACTTTTGCTCCCTTTTTCTTCTTTATTGTTTTGTCTCTCTCTTCCTTTACATAGTTCATTTCTTTCTCCTCCCCTCTACACTCATAACTTTAATGTAATCGCACTTCTTCAGCATTACTCCCTAATTCTCTTTCTCCCTTCGTGTTTCCTTCCTCTCTTTCTCTCCTTGTGGGGAGAAAACACACTGCTTTCCTCTCACTAAGACACTTCTCCTGAGTGGAAATTACCAGCAAAGATTAATAACGGCATTAGGCAGTAATGATGCTGCGCCGAATGAAATATTTATTAAAGATCCCTCTGCTAGCAATTAGCATGGCATGTAATCGTTCAGCACAAGAAATCAAGATGATTGTGCCGCAGTCCCCCATCCCCTTATCGCCCTCTTGTCAGACTTCCCCCTCCCCGCACAGTTGAAAACAACCCCCTGGACAGCCTCCGCTCTTGCAACACAACCCCCCGTCCCCTGCTGCCATCACTACAAACATTTGCAGCCTCTTCCCCTGATGTCTTCTCTCCAGCTTTGGGAGGTGGTAGTCTGTGTATGTGTGTGTTGTTGGGTGGTGGTGGTGGTGGTGGTGGTGGTCCTGGGCATCCAATCTTAATTACAGGCACTCTGCCTTAAGCTGGGGAGAATACTCCACCAGGCAATTACATTGTCAGGGATGCAGGCTTTAGGAATTGCTGTTGATCGGCTCAGGAGGATGTTGAAGTCAGACCGCAGGCAAGTCAAAGAGTGCTGGTGTTTCGTCTTCGTTCCAAATTCCTGCCAAGTTGTCCAGGGCAGGAGCGAAGTTAGAGAAAACCTTATTATTGAATGCCTGTCTTGCGGCTCAGAGTCCACTTACTTCCAATGCCTAAAGGGACAGCTTATCACAAGTTGCATAGAAGTTTTCCATCTCAGAGCTTTCACTCGCATAACTTTTTGAAAAACCTATTGAAAATGTACAGGTACGCTCCATCTATGCAGCAAGTATACACCAGTTATCCTTATAATGCCTTGCCTGAAGAAGTGACATTAAAATAGAATAATTCCTTCTATATGTTGTACTTTTTAGAGGTGGCGTAACCCTGCATCCAATCATGTCAAGGAGGCACTGCCCTTGAAGATTTGCGTCCTTGTTTATGTTCACACAAGCATGACCTCATTTTGAAGTCTTCACCTGAGAAGGACAATGAAGAGAAGGAGGCGTGAAGGGGACGATGAGGAAAGGTGGAAGGGAGGGGTGGGGGTGGTGTTGTTATAGATAAGGTCAGAGGTCAGATAATCAAAAGTGTCCGTTTATTGGCTACATCATCAAACCTAAAGGAGCTCATCAACACAGCCAGTCAGGTGTGTGGCTCCGCTAATCAGCTCTCAAACCAGTGTTTAGCCATGCCGATGCCATCTTCAGATTGACAAGAAAGAGACAGAATGAGTGAAAGCCTCACAGGGGGAGAAAGGAGAGGGGTGACGTGAGGGCACGATTCGGAGAGTGGGCTAATGTAATAGTAGTTCACTTCACAAACCCTGACAAAGGGTGGCGGGGAGAGATGGATCAATTTGCAATATCGTGGGCTGCGGCCCTGGCAACAAAGGCAGGACATGAAAGCAAGCACATTAAGTGATGCTCTTGTATGAACTCTGGCAAATCAATAAACATCAGGGGCAGGGGGGGAGGCAGTGTGTGTATGTGTGTAAGGGAAAGAGAGGCAAAGGATGGAACAACAAGGGAAAGGAGGTGCAAGAGGGATGAGAGAAAGCAATAGATGTGGAGGAAAAAGTTAAGATAACGCTAACAGCTCTTAGTTTGACAAAGTTTGTCACTGTTCTTCACTCATATTGTTAATTAGATAGTTATCTTTAGCCCTTTGATAGATTAGATAAGCTGTTAATTAATCTTTAAATCTAATTAACTGTCTTGCTATTAATAGGTCTGGACACATTATTGTACCTTTGACTAGCAATGCACTGAAATTGGGACTCGTATCCACAGTTCAGGCGTGAGGAGTAAAGCACTTTGGTTCTTGTGGTTGTGGACAGTTTTAAAAAGTTTTGTGTAAAGTCATGTTCACCACATTATTCCATAATACAAAAGCAGCAGCATGGGGAAATGTAATGTTTCATAGTGTACACTGTCTGTTAATGCGACTTGGTTTTATCTAGAAGTATTTGTCTAATTTTAGCTTGCATTGGTTTTCTGATTTTGATTTGAATGAAAACAACACATTCACAGTAGTTATCAGTGAAATAACATATTTAATAGCAGTATTTACTTTATCTTAACAGAAGGGAAAATCCACACTGCCAGTCTTCATCGCAGCATAAATTTAAACTGTTTCACCTAAATTCACATTTGTGTCTGGAAAAATCATCTGTGCATATTTCCCTTTTTGTTCAATATTGACTTTGACTCATACCCACATGATATATCTCTAGCTACCATGTGGAGACAGCATTTCCTATAACCTTGCTACAAAAGTAATTTCCCTTTGGGACAATAAAATCTACTTTGATCTTAATGCTAGGAATGTGGATGATATCAAGAGAAGAGGACAAAGTCGAGTTAACTGACATAGATGAATAAAAGGGAGCTCGACTTCTTTAAAAAAAAAAAGGTTCCAGTTGAACCCTGCTGAGATTGAGGGTGGTGTTAACAACGGAACATTAAAAGCTTTATTTATAGAGAGGTCTTAATATCATATTTAATCTTACAGGATGACATTTAGAAACTGGCAATGTATCTTTAAAAAACTTTGTTGAACAAGGAGATCACTGTAGTTCTTTGTGCTCACATTTACTGTAAATATAAAACATGACCATTTTTAAAAAATAGCTAACACTGGCTTAAACCTTGGGGTGGTCTTCATATGAACTGCAATTTTTATGACTTAACTAAAAAATGGTAATGTTATTTATTAGTAGTCATAAGGATGTTTCATTTAAAGACTTTGTAATTTTGACTAATCCCATGTTGACATCTATTTAACAATTTTAGAAGAGACAGGTTTATATGTAGTATCTTACAAATACTCTGCTACTATAATTATTTATACTGTATATTTGCATATTTGCAAGATCTTTGCCATGTAAACCACAGAGTAATGACAAAGGTAAAATGAAGTAAATTTCTGAGAATACAGTCTCAGGTAACGAATAAAACATTAAGATTTTTAATCATATTTAAAAAAACAAAAATCATTTAATTACAAATAATGCACGTTGTGATTTTAGACCAGTCAAAAGGAAGAAAGTAAGAAGGTAAGTAAATGGAATAGAAAATGAAAAGTAAGAGCACAGATCAGAGTCATTAAGTTTGTTGTACTTCTTTGGAGTTTTGGAGAAATTTCTATATGAACGTTTTTAGACCTTTGTTGGACATTGTCATTTCTCCACTTCATCTGTAGTCGTATCATATCAGTCTGTTTCAGTAGAGCTTTGTGTGTGTGTGTGTGTGTGTGTGTGTGTGTGTGTGTGTGTGTGTGTGTGTGTGTGTGTGTGTGTGTGTAACTGGACCTTGTCCTGGGCCATTGTGGGTGTGTGACAGAAGCCTTTGCCCATTCTTTGATGCCCCCTCCAGAGCTTTCCAGCATGCTCTGTCAAGGGTCTGGCTATTTCACAACACACACACACACAAGCACACAGCACACACAGTATTTCCCCGCTGGGACCAGGGAGCTTAATTTGCATTATGATGGCAGGCAGATTAAGTACATTCCACTGCACACTAAAGGGGCTCAGAAGAACACACACAACAGACACACAGACACGTACACACAAACTTGTTTTTGGGCCAGTAAGGCAGGCTTCAAATAAAACTGGTGCCCAGTACAGGGTACCAATCCTATTACTTGCCCGGCCCTCTGTTGTCCCCCTCCCACCTCAACAGAACAAAGAACGAAGACAGCAAAAGGATCTCAACCTCACTGAATCAGGGTGGGAGGAAGCAGAGGAGAGCTGAGCAATGGGAGGAGAGAGGAAAACGATGAGATGCATGGAGGGTGTTAGGGTGGGGTTGGTGTTGAAGACGGAGAAATAACTCTAACAGGCAGCTAGAGGGACTAAGCCCATTTAGATAAATCGACATCCCCGGCTGAGATAAAACCAATGATGATTTGTACTGTATCTTCGGGGGATAAAAGCCATTCTATTGGATTTCATGGGGGCCCAGCATCCTGGGATTTCACAGGCCCTGGCACAGAGTGATTGTGTGTCTTACCATGGAAGGACAGACCACTGGAGAGGGGAGGAAGGGTGACTCCTGCTAGGAGAAGGGAGAAAATTCCAATCATTACTGGCAAATGCCAAAGGAAGTGGAGGAGAGACTGTGAGAGGTGATGCGAGGGTCTCTCTGTTTCTTTCAACTCTTTCTGCTTTCTGCCAGCCCTCCTTCAGAGCAGAAATCCTCACAGAAGTCAGTGGCTCTTTTGAATATTTTGCTACTGTGGCTTTGGCCACGCAATGACAAAGTGGAACCATATTAAAAACATCTGATTAATTAAGTCTTTTTTTTCCCTCATAAGTATTCAATACTGTGTAGAAGCTCCTTGGGCAGTAATTACAGCTTTGAATCTGTAAGCAGGATTGAGGAGTGGGCCACAGAGTTCTGGTAAAATGTCCAACTCCATGACTTGGGATTATTTGTACTGACAACTGGGTGGTTAATCTGATTCATTAGAGTGAGGTTGTGGTCTAATCAGACTGGGTTTCATTATTGGAAATTAGCAACAACATTTTATATAAAATAGACTGAATTATATATAATATAATTTGATATATATAATATATTTTCCTCCCACCTCAAAACCAGGGAGAAACTGGTACTAATATAAAAGTAAATGGTAAAAAAACTAAGATGTGCGTTTCAGATAAAGTAAAATTAGTTAATGGAGTTTTTAAACTCACCTCATGATACACTCTCTACTGTGGATGTGTCCCCTGGGTCTATTTGGTTTTGATGGCAGCAGAGCTTTACTCATTAATAATAAAGACAGTGTGATAGTTCTCTACATTAAAAACTTCTACATTTAGATTTAGATCATCCCGCCCAACCATTCGTAGCCTCAGGTAAAGAGCCCCTGGTCTGAAAAATTTAAGAGTCTGTAAAACCTCCCTTACAAATTAAAAAGTAATTAATGTCTCCATCTTGAATATACAGTATAGACTGCACATCATCCTCACTGAAAATATGTGTGCCTTGTAAAGTGGTCCCTTCACAGACTTGCATTTAAGCAGAGGTCTGAAAAAACCAGCCGACTCCACGTTGCTGGAAAAAAGTCAACTCCGTTCTATTAAAGCAATTAGACCATTTTGGCCTAAATAATAAACTTGAAAACTCTACAGTCGATGTTCAATATTTCATCTTTTATTCAGGTACTGGGAGTGCTTCTGTAGTGAATACACTTTCTCCACCACATGGCTCTGTAATGCCGGTATTTTTCTTTGGAGGCTTTTAGAGGCGTAGTTGGGTAAAAGCCATCGGGAAGGCCTTTTCTTGCCCATTCCTGCGGCTGAATAATGAATCTTTTACCTGTGTTCTGTGCAACAGTTTCTTATGCATATCTAGATGGCCAAATGGGAAGAACATATTAAAGGTCAATTTCTTTAAGCAAGCAGATTGAAGACTGCCGGAGCACCGTGAGCACACTGGTACTCAGTCATTTTCACTGAAGGCAAATAAATCCAAAATGATTTACCTTTAATTAGTTGGGATCGGATTTATGTGTCTTCTGTTACGTGTGAGCCAGGAGACCACCCATATATATTGCAATGCTCTCTTCGATGGTTTATCTTCAGTCCTGTTCAAATCAAACTTACAGAATCAATATTTGCAAGAAAACTCTCTTAGTATACACATACTGTATGCACAGAAGGTATATCTTTTTTTTTTAACACAAGACACTCACAGACATTTACATTTTCTTCAGCAATGACTCAATGGGACTCAAGGAAGTGTTTATTCAAGCAGCTTGAATGATATTTGGAAGTGCAGTATAAAGACCACCACCACTGACAACTGCTCGGGCTTCTTAGTGCTAACGATTTTGAATAGAATTTCAGTTTTGCAGAATGGTATATTTCTCTTTTGCCAGTTTTCTTTGCACAAGATCTGTTTGGCCCGCTGCAATTGTGTTTGCAGGTGGGTGTGCTGGCAGAACCTAAATTGAGTACCATGCATCAGAGCTTAGGTACATGTTAATAGCAAAATTGTCAAACCCTCAACTAACAGATCTGGCACATTATCATCCAGAAAGTTAAGAGGCGAAGGAGCAGTGATCCACCGCACAGTGACCAAACTAACATAGAGTTGTGAGCGAGGTTAGCAATAATTAGCATTGGTGGGTGCCCTGTTAAATTGAATTTAACGGCAACACAGCAGTCTCACTGAGTGCGAAGTAATCCTGGACATTACGGTTAATGGGCCCGAAAGAAAATGATGGGCTTTCAAAAGCAAAACCAATTAACACAGTGTGGAGATGTCTAGTGCTGAGCTTTCCAAATCTCATAAGAACTTCTGGCCTCATATTATATAACTGGATTTCTGTTCATTTTGAATAATGAAGGCGCTAGGGAAGCATGACATAATATAGCTATCATAACTCTGAGTCCAATGAAAGAAAAGTGGAATATGTTTCACAGAACAGCAGCAGTGGAAGCAGACAGTAATGTTTTACTCCCACAGATGTGCTAGTTTAGTTGTTGAAAAAAAAACAAAACGTTGTATTGGGCAATTAAGAGAAGAATGGGAATAGAGGAAGTATATCACAAGTATACCTGTAATTTAGGCACATCTTGATTTAAAGTATTCTGGCCTTTGTCAGAATACTTTAGTGATTCCATATTATTTTCTGTTGCTATTTGACTCTAAAGACCGGTGTTTTACTTATTCTGAAACCCCTCAAGGCCTTTGGAATCCCTTTCCCCCCACTCAGTTGGCGAATGCATTTTGAAGTAAACTCATGAATAGTAATGAAACTCAACAGTATCTTTTTCAACAAGTGTTACTTGTTGCTTGTTTCAAGTTGCTTTTCCGATCTCACCGAGACTTGGCCTCAGTTCGCTGTCTGTCCTGAGATTCTCTGCCCCACCTGCCGTGCAGAGAACCATGCTGAAAGTGAAAAAGCTATCCTCATTTCTAGAGGAGAGTTTTTGTATCTATATCCTGCTTTGCCTTTCTTAAAAGGATGTCTGGTAAAGACACTGACTGATTCTAGGTTTGTAACAAAACAGCCAAATCAACTTTGGGGCAACTGAAACGCAAATGTATATTGCTGTCACAGTTGTTGTACAAAAGTGATGGTAGTATCTTGTGAGGGTGTTTCTTAAAAAACACTTTCACTGTAAGTCTGTGATAGTGTAGGAGACTGACGTCTGGTAAGACTTGGTGAATTTCTGTGGGACCAGTCCCATCCCTGCCATATATCAATGTAATTAAAGGCTGGTGTAATGACGCAGGGGCTCTGCAGCATGATTTCTGTCTGATCGCCACGCTGCTTCATTAAGACCACTCAAGCTAACGAGCTGTGGCTGTAATAAAGTCCTCCCCCCGGTCTGCTGCAGTGATGAAGGAGCTACCCAAAGCGAGCTGAGCCAAGGCCCTAGATAGAATTAGTACGGGAAGGGCTTCAGCTTCAGCTTACTTTGTGTCTGCTTGTGGCCTGGTAATAGGGTCAAGGTGCTTTTCATATAAAACTGCTGTGTTTTTAGCTGCTGTATAAGTGAGCTGAGCCGAACCCAAGCCACCAAAGAATGGAGGGTATCTGAACTATTTTGTAATCATGAGTATGGTAGAATTGGCTGGGGATATTTAACACTGAGCTAATTTGAAAGGACGTGGGCAGATTCATTTGGTGTTTTTTGCTTGTCGCTGTTTTCTGGTATAGAATATCCCAGGAGCATCAGAAACTAAAATACCGGAGTCAGTCAATGAAACAGTCCAAAAGACATTTCTGCAGTTTCATTTGAGATTTATTACGACTAAATAGAGTTTTACCTTACTTAATATATAGTATGCAACTGCTGCGTCCAGTGTAATTTGGATTTGCATTTGGTATTAATCAATCTCATGAAGGTGGTGAAACCGCCATTACGCAATTTGGATTGATCCTATTATAATTGTTTGAATATTCAAAGATGGGCGGGTTGAAAGTCCATTTATTCATCATTCATCTTTTCTAAGATGCTTACCTGGTCTGTTATTGCTTTTTCAGCACGCTGTGCACAATAGCCCAGGCATCCTTTTTGTCAGCCCTGTCCATCTGCTCCTAGGTGATCCTCAGGCATACCCACCCTGGCTGAAATATGTCAACCCCTAAAGCGTGTTCTGGGTCTGCCCAAGGGTGTCCTTCCAATAAGACGTGCCCAAACTACCTCCACATTCTGGAAGCCGTCTTTAGGCATCAATTGTTGCTACATATTAGTGAATACTTCTGGATAAAAACAAAAATGAATACTGCTGTTAATAAGTGCACCACTATATTTTTAAAGTTTTATTATATGGAATTTAAGTCGATCACATACTGTAATAAGTAATGGTGATTTTGAATTTAAACACTTACTTACTTTTTTCTTTCAACTGTGACAAACTTATAGGCAAATCTTATTTTAGTGTAGCCCCTTTTCCACTGGCCACAAAACTAGCAAAGATTTACTGCAACTTTTGCTTTTAGAGTCACATTTTGAATGGACATTTAAGGTCCCCTCAACAACACACATACTTTCACCCAACACGGTGTATTTTCATCAGGAACGACTGCACACTGCATTTCCAATTTGTTGCAGCAGCCTCTGATTTCCCCGATTTCCAACTGGTTCATCGAAACGTTTGGCTGTGATTAGTCACACAATACGACATTAACCTGTAAATTAAAATCCCTCCATGCAATTTGATGGGTGATTTAATTCCAGCATTGTGTCATCCCTCCTTCCCTGCATCCTCCCACCCACCCTCCCTCTGCCCATTTCTCCCTGTCCTCATCCTCCAGACATCTACCCCCACACTCTCTTGTCTCTCTCTTTCTCCGTTCGCCGTGGGCTAATCCCATTATGAATTCTTTATATAGCCTTTTCCCTTAATGATCAGTGGGGCCTGCTCCAATCCTGATTACTATTGTACACTTAGCACTACATAAAGCAGGGGATTAATATGCCCCGCTAGGATTGTTGCTATGGATCCACTCGTTGCCTTCCGAGAGATGTTGCTGCCGCTTAAATTGGCCATAAATCGCTCTCCCCAGTGGCTTCCCTCGTACCAGACGGAGCATGGAAGAATAGAGGGTGAATCTCTCTCTCTTGCGTGGTCTCTCTCTCGTCCTGGACCCAGACGAAAGTGATCTGCTCTATAATTCATGACCCAGCGTTTTCTTTCTTCTCCTCTCAAATTTTTTCTCGTTCCCAAAGATGCTGTAGTAACCTTCCCTCTCTATTTGTTGCCCTATGAAAGGCTTATATAAGATTGTGTGGGCATCATACACAAAAAAGAGGTTTTTGAATATGTAAAGTTTTCAGAAAAGAGCTGTGTGATGTCAAACATAGACAGACAGGATGGATGGTGTAAATGTGCTCAGCTATATTCCTTTGTTTCAGAAATTCAGGAGTCCTAACAAGCCGTTGCAAAGCAACCACAGGGTAAAAAGTACAGTAAGAAGTTTTTCCCAAGGGGTTCTACCAATCTAAATTCCCTTAATTTGAGGATGAAGTTGTGAAGCCTAAACCAAGACACAATCACAAATCATTACCAGAAACTATTTAAAATGTAAGACTTTATTAAAAAATGCAGGTGGTGCGATCTTCAAAAACCTGTTCTTTAGATAAAGCTTATGAATGTTGACTCATACTCCTTAGAGTTTCACTTTCATGTTGGCAGTTATAGCATGTTGTAAAGCTTTTTTCCCCTGTTGAGAGAGAGAGAGTCATTCTGGAGTAAAACTCTTTTCTGGGGAGGAAACAGAAAATGGGATGGAGGCAAAATACAAAAAGGGAAAACCGAGAAGAGACCTCAAGCTTTTAAGGTGTCCTGTTGGCTGATCTAGCAGTTAAGGAAGATTTCTTTTTTGTTTAATGTTAACAAATCCCTGCTGTTTCTCCTCTAGTATAAAGTGAACAGTGGAACGGCCAAACAGTGTAGTTTGAGGCAATACTCAGCCAACTCTCGGGACACCTGTCAAGAAAAGGCAAAAAAAAACCTAAACTTTTTTATTCTTGTTTTTTTGTGTTACAGTCAACCCTGTATCTGTATCAGTGTTAGGGAATGTACTTGTCAAATTTATTTGATTACATATTATTACTGTTCATGAAAAATAATAAGTTGACCTACAGTGTTGCTTTCCAAAGTAGTAACTTGTTTTAGTTACTTTTGGAAACATCCCAAAATTCTCAGCTACACATCTCTGACATTACTTATGCTTTTAGTTCCAACCCGGTGCGCTTACACAGGCCACCCAAACATTTAAGGGTCCTCCTCACCGAACCAAAAGCTGAAGCAGCTTCATTTACACACAAACTGTACCTGCAGCTAGCAGCTAATAATGCACCAGCTTTGTGCAATACATTTCTGAACATGGTAAAGTCCTAATGCATAAAGTAAACATAACTTTAGTCATAAGTTTACTTAATTAATGAGGTAACAAGCTATATTACTGCGCTACTATGAAAATTAATCGATATTATTATATAACGTGTTTGCCCAAACACTGATCTTCATCACAGGCCAACTTGACCCTGCAGCCCTGTATTTCCTATACTTTCCACAAGGGCTGAACAATTTAGGAAAATAATCAAACTGCAAAGTTTTTTTTCTGTAAATTTAAATATTGCGATTCTAACATTGTAGAAGGTTCCCTATAAGAGAAACCCATCACGTATATCTCCAGTTTCTGTTTCTAAAAGCATGTTACATGATATGTGAGCCTGTTCCTGCTCAGTTCACATTTTGAAGCCCTTGCATGTCTCATGCATGTTGCAACCTTGAGCTCCTATGCACTTGCACCTACAATACCTTTATTACATCCTAGTACTCGTGCTTTCGTTCTCTCAGTTGAGAGACTGGCTTCCTGGAAGTAGTGGAATCACCCGAGGTACATTAGGCTTTGAGGGATGGCCAAAGCAGCAGCTGTGTGTGCCCGTCTGCCTCAGTCACTGAAATGCCAGATCACATGGTCAAACAAGATGGATGCCCAAGATACAGTGAATATGCAGGATGTGAAATGCCGCTATGAAATTGTCCTACATGATTACAGCAACGGTTACATTTCCACTACAAATGCTGAAATGAAAATGGACCCGTCCCTGTAGGCCTGAACATTTCTCAGTGAAAAGTATATAAAGTGTAATAATATTTCTGCACAAAACCACTGCCTCACTTCCACCAGCTTTCCTGCCCCCATCATCTCCTCCATCCCTCCATCCTTGAATTGCTACAGCATCTCCATACCTCACAACCTGACAATATCAAGCCTCATTGCCCTCCGTGGGTGTGACATAGTTTGCAGATTCCACACTAGACCCTAGAGTTGTGGTTATACAGTATGTGTATCGCCTCGCACACTCTCACACTCTCACACACTGTCGCCCTGGCCAGGTCCACCACCTGCCCTGGCCTGTGCTGCCTTTTCACCAGCCAACGGAGATCATGCCTGGGCACTCCGGGCAGCAGCCCAGCCTTTCACATCTAAGTCCAGGACCATGAGGCAGGGGCCAACAGCTGGCGATGTGCAGAAGGAGCCTGGAGGCTTCCACAGCAGATGAATCACCATGGATTAATATTTAACTCCAGACTCCTGCTTCCCTCTAGCATCTCTCCTTCCTCCCCCTCGCCTCAGACTGCCTTCCTTCTCCATCTATCCATCACTCCATCCCCCACTTCTGCAGGTAAGTTGGCATATGTTCAACAGACCTATACTGTTAGTGTGTTATGGGTATGTTCTTTTTTTTTAAGTGCCCTTTCTGTCACCATGCAGAAAAGTTGAATCCTAAACCAATTCCTAACCACTGTTAAAAAATTCTAATTTTATCCAACCATAACTTTCTTTTTATATTTTACATTCATCACATACACCGCATATTAATGTAGATTTCAAAGGCATGTTTAAACTCCTCAACAAAGCATTTTTGAATATGTCAACAGCTGGGATTTCACTTTATCATGATTTAGTTTGCTGCTTATCCCAGGATTGTGTTTATGGTCAGATAAACAGAAATCAATGAATGTATCTGAAGAAGTTCCATCTGGACAAGGGAGAAAGGGTTAATGCTGTTTAGTTTCGTTTTGCTTCTGGAATATTGTGCACATTAGCATGAAGTTATTTGTGTGGATGTTAATTTTTTCATAGTACTTTTCCATATTTGTTTTTTTCTGGATGAAAAAGTTTTCAGCTGGAGTGAGAAAAGCAAAATTTCACACATGCTGTTTCGAGGCAGCAGTTTTATTTGCAATATTGCACAGGCTGGGAATTGATGAATGCTCTGATATTAAGCAGGCACAGTTTTTTCGGCAGCTACTAAAGGCAGGTCACGGATGAAGTAGAAAGCTTGAATGCCGGTGCTGTAAGCCCAGTAGCATTAGCCACAACCGGAGCCAGGCCTGTAATAGCATTCTCAGATGGGATCCGTTATGATGACTGCGTGCCTGCTTCGCTCCTTCAGCTCTGATTTTGCGATTAAAGTACCAGACTGCTTTTCTTCAGACTGTGTCTCTCCTTCTGTCTCTTCCTTTTTTCATCATAACCTTCTTTCAACTCTCCCTTTTCTGCCTCTCTATCTTCCCTTCCACCATCTTGCTTACTTTCTTGTCTCTTTAGCTGTCTATATATCTTTCCATCTCTGTCCCTCTCCCTCTCACATTCTCGTTCTCTCACTACGTGCATATATGTTTGCAAAGATATATCGGTCCCCTGTGGATCCCTCTCATTCGCATGCATGTTCTGTTAGCCTCAGCCATTCGAGTGTACATAAAACCCTCTCTTTATGGCCAGACATAAAAGAGAAAGGAGGGAATGAGAAAAGAGAGAGATTTTCTTCTGTTCCTTAAAAACGGCACACTCTGATCTCTCTTGTAACGGATTAACCTTTGAAGCACCCCTTTTCGTTTGGCTTTTTGTTTCTCTTTTGCTCTTGTAACTTTGGACACAAAGGCAATTTTGTCTTGACTAAAAGGGCAGTCTACTGTTATCTGGGTCATGTTGTGACGGTGAATGAAATATTATTTTGTTGGTCTCTCTCAGTCTCACTCCTCACCCCCTCTTGTCCCTTTATGACTGCGTTCAAGGGGAGCACGGTGGCGCATCGCTGAATAAGTATCTAACCAACGGGCCAATGGAATTGTGGGAATTCATGGGAATCGCTGTGGGGACGAGGGTTCTTGCACTACCACTTCCTGTCTGTCTAATTCAGGGACACTCAGGGGTGCTTGAGCTTCCCTCCACGCCATCCCTGACAAGGCCTCAGCGGAAAATTTGTGTCTTTGTATGGGAAAGTTGAATACACTAAGAGGGGCCAGAAAACTTTGCAGTCCCTATTGTCTTTCACACCGACTAGGGTCCAAATATGAATATGCGTATTCATAAGCAAGAGTTGAGCTTTCATGGCCCCCACAGCTCCTCCCCACCCTCCTTTATTCATCTTTTTATAATGTCTTTCCATCTCATTTTCAATTCCAAATGAAGCGTTCGGCATATGAAAGGTTATTGTGTCACACCCCTAAAGGTTTTATATTGGTAGAAAAAGAAAACTATAATTACATCCTTTGCCTGATTCTGTGATTAGTATTGGATGATTATTTCTAGAGATTGAACATGTGTGGGTTGATACCATGAGGTGAGTCTCAGTGGGCTTTGGAGAGATAAAAGTACTTAACTGCTTAGTTTTTCATGAGGTCAGGATGATATTATTTCCTCCGAACCCTTGTCTGTAGTTGTGAGAGACCAAATCCCAAGCTGTCTGGCACAGGAAACCCTCACTTTCTTGTCAGCACTCATACCCAGCGCAATCACAAATGCCTTAATAGATCTTGATCTCTCTCACTGAGTTTGAAACAAGCCCTTGTAAAATAAGACGGTGCTTTAAAATCTCTGACATGTTTTAGTTGAGTGTAGAGGATGAGAGCGAGCTTTTATAGTATCTTCTCCACCAAGGGATGGGAAGCTGCTTGGTGGGCCCTCATTACTCGAAGGGGATACAGTTACTGGTGAAGACAAGGCACGTTGACACAGTCCAGACAACTGTAAGAAATTGATCTGTTCTTTTAAAATTCAGTCAATTGTTCCCAAACACTATCATTAAAATCACTTTAGGGGGTTTTCCCATCATTAAATGTAGAATGACAGGAAACTTGTTTGAGTGATACAGCAGGAGGAAAAGAGTTTCCAGTCTGGATTAAAAGCCATAATGTGTGATAATGCAGAGCCTGCATGTAGCTTTTGCTCTTGATTTACATGAACTGTCAGTACTGCTGATATATATACAGTAGTTAGTTGAATACGTTTATGGATGTGCTTAAAGGCAAAAATTGAATGTGAGCGTTGGTAAGTTCTTTAGAGGTCGATTCCTCTGGTATTGTTAGATCTTCATTTGTTATTTGATTGCGGTTTCTCATTAGGGAACTGGCCACCACTCTCTTGTTGCTCACAACAAATGATATCCAAAGCGGTCAACTCCTATCATTTTATACTCTGTCCACAGTAGAAAAAAAAATCTGGTCACAGCTGACCAGCACTAAGCCTCCACTTTGTAAGATGATTTAGCACACTTACAACTTCTACAAAAGCTTTTCGTCTTAAAGTGATCTAGCTAGAATAGTGTGTAAGTCCATAAGAATTAAGTACATAATTTTCAGTGTTTGACCTGATGATGCTTTCACAACCTCTGCACTTAAACAGGTACTTGTTAGCAACTGCTTTTTTTTGAGACATGTAAAAGCTTACAAATTACAATTGTTTAATACTAAATCTGCACAACATAGCATTCTCTTAGTCTAACTTTGTCATTGAACTCGATTTAATTCGAATTGATGACGATCTGATGAGTTTGTGAGGCCTGCCTCCTTCTGATCTTCACACAGTGGAGGTGCTTTTGTAAGTGCAATAAGTAGTAGGTTTGAGAGGGAGAATCTGGATGTGATCAATATTGAATGTTGGATTCAAGGTCATTAGCAGCAATCACTGTCCAGTAAATCATGGGTTGTCTGTTACGGGGGCCTAGTGTCCGAGACCCGTCATTGTGAAAAATTAAGGGGCCCTTGTACTCTCCAATGAAGCGTCCATGGAGATGCCCACAACAAACGATCCATGAGCAGAGACACACCTTTCATCAAAGAGAGCGATGGGTGCAATGGGATGACTGTGTGTGTGTGTGTGTGTGTGTGTGTGTGTGTGTGTGTGTGTGTGTGTGTGTGTGAGATGAGAGTCTGTATTTTTGACCTGACCCTTTAAATACCCTCCCCCCCTTCTTCTGTGATACATATTTTTCCTTTTTCTAAAAGTAGAAAGGCTTAGGGATTGCTCAGGACATTTTCTTGCTCCCTGCTGACAGAAATAT